>JAQFVV010000047.1:6019113-6484917 GCA_028023455.1 Epiperipatus broadwayi
GATGAATGCCAAAGGGTCTCCTGTATTCCCTCAGCAATTGACGTTATCGATTGACTTTGTATTTTGATCGGTTGTGTTTAATTTGGAATGTTTTTGACCGTGGAATCTGTGCAGCTGATCTATACTCGACATTATAAAACAAATTGTATAAAAATAATCTGTGCGAACGTATTTAAATTTTAAATTTAAGTCGGGCGTGAATGGCTATATAGTTTTGCAAAGTTATATTAAGGGAGGGTAATCTTAGGTTATTCATTTCGTAGTTGAATTGGTTCAATGGATTGGATATATTTGTGTAATTGTAGATATAGTATGAGATCCGCTACGGGCAGGATTATAGATATACGCCACACACCTTCTGTTTGCCTATGGATGGATTTGTAAGACGGCAAAGGACCGCAGTCCATTCCTATGGAGTTTTATGTTTATTGTTCTACTCGCCAACAGATGTCACATTCCTGTTGGTGGAGAGACAATGTCTTCTCTAATTCTACTTACTGATCAGATGTACATTCCTGACAGTATAGTCTTTTGTGTTGTCGTATTTTCATGCTACATTGAATACATAAATGTATCAGATGGATTGGCGCCAGCTTGATTGCGAAATTTGTTGCCTAAGGTTAAATCAGGGAAGAATATTTTCTTTTCAAATGCAGATCTATGTAGTCTATTCATACTTGACTATCTAAATAAAATATTAAACTCATTGAAACTTAGTTAAATGTAAAATTAAAAAATTAATAGAAAAATCTAAAATGTTGAATTTATTCCTCAAAATTTAAATGTTATTTTATATGTGCGTAAATAAATATTTTTATGTGTTAATTTCTGGCAGTGGCTTTTATTTATTGATATTTAAGATATAAATTAAGATATAGATTTTTATCTCTGCGTCTCCACTGAGCTAGTGACTTGGGCTAACGATCTGAATTTTTAAATAAAGTGGAATCTTAACAGCGCGTATCTGCCTACTCTATAAATTTTTCTAGGTTTAAATGCCTAGATGGCGCTCTATAGAGCAGATATCGTAGTTTGCGGTTAGATTCAATCTTGCACTTTCATTTCGATCGTTATAATATATGTTACTTAATATCCCACGTAATGCCCCTCCTATCAATAATCCTTTTTTCTGCTTAAAATATTCTCCATTAAATTCAAATGTTATCTCTTTACAAAATATTTCCATAATTTGTTTTAATTTTATTATTGGTATTTCTATTTCTTTTTCTTTATCATCTTTATATTTACTAATTGCCATTTCTGTTATTTTCTCTACATCCATATTTGTATACATTGTCACTATATCTATTTTAACCATTGTCAACCTATATTTATCATAATTACATATTTTTTTCTTTAATCTCTTTAATTAATTCTTTATTATTCTTTATATATACACTACTTTTTTTATTAATGTATTTTTTAAAAATATTATTTGCTAACCATTTTGATGTCTTAGCAAAATATGAACCTCTACCATTTATTATTGGTCTTAATGACCCTCCTTCTTTGTATATTTTTGATGCTCCATAAATTTTTGCTATTTCATAATCCTTATTTCCTAATTCTCCTAATGTTCCTCTATCTATTACTCTATTATTATACAACCTTTTATTAACTCATACATTTTATTATTCTTTATTTTAAGTATCATCTTTTTTTATTTTTATAAAATATTCTTCTGACATTTTTTTCATTTTCTCTATATATTCTTTTTTTCATTAATACCATTTTATTATCCTTATCTGATTTTGTACATATTATCTTTACTTTATATTTCTTTTTTATCTCTTTAACTTCTTTTACAGTTATTTTATTTTCATTAATTATCCTATTCTTTTCATTTTTATTATCTCTAATTTTCAATTTTTCCATTTTATATATCATATTAATTATTGTTCAAATGAGAAAGAATATAGAAGGAGAGGGAATTAATACTTCAAGTGTTAAAAGAAAATGAATATCCAGAGAAAATAATAGAGAAAAGTGTAAAAATATCATAAGAAAGATATAAAGGAGAAAATAAAGAAGAAGAGAAGGGAAAATGTAAGAAAGATAGAATAAAAAGTATGAATCTATAGGAATTAAAACATGTAGAAATAACATAGAAAAGAACCTTAATAAAATTATTAAAAAATATAATGTAAAAATATCAGAAGAAAAATATAAAGGAGAAAATAAAGAAGAAGAGAAGGGAAAATGTAAGAAAGATAGAATAAAAAAGTATGAATATACAGGGATTCCCTCCGAGTTTAAGAATATTTTTTCAATATATACAATCATGACAGACAAAAATAAATCATGGCCCTTATTCCCAGGAGGCTGTAAAGTCACCAACCAAGGCAGCGGTTGGTGGCCGAAGGCGGAGGGTGCTAAGAATCCCCTGATTTTGGACTCAGGCTGCCATTTGATGACGACTTTTTATTTAGGTATTTACAACTGCAGATCACTTTCAAGTAAAGGAAGATTGCAAGAGTTAGAAGAAGAACTGTCTTATATTAAATGGGACATTATTGGACTTTGTGAAGTTAGAAGAAAAGGTGAAGAAACAATTGATTTAAAAAGTGAGGACATATCATCTACTATAAAGGCACAAATATTGGAAATACAAGTGGAGTAGGATTCATTATAAATAAAAAATGGAAGAATAACATTGTGGAGATTGATGGTGTATCAGACAGAGTGGCAAGATTAGTTTTACAACTTAATAGATACCAAATGCAGATAATTCAGGTTTGTGCCCCACAAGTTCTCATAGTGATGAAGTTATAGAAGATTTTTATATGGATGTACAAAAGGCTTTTGATCAGAGTAAACAACATTTTAAAATTGTTATGGGAGACTTTAATGCTAGAATTGGTAAACAAATGAAAGATGAAAATGCTGTAGGTAGTTTTGGTTATGGTAATAGAAATGAGAGAGGGCATAGACTTGTGGAGTTTGCAGAAAAAGAAAAACTTTATATTATGAATTCTTTTTTTTAAGAAAAGTGTTAAAAGGAAATGGACATGAAAGCATCCAAATGAAGGTACGGTAGAATTGGATAATATTTTGACTAACCGAAAATACATATTTCAAGATTGTAATGTTCTTAATAAAATTAACACAAGAAGTGATCATCGATTAGTAAGATGTAAGATATATGTTAATGCAAAACTAGAGAGACAAAAGTTATTAAGAAAAACAATATTTACACTTGATATTCCTAATCTTCAGAAACATTCTAATGAATTTAAATTAGAACTTATAAATCGGCTTCAAGTATTAGTAGATTTTGAATATGATTCAGATTTGAATGATATTAATAGGAAAGTAAGCGATACACTTTTAAAAACTGCAACAAAGATAGCCGTTAGAAAAAAGCAGCAATTGACCAATAAAATTTCTACTGAGACTAGATAATTTATGAAGAAAAGCAAGAATATGAGAATATACAAAAATGATGCATTAAAAAGGATTGAATATCTCGTCTTGAATTGGTGGTCGAGAGGTCAGCACGACTGCCTTGCAAGCGGTTGCGGGGTTGCGTCCTGGCCGATGCTATGACCCTTTCAAAAAAAAAAGGATTGAATATCTCGAATTTTGTAAAATGGTGTGGAAAAGAGTTGAAAATGATATAAGAAAGTATAATTGTGAACTAGCAAGGAAAGTCTAAAGAGTGTAAAACAACATTTTGGTATTGGTAGGAAATTTATATCTGCAATAAGAAAAAAAGATGGCATTATTACTAAAAAGAGAGATGACATCATAAAATGTATAGAAAACTTCTATTAAGAATTATATAGTAATAAAGAACAAGTGCCTCCTATACATATTATATCTTCCGAATTGCCCAGAATTTTGAATGAGGAAGTGAGACATGCAATTAAATTTATGAAGAAAGGGAAGGTTCCAGGTAATGATGGAATTGTAATTGATATATTAAAAGAAGCAGGTGAAGAAATAGAAATTTTTTTAGCAAAGTTATATACCAAATGTCTAAATGATAAAGATGTACCAGATGATTGGAAGAATGCAGTATTAATATTAATATTTTAAAAAGGTGATAAAGAAGATATTAGAAATTACAGACCTATCAGTCTTTTATCAGTTTTATACAAAATTTTTACTAAGATAATTACAACTCGTCTACAGAAAACACTAGATTTCCAACAACCAAGAGAACAAGCTGGATTTAAAAGTGGTTTTAGTACAGTAGATCATATCCAAGTATTGAGAGAAGTTATAGAAAAGACAAACGAATATGAGTTGCCATTATGCTTAGGATTTGTAGATTATAAAAAGGCATTTGATTCTATAAACATTTCTTCAGTGATTAAAGCATTGGATCATCAAGGTATAGATCCAGGATATTGTCATATTTTAAAGAATATTTATAAAAATGCAACAGCAACAATTAGATTATATAATGATATTGAGAAGGTCAACATTGAGAAAAGTGTAAGACAAGGTGACTCCATATCTCCAAAACTTTTTACAGCAGTGTTGCAAGAAATATTTTGTGGATTAAAATGGGAAACTAAAGGAGTGAAAGTAAATGGAGATTATTTAAGTCGTTTAGATTTCGCAGATGATGTAGTTGTTTTTGCAAATAATGCTTTAGAGCTACAGGAAATGTTGCAGGAGTTATCAGATGAAAGTAGGACTAAAGATAAATGTTAAAAAGACTAAAGTAATGTTTAATAGATTTTCTCAAAATATGAAAATAAAGATTGATTATGATGAGTTAGAAGAAGTTAACAGTTACAAATACCTTGGTCAGATTATTAATACAGATGGAAATATAATGGATGAAATTAATCATAGAATTAAACTTGGTTGGAGTGCTTTTGGTAGAAATAATTTGATACTAAAAGGAAATATGCCTATGTGTTTGAAAAGGAAGGTTTTTAATAAATGTGTTTTGTCAGTTCTTACTTATGGATCTGAGACTTGGACACTTAATAGAAGAGCAATACAGAGACTTCAGACTACTCAAAGAAGTATGGAGAGATGCATGTTGGGAATAACAAGAAGGGATCGAAAATGCAATGTATGGGTAAGAGAACAAACAGGTGTTACTGACCTCATTGGAAAAAATTAAAAGACTGAAGTGCAGTTGGGCTGGACATATTGTTAGAAGAGATGATAACACATGGACAATTGAAATTTTAAACTCGATTCCATCAGATTGTAAAAGACTCAGAAAGAGACCACATGTGAGATGGGTGGATGAAATAAGAAAGTGTGCAGGGGTGATGTGGAGAAGAGAAGCTAAAGATAACAAAAGATGGATTGAACTTGGAGAGACCTTCATCCTGCAGTGGATTGATAATGGTTGATGATGATGATATAGGGATTAAAACATGTAGTAATAATATGGTAAAGAACATTAATAAAATTATTTAAAAAATTAATAAAAAATATAATGTGATTAAATATAAATAATAAATAAAAAATGAGAAATATAATGAATATATTAGATAATAAATATATTAAAGGCATAGAAAAACATAAATAGAGTATGAGATAGAATATAGATCATGTAAGAATAATAAGATAAGAACTAAATATGTAAAAGAAACAAAAAATTCAATCTATACAAGATTGATTATAGCATAGGTATGGTAAAAAAAATCACCAATTTATATGTATCTATAGAAACAGGCTATATATTTGAGAAAGAGCATAAAAATAATTGATTATACTAATAAAAGAAGAGATAGAAAAATAATAAAAAAGCTATATTAATTAAGAAGATAAAATCAAATCTAAGTAGACATGGGGGGGTGAAGACATTTTTATAGAAATATTAGTAATAATAGATAAATAAAATATATATATAAAGTTTTGTAAAAGTAAAAGTTTAAAAGATAGGATAAAAAGTTAAAGAAATAGATAATAGATGGAGCTATATTCAAGGACTATATGAAAAAGAGGCTAAAGAATTTAAAAAAGGATCAGTTATAAATGTAAAAAGGAAGAAGAAGGATATAAAAAGGTGAGTAAAATGAATAAGTAAATTAAAAATGAGAATAATTAATAAAGATAGGAATAAATAAAAATTATTAATAAAGCAATAAGTATAGATAAATAATAGAAATAATAATAATTTATTAGAAATAAATAATAATAATTGTGTTTATCCAATTATAAACACACTCATAGAAGGTTTTGCTTATGGGGATTTTGCAATTATAAGAAATGCAACTTTCATCACTTTCTGTCTATGGTTTGTCAGATGCTTCCTAATCTTCAAGTCAGTTATACCTGATCCAACATTAATTTTTTTACAAAAATTAAAAGATATCAAAGAAAGAGATTTGAAGTTAGCTCCTCACTTTATAGTAAATTCCACATGGAATCTTATTAATATTGGACATTAAGTAATTTAATGGTTTATAAATGTATTGCCAAATTTAATGTTATTTTATAATTTTTTCTTTTATTGTAAACATAGTTGAATAAGCCTGTTTTTGATAATAAAAAAAATAATAGAAAGGAAGAAAAGAAATTAGATTAATGTTTATTAAAATAAAAAATAAAATAGAAAGGTGATAGGCATATATTAAAGAATAATATAGAATAATAGATAGGATAGGTTAAAAAATAAAAAGGAAGTAGAAATAATTGTATTAAAAAATTATAATATTTATTTGTCTTATTACACAACCAATAATTATAATTTATAATTTAATACATTTCTTAAATATCTAATAATAGAGTATTCTCAGATAACATAAACAATCAAACAAAACTATAATAAATCTACATTAGTTTAGGATATTATCACCACATAGGCTGATAATGGCTGTATGTCAGCCAAAATTGAAAATAAAAATTGCTTTAGAAAATGCGAAAGAGTGGTACATTGCTTTACTTTATATGGAATTGGTCAGGAAAAAAGTAGTTTAATGGTTTTATTGTCCAGGAACTTATAAGAAATTTGAGTACTAGAAATGATAAAGCTGGATGCAATTCTTGGATCTTCAAACCACTCCACTTACAATTTATCCTTTTTTTAAAAAAAAAAAAAAAAAAGATAAATCGAACAATTAAGAGAAATGGAGACATTAATTCTTATTGGTGTATGTAAGGCATTTGGAGGGAAGGAATGTATAATTTCATTAAACAGAATTTTTGAATATATAACCTATATATAGAAACTTCTGACTTTGTTTAAGGGGAATCCATTTTACATCAACTCACATTTTCAGATTTGGTATAGATATGAATAAATGAAAAGAGTTAAAGAGTTTTATAGAAGGTAAATTAAATTTGTTAGCAATAGTAGAGAAACATTTGGGAGACAATGAAATATTGTATTTGTGAAGATGATAAGAAATGAGGTAGCATAGGGAGTTATTATTAAACATCCGGAGATCACATTTGGAAAAATTGAAGTAGAGGTTGCATGTATCTAATAGATACATTCATTTCTAATATATGCTGAATTTTAAAAAGAATATAAAAACATTGCCAATTTGCATTTTATTATATTTATATAATTAATGATTTTTTAATTTATTTTCAGTAACAATCTAGAAATTATTAAACAAAAAAATATAAAGGATAAAAAATTTTCTTTTCAAATAACAGGAACCATAGATGTTGCTACAAAATGCAATTGTTAAGTGTCTTTAACATTAATTGATCAGCATTTTCAACAGTTATCTTTGCAAAACTGTGTAACAATCATTTCAAATAATACTGCTATACTCAATGCATAAATATTTTTCACAACTACTTCAAGACTGATTTCACTTTAGCGGTATCTCTCTAATACAATTTACTATTGAATATCACCCATTCTTATTAAACGAAACATATAATAAAAGGAATCATTTAAATATTATTTCTCAATATTAATCACATACAAATGCACAGCTAGTCATGATCTTGAACCTATGCATCTGATGTATGTAACAATAGTTAAGAAAAAGTTAGTATATTTCAGATTAGCTATGACCTTTGCAGAGTTGTGGGAATACTTTAAAAAGAAATTGTAGGATTATATGTCTGAGATAAATAGAAATTGCATAGGGAAAATGTGTGTGGAACAGGATGTTTAGGTACTGGAAATGAAAGGATGGAAAGTAGTGCAATGATAGGAATTAAAAATGTTTGCAGAGGGATATTACATGATTACCATTTCTTATGCTTGCTTATAACTGTTATTAAAACAGGCAAAACTCTCTATACGTATTGCCATTCAGTGCAAGCCAGAGTAATCAATGGATGCCAGAAGGGTTGTGCATAAAATCCCAATCTAGTGCCTATTCATTCAATATCCCCAGACTAGTTTCTGGCTTGTGGCCTTTGTCAATGAGGAGCCTTGGATCTGAGAGCTCTGCACCTAGATCTTAGGATTTAATGCAAACCTCCAGCAGCCATCTTTTATCTCTACTTAACTACAAAACTTTGAGTCTTAAATTGAAAACCCTATAATATTTTCAATCCAAGCTCATTAGCTTATATAATCATATAGGTCTGAACTCAGTTTAGCACCCATACATATTGGTGACTTTGGTTTTTTAATAACCACAGCCACCACTATCCTATTAGACAGGATTGGTTTTAAGCCAATAAACATCATATGATCACTATTTCTTAGGCTTGCTTATAACTGTTATTAAAACTGAGTTCAGACCTATATGACTATATAAGCTAATGAGCTTGGATTGAAAATATTATAATGTTTTCAATTTAAGACTCATAGTTTTGTAGTTAAGTAGAGATAAAAGGTGGCTGCTGGAGGGTTGCATTAGATCCTAAGATCTAGGTGCAGTGCTCTCAGATCCAGGGCTCCTCACTGACAAAGGCCACAAGCCAGAAAAGAGTCTGGGGATATTGGATGAGTAGGCACTAGATGGGGATTTTATGCATGTCTTCTGGCATCCATTGATTACTCTGGCTTGTACTGAGTGGCAATACGTATTGAGAGTTTTGCCTGTTTTAATAACAAAGGGATATTAATGAACTTAAATGGTATAAAATTAAAATATTAATTGTGGAAGATATGAATGATCATGTAATGGCTTGATGAAACAGAAAATGTGAATGGGATATTATTAAAAAAGATTGTGTTAGAGAGGAGAGATGAAAATGGGAAATCTGATTAACATTTGTGACATAGAGTTTATATAGTCGAGGAAGAATTTGAAAAATACTATTGAATAACTGGGAAAGATAAAAAGAATTAAAAAAGTTTGATGAAGAAGAAAAGGGATGTACTAATAATTGTAATTTTATATTAATATATATTGTGGTGGCTTTCAGTGAGGAAAAGTCTAATGGAAGAGAAATTCCAAAGATTGAGGAATGGGGGATCTTTAGCTTAAAGAAATGGAGAAATAATATTTAGGTCTTCTATTAAATGGGTATAGTTGAGCATTAGAATTGAGACAAAAATTAAAATGTAGAACAGAATTGATCAAAATTCTTGCTTGTTTCTATGTAACAAATATGAAGTATGAAGAATAAGAATTTGGAAAGGGTCATGGTGTCTTCTTTAACATTTGGAAATGAAGCATATTTGTATTGAGTCATAGACTTGGAAATTTCTATTTAGGGTTTAAAAAGACATCGTATAGATTGATATACATTGGTGAAAAATTGTGGATATAAGATGAGGTTATTCATATGGAAATGGGGTGGACTTCTTTTGGTTTTTAATAAAATATGAAAAATAATCAATTAGATTTTATTGCTCAGGAATTTATAAAAAGTTCCAGCATCAAGGCAATAAATGACCAAATAGTTTTATTGCTCTGGAGTTTATATGAAAGTTCAGCTGAATGCCTGAAGTTCTAGAACTGGAATTGATCTGAGAATCTTAGGCTCCAGAGCTGTTGCACTAAAGTGAATAATATTAAAAGCAAATAAAAATGTTGGCAGTCTATAATGTATGGATGAAAATACATATTTAATTGAATAAGATGGAAAAGTCAGCAAACATAGTGAGCTAGAAAGTATGCCACATTGATAGATAGAACTTTTATTTCTGTGCATTTATTTAAGAAGTAGAATAAAAGTGTAGAAAATATATTTCAGGATTTATGATTAAGTGAAGTGGGAGAAAAGATTTAGATAGGTTGAATATAAAAAAAAAGAAATGAGTTATGAAAATTGAATATGAATAAAAAAAAAGCTCAGATGTTTATAAGAAAAAAAGACATAAAATATAAAAAGATATATGATAATCTTAGAAGGGGCTTACTGTTGGATAAGAGCTATGAATATCAAGAAAAGAAAAAAAAATGAATAAGAATTTGGATGATAATTGCGATTTATGTGGAGAAGATAAGAGGGGAGTATTTAACATTTATTTTAGTAGTATAATGTTAAAAGTAGGTTCAAAGAAATTTAATTTTTTTTTCTTTCTTGTGTGTGTTTAAATTTCTATCACAAAATTAGTTAGCTGAAACGGATTTAATAATCTTAAAAGTGTTATAATGTTAACTCTAAAACTTGTTTCCAATAGTAGCAAATGGTATGAAATCTTGTTTTCATTTTAGCTGTTCCTCTTGCTTTTCTTATTGCTTAGCATTCTTCATATAGTGGTTTTACATTTTACTTTTTATTTTTATTATGCATAAAAACTAATCTTGTTGATATTATTACTTTTTAATACATGTATATGCAGGTACTTACAGATAAGTGTTTATATATAAAAAATAAATCTAAAAATTCACTTTTTTGCACTTTACACAATACTTTTTATTTATTTTAATTGTTTGAGGGTTTCGACTATAGCAGTCTTCCTATCAGAGCTGCATTATCCAATTGCATTACATCATTTCTTGCTTACACAAACATAATATTATTTTGATATTTTATATTTAATCAAGAAATAACACAATTGTATTTTACAACTCTGAAGATGATTGATAGACATTTGAAAATATAAAATAATTGAATTGAAAAATACAAAGAGAAATTGAATTTTTAGATATTGCCAGAAATAAACATGCAATTAACAAAAAGGATTCCTGCATCCCCTTTCAAAAAAATGGCCAATATAAATAAATTATTTGTCATTCAAATATGCAAATTCTCTTATGTTTTGTTTCTTTAATGAATGCCACAGTTTTCTTATCACCATCAATGCCATGATTATGACTATTATGATTAAATAGTCGAAAAATGCATTAGGCATACTTTGCTAATTTTACAATATAAAGCTTCTCTGTATTACAGTTATGTGTGTATTTTGTTTGTTATATTTATTTAATATAAACAATGCAAAAAAAATTGAGAGTATTGAGCATCTTCATATATATATATTTATTTAAAATAGGAAACAAGTATCTGAATGCCAGTGCCCTTGTCATTACTTTTATTGTCAGCAATGTGATGGAAGGTCATACAAGTGGAAATGGGTCTCTTGATATGGCTTTAGCCTGGGAAAAAGAGTAATTTTTAATTTTGTTATTTAGTTTATTTACATATGTAAATTCACATTTATCTGCTTGTATGAGGCTTTAGAAACCTTTATATTGAATGTTCAATTATTTTATACTTAGCCTAGAAAAACTATTTCTCTTCTTATATAGGTATATGTTATTGACTTTGGTCAATATCTTTTAAAATACAGGCAGCTTTTATATTACTATATATATAGAGAGAGAGTACTCTCTAAAATATAATGAAAAATAAAATTTTAAGATTACTATTAGCTAATTTACTGAAAAGTAAACTGGAAATTAGAGCACAATACAATAAATTTAAGATTTTATTCATTATTTTGATCATGTGATAATCTGATTATAGCTATAATATATATTAGATATATTTTATAATGTAATTTGATAAGTGTACATTATTTATATGAATTAATTATTTTTTTTACTGATCCTTTTTATGAAAAAAAAAGAAAAATATAAACTGTGTAATTTTTTTTAAAGAAAAAACTTATTCAATAGTTAAAATTTTATAATATTAAATAAAATTAGCTCTGCACATTTTGTAGTATTAGAGAGTAATTCAAGAATCAATTCTCCTCTGAGTAACCATAATTAAAAATAGACCACTCAGATTAATTGAACAGAATTGTCTTCTGAATAGTTGATCTTATTTAGTTATATATTTAATGTCAAAATTTATTGAAAACTGTTTTTTCTTATCAAAATTCTTTTTTTATTTTCTTATAAATGATTCAGTTGTGCAAATTGAAATTACTATATTGAAATCTTTTTTATTTAAATATTAAAGTCATAGTTCATACAAAATAATGACTTTGATAAAAGGTGTTGGAAATAATTGAAATTCAAATTTTATTTTTTGTTAAAAACAGGAAAAAAGTTATTAATTATATTATGTATTGTAATGGGATGAGAAAGATGGGGTGAACTGGGGTGATGGAATATCATCATCAACCCCAGTAAATATTTCAATTAAAATTAATTTAAATAATGAGACAAACTGTTATATATAAGTAAGATATTATCAAAAAAATGTTAAAGTAATGTTTATAGCATAGTTTAGTAAAGTATGATATTAAAGTGAGATATTAAGCAATGTTAATATCCCAAAAATATATAAGCAATTTTATATATTAAGATGAGAGCATGTGAACATGAGATCATAAGATCTCAGAGTATGAAAACAGAAAATCTCTCAGAGATCAGTTAGTTACCCAGAGCAACTAAAAGTATCATTAACCATACATCACCAGCATTATCAATAAGTATAAGTAATACTCATTTATCAAAATAAATCAATACAATAAAAGATAAATCAACAGTCAATCTTGTGACTGGATTGGAAATGGGTCTTCTGTAGACCAGGCCAACTATTGAGCCATTGCCAGCTTGGATAATTATTTAAATATTAATTTGGATGCACCAACTTAGTGCTCATCCATCAGAATACATAATCATAAAAACAATAATGCTGGGACATTAAAACATGCTGATCATCATCAATTCTCTGGCCATTTAATGTAATGCACTGGCCATTACAAACTTAATTTCTAACAAGATTAAACTAAAATAAAATGTAGTGCATAGGCTTTAAAGAATATACTCTTAGTGCCAACCAGGATGTATCACTCATCATCATCTGGATGCCCAAAAGCACTAAAATACATCCCTGTTCATATATTCAGCCATTATACTCTAATATAGCTCAGAACACAAGCTCGAGTACTGTTTTGATGACCAAGAGATGATACAATACAATTTTTAATAATTTAAGTTTATTAACAACTATAAAAAAATTAATGAAATTAAGATCTTTAGAATATGGCTATACAATTAGAAGCCTTCTGATTTTGATTAACATTCAATAATAAAAAAATTATCACATTGTGATTTACATATATGGGATTTATAAAATTCAAATTACTACATTGATTTGCATATATGTGATTTACAAAATTCAACTTATTACATTGATTTACATATATGTGATTTACAAAATTCAAGTTCTCACATTGATTTACATATATGTTCCATATAGGTGCACAGATGTACATTTTACTATTATATGAATACATATTTGAATTGACATTTAATAATTTAAAAAATGATTAAAATTTACACGTGTTTATTTGACATTTCTTGATTTATATATATGCACACATACATGTGTGTGCATGTAATTTCTGAACATATTTAAATTATCCTACAATAATACATGATTAAACTTTTCAACTTATATTTTTAATAATACAAATACTTATCCTAGGTTTACTTATTTTAAATTGTTACAATAATAATATTATTAAAATATATATTCTTCATATAAATGTATGCATATAACATGTATAAATAAAATTATAGATGATATAAATTAATTATAAACATAATCGTTCACACTTTTTTTTCTTTAAAAAAAAATCAGTTTATAAGATCTTTTTTTTTTCTTTAAAAAAAAAATATTATCAACTTTTTTTGTCGTTTAAAAATATAATAGTCAATCTTGACTGGATTATTGTTGATTGAATAATTAGAAATGTCTTTAAATTTAAAAATATAGATTTTAAATATTTTCACTTATTCTCTTGAAAAAACAAATATAACAGCGTCTATCAATTAAATCTTCATTTATAGATGTTTAACTTAAACAAAATTATTTATTTGTTTTACTTTAAGTTATTAAGTTATAATTTTAAAAGTCATTTTAAGGATTTTTAATTAACTCACCAGCTTTATATACATTTATCTGTGCTTCTCTGCATAGATACATCAGCATACGTATAATTACTTCTTCAGCAACTGATGGGGTAAGTTTAAGTTTTTGGTCCAGGTAAGGGTTGTTCTGCAGTTGGTTCCACTTAGACTAGGATTTGATAAGCTTCAGGCCAGCCAGCTATTTTGGTTTGATAGATTTCAGGTAAGCAACTATCCTCTTAGCATATATCTATAGCTATGAATTTCAACACAAAGAAGTGGGTCATTTTCCTCCATGTTAATTTAAACTCTACCATTGAACTGTAGAACAGCTATTTCCTCCTGTCTTGACTTCAGCTGCATCTACCATGGTAGATATTTATATAGCTCTGGAAACCATCTCTTCTGGCCAGCTAAAACCAACTGCTGCAAACTTCAACAAGCTGCAACAAAATATAACCAACTTTGCAGCTGGCCAATTTGGCCATTACTTTTCAAAATATTAAAACCAGATTGAACTAAAAAAAACTAAAAAAAAACAGACTTTTCTAGCCAGCTCTTAAAAAAAAAACTACAAGCCATACTGAACTGATATTTTTTATCAGTCCTTTTTATAAGAGCATCTCAGGTGATAAAAATACCTGAAGTGAAAACAGAAGGGTTTTTTTTCTTTTCAAAAAGATTGCTAATTCTTTCAAAAGCAACTTTGAAATTTTACCAAAGGTGTGTTCTACATGTTTTTACTCTCTTCAAATCACTTTTAATTAAAAGCTACTTTTTGGAATTTTTAATTTACAAAGATTTTTAATAATAGATAATAGAAATGTATACAAGCATTAATAAAAAGATTTTCAAAAGTAAATCGTGCTTGTTTTTTTTTTTAAATTCAAAATCAGAATAATATTAATATTCTTTAGACCTTTTTAAATGTTTTAATGTATAATAAAATTCTGTTTAAATTCATAATTATTTAACCGTTTATTTTTTATTTTTATTCCAGGAAATGTAGAAAAATATTTACAAAAAATTTGTCTATGTTTATTTTTACTTTTCCATTATATATATATATATGCATACACACACAACTATGTTCCTGTGTACCATGTAATCCAATCAGTTACAGTATACACAATGAAATCTCGAACATCATTTTTCAAGAGGATGTAGAACAAAATCGATAAATTGTCTTCCCTTCTCCTATATCCATAACATTTATTTAAAGCTTTGGCATGAATACTGAAATTTGGGGATAGAATAAACTGGTGAAAATGTGTTTTTCACATACATATATGGAATAGATAGCTTCAACATGCATATATGGTATATATAACAGTTTTATTAAAAATTAAACAATCATAATATCAGAAATAATAATTAACAAAAATATAAAATTCTAATTACCATTTTTATAGTTAATAAAATTAATATTACATCTTTTTTTAAAAATAGAAAAATTCTCATACATTTTATTTTTTAAAAAAATAAAATAAAAGGATGTATAAAATATAAAAATTATTTTAATATTTTCATTAGTAAGAGAAATATTTTCCTGTTTGTTTGTTGTTTTTTTTTTATTCTTTTCTCACCATCTTTTTTTTTATATTAAGTAAGTAAATACACTTCTCAAATGACTTTCTACAGTACTGTTTTTATAAATAATTCATTAAAATAGATTCTTTCAAAAAGCAAAATTGCTAAGATTAAGTGATTTAATACTTTTCTTTTTTAAAAATTATATAAAATGAATTTATTTTTTATGAGAATATTAGACAACTGAATTTATTTTAGCACAGTAAAATAATGTAAAAATAATGTTTTATATTCACTAGCATAAAAGGTTATTATATGAAAAATAGATTAAACCAAAGCGGGATCTATATATACTAATGTAAACATAATAAAAGAATTGAATTATTAAATCTGAATTGTACTTTACTTGTATTCAATGCATAATAATTATTAATCTGTTCTTGTCTATAATTTGTAATCGCATTATTATAGTTTTTATATACTTTTATTTAACTACCCTATTTTTTCATCTGTCTGAAAAATATCGTAACTCACTTTTCATCCACTTCTCAAGTTCTTATCTAGTTGAAATTTGCATGCATATGTATTGCCAATGACACTATATTTTTTAGATTTTACAAATAATTTTAGCAAAAAAAAAATGAAAAAAATAGCAAAAAATTTAAATTTTTAATTTGTATGAATTTAGTACTCTTTACAGAACTGTTATCTAATAGTATTAAATTGGAAATGTATAATAATAAAAGATAGAAGAACTAAAAAAAAAAAAAAGAAATTAAAGAAGTATTTTTATTGACATAAATGAATTTTAAAGTAAAAAAAAAATTCACTAAAAATAAAAAATAAATTTTCTTTAGCTGTCACAATATTCTTGCTATTTTCTGACCAGAAATAAAAATGAAAGTCACATAATTATTTAAATAAATTTGAAATTAATATCCACTTTGATTGGTGTTGACACAAAAAAGAGGTGTTAGTTGCAAGTTTATTTAAATGTTTTTTGCCCCATGCTTTATGTTTTAGTCACATAATACAAAGTACACTGTGAAAGCTGAAGAAAAGTTATTTTTTACTTTTTAGTGCATTTATGTGAATAAAAGCATTTTGGAAAAAAAATAAATTAATATTTTTTATTTTATATGTAGTTATTCCCTGCATCATTAAAATAAGATTTAAAAAAATTGTATTTTAATTCATTATTCTTTTTATGATAAAATTATTGATGAAATAAATATAATAAAATTACATAGATTATTTGCTTATATTTTGTCATCACAAGACTAAAAAAATATATATTTTTTTAAATTTCTTTTTTTTTATTTAATGTTTTTTAAAAAAATACTACTAAATCAATCCGCAGATGTGGAAGTATGGATGTATACGTGGTATGTTCTACTGAAAAGGTGATTGGTTCTCTTCAATCTGCCTGCAATGCTTCTTTACATAAATGCATGTATTATTAGCATTATAGCTTAGCCATTCACCATAAAAATTTTGAGGCACTAGCTTCCTCTATATAATTTTGCAAATTTTTGAAAACATTCTTGTGATGTATTACTTCACTGCAATACATAATATGAATCATTTCAGTAGCAGTTTTTGTCCAATTTAAAGCAAAATTTGATGTTAGCATTTCATGAGTTAAGATTGAAAAGACAGTGTTACATTTCATTCTATAATTCATAATCCAGACAAGCTAGCACCCTAAAATTTTTGTAGTTAATAATTAAACTGTCACTATATAACACACATCGATTCAGAAATAGCACTACCAGTAGCTCGGAGAGATATCTAATCATTATTTTAATGAGATATACTTCGTATAAAAAATATAGTTTTTAGACAACTCATTAACAATTATAGACAAAAACAATTTGATTATTATTCCTTGAAATACATGTAAAGCAGAACTCAGATTTTTATAATTTAACCCTTAATATAACCTTTACTTTAATATATAGATCTGCCTCTTGGTTCAATTTATTTTTTATGTAAATGGCTTTCAGTAGATTAATACATAAAATGAGAAAAAAATATTTTTTAGTATATTCTATTTAAATTAGCTTTACAATTAAATAAAAAAATGGTAATAAATAATTTTTAATGCCATCATTATAAAATATTTCATATTCCCTGTCACAGAAGTTTTTATAACAATAATACTTTTATAAAAAGTTATATAAAAACGTCACATATTTTAAAAAATAAACAATAATAAATATTTAATATAGTAAAAAAAGTCCTTGAAGTATTAGAAAAAACAACTTATTTTATTACTGATATAATGTAAAAATCCACCAAAGTCTCCTTCCTAGCTTGTAAGTATCGGTGATTTTTATTTATTTCTCCTGATCTAAAAACTAAGTAAAACTGAAATATAAAGTGACATACATTAATTTTAGTTATTCATTGGATGAAAATTGTCTCAGTAAAAAAAGCAAAAAGAATTTACACATGTGGCAGCACTATTTTAATAATGCCTGCCAAGAACTATAGAAGGATTAAAATATTTCTTCTTTATTATTTGCAAAATGTGTTTGTATGCGCGTATATTTAATTTTAATATCACAGTAATGACATAAAATATTTAAGCAAATTAAAATTAATATAAAATATTGTGATTTTTATAAATCTTTTGTATTTACGTTCATCACAATCTTGATTTTAATTTTGCTAACAGCAAAATATAAATAAACAGTGTCAAATTTATGTTTACAAAAATTTTAAGACAGTACTTGTGGAAAAATATTTTTGATTTGATATTTTTTTTATATGCAATATTATACCTTATTTCAAAGTGCAATTTTTTAAGACTCTGAGCACTTCGCAATTGCTCTGTCATTTTACTTGTACAAATGATGCAATGTAATATTACGTTTTGTCAACTGTATTTTTATCAGCACTTCATGAGTCTCATCTACTTTTTTAAAAAAAAATCAAATAAATACTTTATTATAATTGGAGCAAAAAATATCAAAAAAATAAATTATCATCAACCATGATGATGGACGACAATGATACAACAAGTACGCATTGTGCCTTAGTGAACAGGTGACTAATTTTCTTCAAGTTGCTTGTATCACCGTCATTGAATCAGTGCATATATTATATATCTACAGAGTTTAACTATTTACCACAAAAATTTTAAAACATATCTGGATCTTGAGTTATGTACACTACAGGGTGTATCATATCTTAACCCATGATAGAACAACATACTAACTTTAAAGTTGGCTTTAAATTGGCAAAAACTTTTATTGGATTATTTGAGATGATTCAGACTGCGTATGGTGGTGAATCCTTGAGTCACAAGAATGTTTTCAAATGGTTTGTAAGATTTTACAATGGTAAAAGAAACATTGAATACTGAAATTCCAAATATGCTATCACTATTCATGTCATAACTCATGTTTAGACATCCTAATGCCTTACGATTTTTGTAGTGAATAGCTAAACTATGTCACTATGTAGCATATGTATTAATTTAGAAATGGTGTCACAGGCAGCTTGAAGAAAGAATTACTTTTTTATTGGGATACCCTATGTTTACATCGAAGTTATTGCATTAAATTAAAATTCAAAAGTGGTAAAACATAGATCTTGGCAATAGCATAGAGAACAGAGAATACTGTATGTCATTTTAATTTTTTTAAAATAAACTATATGGAAAAATAAGACATAATGATCACGATGACAGAATAAAATATTATTTATATGGTGTCATTTCTGAGACCAGAAGGTTCAGATAAAATATATGAGGGAATGAAAATTATAGAATCAATTTCATGATGTTTCATTAAATGTTTTTAATTTTTACATAATACTTTTTACTGATATACAACTATAAATGATTACTCCAAATAACGAAAATATGGCAACTTCTAAAATCCACACTTTAAATTTTTACGATTTCCAGACTTTATTATTTTGACATGAGTTATAATTACTTAAATATTATTTTTTTTAAAACTAGAATACATACACAATAATTATTGTATTATCTTGCTTTACTCTGATTCATGGTCAGATTAAAAGGAAAGTGAAGCAATTACTTTAGAATGTTTTAAAAGCAAACCCACATGTTTGAGAATTTGTATATGATCTGCACAGGTCTAGAGGGTTTTTTTTTTTTAAAGAAAATTGCACATAGATAATCCAGATAACCATCTAATATTAATTAATAAATGGGTATCTAATATTTTTAGCTACAGGATGAAAGGATAATAGTAAAATGCTCAAATTTTCACCACCTGTCATTTGACAAGCCTGATTAGTGCTGTCTTTTTGCTTATTATATCAACTGTTGAAAGATTTTTGTCTTACAGAGAACTATTTAGGAGCTATTTTATACTTATCTATATGAAAAAAAAGTATTTTTGTTAATTATTGTATTCAGCCAAGAGTCTGAGTTGTATTTAATATGTTATATTACCTTTTCATTTGTATTTGAAATAAATTAGCTAAACGTTTTTAATATCTGCGACTGAAAAGGTTTTGTTATTTTCTTCATATGCTGTTCTAAGAAAATTAATTCCTACAAAGAAAATAAAATCTTTTTGATTGCAGACATTAAAACCGTTTACTAATTTATTAATAAGCTATACTGAAAAGCATTTTAATTTAAAAAAGAGTAAAATACAATATATTATTTTAAGATTGTTGTTTTTTTTACAGATTTATTAATTTGGTGAAGAATTATTCTAATCCAAACATGAGTGTTGCCTTCATGGCTGAGGTAATTGCAAAGTTTTAACTATTTTTTCACAGTTTTTAATTCAACTTGACAATTGCTTTAAAAAATTTTTATTTAGTGCATGCAGGTTGGCTAAAATACATTAAGAGATATTAGTCTTCAAAGATTTTAAAAATAAATTGACATATTCATGATTGATTGTTATTAGTAAAAATAGCATTTAGCAAATATATATAATGCTTTGGTCTCTGAACACTAAGGAAAGAACTAACTTATGTAATCATTTTGCCTTTTTGATCAACAATTTTATGAATATTCTGAATTGTAGAAAGTATTCTCGCCATATATAAACAAAAAACACACATATAATTATGCATTCACAGTGTGTTTTTATTGACTGCTTCAACTGATTATCAATATTCCTCAGAAATATATAAAAAACTTACAGTTCCTATGTACAAATCACAAATATACTTGTTTAGCATGTTAAAATGATTTTCTTGGGAAAAAGATATGAATATAGGTTTCAGATTGTTTGCTTGATATTATTATGCTATTTGAGCAAAGGATTTGAAAATTTCAAATAAGAAATGCAATGTTCTTTTACATTTTCTGAGCCGTGAATTTAATCTGGAAAATTACCATATACTTGAAAGTCAGCAATGTGTCATTTTTAAATTATACAAATGTTAACTGAAAGATCTTATAGTAAAGATGAAACAATATATCTTTTTTTAAAATTAAAATGATTCATGTTCCAAATAATTATCATTATATGCATATAAATACAAAGATTTTATATTTAGGCACTCATTGTTATACTTATCATTTGGGGTTTCAATCTGGTTGGAACTTGAGAATTTTTTTAGGTATCTGAGAATTTTTAATTAGACCTAGGATTTTTTCTGATAGATAGTTCATACCTGTACCAGCTAATTTTTCAATTATTGATTTATAATTGGTAGAATGAGTGAATTCTTATCAATCACCAGTTGACAAGCCTGGTAAATAAAGTCTTTTTCTTCAGTGACATTCACTGGAGAAGTCTTTCTCCCAAATTAGTTTATTTAAGGCTATTTTTTTTAATATATATGAATATATATTTCATGGATGAAAGATATCATTAACATTCTAGTACTACTATTTCATCCAAATCTTATCTGCAATTATCCAGGTAATAATTAAGGGTGCCTGAGTAGCTTCTTCAGAAATGCTGGTATTGCTGGCTCACTATTAGATGGCAATATATTGGTATTTTATAAAATTAATAACAAGAAATCACACACCCAAACACAAATAATCCCTAAAATGACATTCACTTATATAAAGACATCTTATAATCCTTTTGGCATAATTTCTTTCAATTATAATAAAATGCAATAAGTGTTATTTTGCTTTTTTCCATTTCATTTATATGAATTTTTATATGAAAGTAATTTCTTCTTATTGTTATAGAACATCCAAAGATTATATAATATTCTAAATTATTGAAATTATAAAAAAAAAAAAACAGATGAGAGTTTATTTCATCAGTAATGCACCTTGTCCTTTACCATAATTGTTTGTTGTTTAAACAGGTTAACTTATTCAAATTTTAATCAGATTTGAGTTTCAAACTATGACAGGCAAAGTGTTGTTAAAAGTAATTTCTAAATACATGTATGCATTTCATCCAATATTAAATCCCAGGCCTCACTAATAAAGACAAAAGCCAGATTGAAAAGGGATTTAAATGTTAAGGATAGGGGTTATATATATGTCTGGTAATCGTTTATTATTGTAGCTTATACTAGATGATGGTAAATTGGAGAGCTCCTTTTGTCTTATTTCTTAAGGAGGATGTTATTTTGTTATATTCTTAGCTAGAGAAATAAGACCTCTACATTTCATGAAGAACTGAAGACTGATGATGATTCAAAATGCTAGGCTGATTTGAAATTTAAGCTTTGACGGGTAAAAGTGAAGTTAAAGGTGGAACGTATATATACATATGTTTCAACTTTGAATTCCTGATTTCATTAATAAAAATAGGAAATTGGTCTGAAGATGGTATTCAAATATTAAGAATTATATATGCATTTGGTAATCAGATGATTGATTATTTTAGCATTTTTATCTTATTGATTAAGGTCAGCATTTTATATTTCATTTTAATTACTTAAGCTGGATGTTTTGATGATATTTCTAATGATTTATATATATATTTTAATTAATTTGATCAAAAAATAAATAATTTTTCTATAAAATGTTCTCATTATTTATTGGATTGAGTTTGCCTTATAAAAATATATTTTTATCTTTATATGGGTATCAAAGCAGGTATTATTATTACTTTTCATGTTACATATAAATTTTGTCAATAATCATCACTTTATAATGTTGATTTGTTTGTATGATCCACAAACAAGATGCAAATTAATGCAAAAAGTATGACTCAGAGAAAAAAAAGTCACCAACTGAATTTAATACATCATTTGTTATGAAACAATTTGTAATAGATTAACTTTTTATTGTGTCATTTTATAATGAAAATTAAATAAAAAATTATTACAATTTATATGTATTTTGCATGGCTTTTATATATTTGTATCTTTTGATTTTTTAGAGATCGATTCAAGATGAAATTGATAGAGAGAGCAAATCTGAGGTTTTTACCATTGTCATCAGTTATGCTGTTATGTTCATCTATGTTTCCCTCACTCTTGGTCAATATCAGAGTTGTGGTGGGCGTATTCTAGTAAGTATAATTTTTAGATTGTTCTATTCTTTTATAAATAACTTTCATAGAAAATTATACTGAAATAATAACTTAAATATAACTTAAAATATAATATTTTTGTTTTGTCATATAGTCTTATTATATTCCAAGGATACAAACTATTTAATATTTTGTTATGAAGTTTACCTAATGTTTTAAGAATAAAGCATATATCCATTGAAATAATAATTTTTAAAGTTTGAATTTATGGTTATAAGTTGTCCTCACAAGTTACCTGTCTAAAGAACAGTTTCTAATTGAATAAAAGCTTTATCTAGACTCTTTTCTCTATCTCTAATAACTTGAGTGAAGGATGTTTTATAATTAAAAAGTAAATTCTATACATATGAATGCCAATAATTTTAAAAAATGGTTTATATATCTTCCAAACATTTTCTAATTTTAAAACTTACTTCATATTACAGATAGAAAAATGAGTTTAGTCGAATATTTTCAGCTTGTCAGAAACTGTCATTGTGATTTATTATTACAGCCAACAACTTCAAACTTTAACAATATATATTAACTTTCACTGTATCTATAACTCGTCTTCAAACATGTTTTGCAAAGTTTGAACTAAACAGATAATTTATGTTTTCTTCCACTGCAAGAAGTTCCATACAAAATAAATTTTGAATTAATGATTGTTGCAAAAACCTGTGTGTAAATCATGGTTTAAAATATTGCTTTTATAATCAATATATTAAGAAACTTGTGGCCAACATGTTAGCTATCTGCTTTTCATGCTCATATTCTGAGGTTCAAGTTCCAAGCAAACTTGAGATTATTTTTCCAAGTAGCCAGCTTGAAACCAGTCTCCCATCAATTATTGTTTGGTATTTATGGGAGTCCAACTATTCTTAAAAACTGGTTATAAAAGAATGGAAAATTTTAAAACTTTCACTATCTGGAAATTGATAAATATCATCTTTTTCATATTCCTCACCAGGTAATGAGTGTTTTTGGTAGTTTTACTGTTTAGCTAAGAATATCTAAATACCTATTTACTAATCAATACTGATAGCTAACTAGCTAGCTTGATTGCAGGCTTTGCTTTGGAAAAAAGTTATTACTCAGTCTAGATTTAAATTTCAGTTGTGAGTTTTGCAGCGGATATGCTTGTCATTGTGTTATAATACCAAGGCAATTCATACCTATATAAATACAATACCTTGGGAAATAATTTCTATACTCTAAAAAATATTCATTTCAAAACAAAGATACCAAATTGCAATAAACTTTCTTTTCAGATGGTGCACATCTCTTCTTAACATGATTCTCTCTAATCAGAATTTAGAATTTTATATAAAACTGATGAAAATTATCTTATTTTTCAAACGTAAAAGTTGTTGTACACAAATTTAATAAATGTATTGCTTAATGTTCAATGTATTTAATATATTTGTATCATCTTTCACTCTTTCAAATAAAATGATCAATGCCTCTTACAGTAATAAGATTCTGCTAATGATGTTGATATGGGCATAACAGTTGAAATTTTTTTTTCAAAAGTGTAAATTATAGTCCTGTGATCTTGTGTTTCTTTGTTTATTTTTTTCATAAATTGATGTAATTGATTTCATATTTAGCCAAACAATATATTTCTGTGCTCTATAATATATTCAGAAATTGACAATTATATAATATACAATATATTATCTTGGTTTTATATTTAATCAATATTTCAATGCTCTATAGTGTATTCCTTAATTGATGATTATATAACATACAATATATCTTGGTTTCATATTTACCCAAGCATACTTAAGTGCTTTATAGTATATATTTATAAATTTAATAGCAGTTTGTTATAATTAATTATGCTTTATATATGTATATGTTTGTCTAAATTTTTGTAGGTTGATAGCAAAATTACCTTGGGTTTGTGCGGAGTCTTGATTGTCCTTGTGTCAGTGGTGGCATCCATTGGTGTATGGAGTCTTTTTAATATTGCTGCTACACTTTTTATTATAGAAGTTATTCCTTTCTTAGTCTTAGCTGTTGGAGTGGATAACATTTTCATTCTTGTCCAAACCTATCAGGTAATAAACATTTATTACTGTGATATATACTCATAAAGCATATTAGTTAAATTCCTTATATTGAGATTAGTATATTAAGATGGATGTTATTTGATTTTTAATATTCATTCAAATTGTAAATTTATATTAATGTTTTTTTAATATATCTACTCATGAGTTTCTAATAGTAGTTTTTTCACTTTACTAAAGTCATCTACTATAGGCTTGAGTAATTAATGTTATAATAGCTTCATTTCCAGACTGGTTGTTTATTTTTACCTTCATCAGTCTGCGTGAAAATTCAAAATTGAAACTAATGTATGTATACATCTAGCAGCCATTTTTTTTACTCCCTTTTACTATTCAAATTAATAGTTTAAAATTGGAAAAAAATTTCAGAATTTGAACTGAGGTTAACTTACTTGCATAATTACGTAGATCTGATGCTAGACCAGTTTCTAAATATTTTAGAGACCTCACTGTTTTACAAACTATAGGCTTCTACCATTTTGCTAGGAATGTTAATATAACAGCAATATCACCTAATGCTTCCAAGAAAATTTTTTGTGTTTGATTCTGTTATGTTGTAGTACGATTAATATTAAGAAAAATACGTTTGAAACTATGTGTACTCCAGAAGTTAAAAGAGTTAAATAATTATATGTGAAAGTAAACGAGTTGAGTTAATAAAAACGAAAATTAGAAATTACAAATGATTTTTCATATATATAAAAAGCAAGGTGTAAAACAAGATGGAAGATCTGAATAAATAATTAATTAAATGAAGGATTAAAATTGTAAAGAACAATTTAATTAATTAGTTCAGAAATAATCCCAGAATACTTTGCAATTAAAATTGATAAGGAATAAACAATAGAACTAAAAGTAGATACAATCTAGCGGGAAAAAGTCAAGTCAGTGTCAGTCTTATCTTTCTGAGAGACTTATGTGCAGCATGAATTTCGGAACAGGACCAACGATGGGAAGAGAACCAGATATTCGGATCTGAAGATACTAAAGACTGACCTAGGGTAATTATACAGACTATACCTGTCTTATTATTATTTTTGTAAGCCTTACAGGCGCTAGTAAACTAATGATAATTCTGTTTATAAATGCTTGTTAATTTTTATACTAATAAAATCTTGTATCTGTTAAGTGGGATATCTTAATTTCATGCAAGAGAGTAATAGTTACTTGAATTAGGTGTATTTGATTATTTCTCGTATGTAACATTAAATCAAGTACATCACAATTTTGGCGCAGTCAGGAGAAAACCTGTTTTTCAAGCTTTATGAAAGAAGTACACCGAACAGTAATTCAGAAGTCGGTGAGTTATTAAAGAATTAAAATGTCAATAGGACAAGCTAATATATCGGAATTTGGGATAGATAATCTGCACGAATGGCCCTTTTATGTGCTTCAATTACAAAATTATTTTAAGTTAAATAGTATTATTGAAAATGACAGGAAAGTAGCAGCGTTATTATGTTTGTCAGGTAGAAAAGTTATTGAAATAGTAAGCAAATTGTATAATGGACAAGTTACGGATAGTAGTAACTATGATGAACTGGTTCAAAAACTAACAGATTATTTTAGCCCAAGACCATCGAAGTATTTAGCTAGGTTAAAATTGACGAACCACAAACAAGACAAACTCGAATCGATTAAAGAATATGATATTGTTCTACGCCAATTAGCAAAGAATTGCGAATATGGCAACTTTGTGGAACAAATTCTTATTGATCAGTTATTATGGGGAATGAAGGACGATAAATTGCGTCAATCGTTATTAATTGAAACTCAGATAACATATGAAGGTGCTATTCAAAAGGGAATAGTATATGAATCAGTGGTAGAACAAGCTTTAGCTTTTTCAAATAGAACGGAGGAAAACTTTAGGAATAATATTTTTAAAATAGAGAGAAAGTATAAGGATTGTACTAAAGAAGGGAAAAGTTTCGAAATAAAATGTTTTTGTTGTGGAAAAGTAGGTCATTTGTCTAAAAGCTGCAAATGGAGGAACGAAAAATGTTACAACTGTGGGGGCAAAGGTCATTTAGCAGCGGTGTGCAAAAAACCTAAACGAAAACCTGAATATGGTAAAGATCAGAAACAGTGGAAAACGAAATATCTTAAAAAATGAGCAGGATCAATTAATGCTAGAGATTAAGTTAAGTAACAAAAGAGTAGAAATGGAAATAGATAGTGGCTCAGGAATTTCTTTAATATCCATGAAAAAGTGGAAGGAAATATCCACAGATAGCCCTCAGATTAAAATACAGAAAGCTAACATTAACGTTAGAGATGTAAACGGGAACCCGATCAAGTTAATTGGGAAATCCAAAGTAATAGTTGATTTTAAAAATAAAAACTACAAATTACCTATATATATAGTAGATAAAGATATTAATCCATTAACCCTTAAACCGCTAATTATATTATTGGTTGTATGAGGTAAAAATCAAATCTTTTAATTGGCCAACTCACAAACTGAAGACAAAGCCTATTGTTAAAACATATTCGCCTATAATATTAAATTCAACTCAGATATGTTTATAAAAAGTATATTACTAATTTTTCAGGTTATGAAAGAGAACGAAAGTTCTTTCAAAAATAAATTGCTATTTATTTATTATAAAATATATTCAATTTCGGCAAATATAAAGCGAATGTCTAAACAAAAAAGTGCTGACGCAAACGCTTTTTTTCAATTTTACGTTATGGAAAAGTAAAGATTTCTTTTTGCTAAATCTTAAATATTTTTACTAAAATCTTCAATATTTTTCGAAAATAATTTTGTTTTTTAATATATTTTTTAAAAAACTATTTTAATTTCTCATTTTATATTTTTTTAATACTTAAATTACATTCGAAATGAAAATCTCAGCGTTTTTCTTTATTTTCTTTGATCAGGCAGTTTCTTTGTTCTTTCCAGCCAATCAGAATGTCTTTTTCGGCTGAGAGCCGGCTGACAGCCAATCACCGACAAGGTTCTTCTTTGTTTAGTTTTAAATGCGGTTTTTTTGATTTTTTACTTGTAAAATAATTCGGAAGAGGGCACCATCTTACAGAACTTTTAAAAACCTAATCAATAACTGTCAAACGAATATTCTACCATTAAAACTAGCAGAATTAGAGTGACGTCAGATGTCGACGAGATGCCTCGTAAGAGACGGTTGAAGAATTAATAGGAAGAAACTGGTTTAACGACTTAGGCATTAAAATTAATATAGTTAAAAAGATCTCGGTTGAAAAAGAAATGATAGAATTATATCCGAATTTATTTACCGAAGATTTAGGTTTGATAAAATCAAAGCCCATTGACTTGCACTTAAATGAAAATGCTAAAGCAGTTATTTGTAAACCGAGAAAAATACCATTTGCCCAAAGGCAGTTAGTAGAGGAAAAAATAGAAGCGTTAGTTAAAAAAGACGTGTTATCCCCAATCGAGGAGGCGGATTGGGCCACACCGATTGTTGTGTTAACAAAACCAGACGGAAAAATTAGGCTGTGTGGAGATTCTAGAACAACAGTAAATAAGTATCTTAATAAAGGAGCTTACCCGGTGCCGAATGTACGTGAGATGCTCAGTAATCTAGCTAAAGCAAAAAATTTTGCGAAATTGGATTTAAATTCGGCATATCACCAACTAAAAGTTACGGATGATACAGCTCGGTTATTGGCAATTACGACCCCTTTTGGATTATTCAAATGTAATCGTCTCCCTTTTGGAATTACATCAGCTCCAAACATATTTCAAGCAAAAATAAATTCAATATTACAAGGTTTGGAAGGAGTGACGCCATATTATGACGACATTTTGATTACTGCAACATCACTGGAGAAATTAAGAAGTAAAATTCGGAAAGTATGTGAAAAACTAAATAACGCAGGGGTAAAATTAAATGTTAAAAAATGCATTTGGGAAACTGAAGAATTAAAGTTTTTATGCCATCTTATTTCGGAAAAAGGGAAAAGTCCATTAACTGATAAAATTAGGGCAGTCAAAGATGTTCCAAGCCCAATAAATGTCAAGCAACTTCAAGCTTTCCTAGGTTTGATTAATTTTTTCGAACCTTTTCTAAAGAACAAAGCGATAGTCACAACTCCTCTATACGAACTGCTACGCAAAGATCAGAAATGGATTTGGAATATCAAACATGAAAAAGCGTTTAAAGCAGTTAAGGAATTGATAACCTCTAGTAGCTTATTAGTGCATTTTGATAGCGACAAAGACATCACTATTACTACAGATGCATCACAATACGGAATCGGAGCAGTTTTAGCGCATCAAATAGGCAGTCATGAAAGTCCTATAGCTTACGCTTCTCGGACTTTGTCTAAAGCTGGAAAAAATTATAGTCAGCTGGACAAAGAAGCTTTGGCAGTTATGTTTGCTGTGAAAAAATTTCACTAGTTTATTTATGGACGAAAATTTTGAATTAGTAACAGATCACAAACCTTTGTTAGGGATTATAGGAAAAGATCGTCCGATGCCAGAGCATTTAAGTCCACGCATGCTCAGATGGACTAATACACTTACTGCTTACAATTTCAATCTAAAATATCAAAAAGGAAAGATAATTTCTCATGACGCTCTGTCCAGAGTGCCCGGAAATAATGACAACTATGAAACTGATGTGGAAGTTAATCATATTGACAATATGAAATCACAAGTCATAAATAGTAAAGTAGTTCAGACATGGATAAATGAAAATGACGGGTATGCGTTGCTTAGGAAATGGATAAGCAAAGGTTGGCCTAATAAAAAACCTGAAAATTTAGCAATGGGGTTTTGGGTCAATAGAGACCAATTGTCAGTCTGTAAAAGGTGTATTAATATGGGAGACAGAGTAGTTATACCTCCTATAGAGAGAATGAAAGTTCTAGAACTTTTGCATCAGGGGCACCCAGGCATTGTGCGAGCTAAAGCTCTAGCTCGGAGTTATGTTTGGTGGCCTCAGATAAGTAATGATATTGAAAAGTATATTAAGAAATGTGATAAATGTAAGTCTGAAATAGCTCTGCCGAATAAACAATATTCTTCTTGGCCTAAACCAATATATCCGTGGCAAAGACTGCATATAGACCATGCGGCTCCAATAGAGGGAAGAAATTATTTAATTTTAATTGATGCTTTCTCTAAACTGATAGAATGTCACGAGGTTAAAAATACGAGTGCAAACGAAACAATAAAATGTTTAACAGACATATTTTATATACATGGATTTCCACAAGTAATTGTCTCTGACAACGTAACTGGATTTGCGAGTGAAGAACTAAAAATACAATTTGGGAAATGGGACATCAAACATGTATTTACACTCCCTTACCACCCTGAATCAAATGGTTTGACGGAAAACGCGGTAGGGCAAATGAAGAAATATTTAAAAAAAAACAAAAATACAGATATGAAAAACGTCTTACAGGAATTCATGATGTATCAACATATAACTCCATCAACAACGACTGGAAAATCGCCAGCTGAAATGTTATCCGGTCGGAAAATACGAACTAATTTAGATTTTTTGCGACCTGATACACGTATATATAAATATAATCAAGACCTAGTGAAAAACTTTAACATTGGAGATGCAGTACTATTCAGAGATATACTACGTAAACAATGGGTTAATGGGAAAATTGAACGGGCACGATCAAAGCAAATTTATGATATTAAAGACGAAAACGGAATTATATATAAGCATCACAAAAATCATATTCGTAAAAGTGAAGATGACATACAACTAGATATGTTCCAGCAGTTTCAACATGCAAATGAAAAGAATTCAGATAAACAGATGCTACTGACCGACATCCAAGAAGATGCGGTAGAAGAGGATAAAATACAGATTGAAAAGAGAAAATCACCCAGACCAATATGATGTAAAAGAAGACCTTTGTACTTAAAAGAATATGTATAAGACGAAGAAACCGTAACTTCTGGAGTGGGGGAGAAATTGTTATGTTGTAGTACGATTAATATTAAGAAAAATACGTTTGAAACTGTGTGTACTCCAGAAGTTAAAAGTGTTAAATAATTACATGTGAAAGTAAACGAGTTGATTTAATAAAAACGAAAATTAGAAATTACAAATGATTTTTCATATACACCTGGGTCTCTTTTTACGCGGACTTATTTAACACGATTTTGAAGTTACGCGATTCGTGTTTCACCGGAAATCGATTTCCGATAATGCGCTATTACTTTAAATAATAAATTTCGCGCACTTATGTTATATTGAAAGTAATAGCACATTATTGAAATTCGACTTTCATCTTAGTAATTTCAATATTTTCAGTGCTTTATAATAGTAAGATTTTATGCAATAATGAAATTAAAAACATGATTTCCACATTTTATGTATACACATATTATAATTTACAAGATTATAATATAAATTTGTTCAAACATTGTGCGTGTTAATTTTGCATTTTAAATCACATTCTGTTTTTGCTTTTTAAAAAAGAACGTAATCAATTATTATTTTCTCATTAATGGCATTGCTCTTAAATTCCAACGAGAGCTAAATGGTTGTATGTCTGGATATCGCGAGCTTCGTAAACAATTAATAAAATCATCGTTTCAAAGATTAATTACTAATTACGTTGTCACCAGAAAATCATAATAATTAAAACATGTATAAAAAAATGTAAATTACTGTACAGTAAATTATGCATAAAAATATATTATTTTGAATAAAATTAAATATTATAGTTAAAAAAAGTTTGTCTTGTATCAATTTTTTCCAAATTTGAAATTTTTTATTAGTCATATTTTATTTCCTTATTTTTTTTTTGCGCGAATTTTAAAGTAATTTTACGTTGGTGCTTTGCTTTTACGCGAATTTTGAATAATCACAGACCGCATTCCCCCTTTTTCAATGTAAGTTACGTCTATTTCATTTGAGTGTGTTTTCTGAGGAACCTATCTATCGCGTAAAACGAGACCCAGGTGTATATATTTTATAAAAGCAAGGTGTAAAACAAGATGGAAGATCCGATTAAATAATTAATTAAATGAAGGATTAAAATTGTAAAGAACAATTTAATTAATTAGTTCAGAAATAATCCCAGAATACTTTGCAATTAAAATTGATAAGGAATAAACAATAGAACTAAAAGTAGATACAATCTAGCGGGAAAAAGTCAAGTCAGTGTCAGTCCTGTTTTTCTGAGAGACTTATGTGTAGCGTGAATTTCGGAACAGGACCAACGATGGGAGGAGAACCAGATATTCGGGTCTGAAGGTACTAAAGACTGACCTAGGGTAATTATACAGACTATACCTGTCTTATTATTATTTTTGTAAGCCTTACAGGCACTAGTAAACTAATGATAATTCTGTTTATAAATGCTTGTTAATTTTTATACTAATAAAATCTTGTATCTGTTAACTGGGATATCTTAATTTCATGCAAGAGAGTAATAGTTACTTGAATTAGGTGTATTTGATTATTTCTCGTAACATTAAATCAAGTACATCACAGATTCTATATCAAACACTAAGTAATATAATGTTACAATATCTCCAGACCATTTTCTGTTTTTTGATGTCTTCAAAAGTTTTTTTTTATTATCGCATTCTTTAAATATCTCTCTCCCTGTGTGTGTATATATATAAACAAATAATAATTTATAAGCTAATATAATTTGAAAATAACTATCAGATCATACTAAAATTATCCAACATTTATGAGACTTTACTATGTTGATGCAGAAAATTTTATGAGCTGATAATTATTTTCAAATATACTATGTGTATGTATATATAAATGTAAACTTTTCCCAGCAGTTAATATTATATAACATTAAATTAATACCCCAACACTGGTTTATTAAGTAAATGAAATACTCTCAATCCAAAGCATAAGATAAAACTTTTTAAGGAAAAAAATAAATAACCTTATCTCTTTTATCTAAATTCATTTATATAGGCAAATCTGAAGCATTTTGGAAAGAAAGGATGAAGATCTTAAATTGATCATTTTACTTCTTTAAAGTTATATTTCAAATTGTTTTTTGTTATTTTCATTGACATTTGTGAAATTTTTCAATTTACAGCTTGTCATTATCAAATCAAATAATGAAATATTTAAACAAATTTTTCCTAGCAGTTAATATTATGTAACTCACTAGACTAATATCCCAACACTGGTTTATTAATTAAATGAAATACTCTCAATCTAAAGCATAAGATAAAAAAATTTATAAGAAAAGAATGGATTATCTTATGTATTTTACCTAAATTCATTTATACAAGCAAATCTGAAGCACCCTCATTTGATATTGAGAAGCTCCTAAATTGAAACATTTAACAAATGTCAATTAAAATAATATGATAGCTTTAAAGAAATAATTTGATCAATTCCAGATCTTCATGCTTTCTTTCCAAAGTGCTTCAAATTTGCCTATATAAATGAATTTAGGTAAAAGACATAAGATAGTTCATTCCACAAAGTGTTAAAAGTGAATAGAAACAGTCCCTGCCTTGTATGAGAGTAGTGTAGTGAAAATAACATTACAGAAATATTATTCTTTAAGTAGATAATCTTTAATCTGATGAATGAGTAATAAAAATTATTAATGTACTTTCATCGAGTGGTTTGTGTCAAAATTGAGAGGGCAGTAAGTTTGCCACTTATCAGTTAAACTGTTATAATTCGTTATCTATATATGCTGAACAATGATAAAGATAGGTGTAAGAGATTGATGAGTCCTGGTTCAACATGAAATTTGCACCTTGGGGATCATACATCTTTTTCACATATGTATGGGATTACACTCCTCTGTAAGGTCTTAGAAATGTATATAAACCAGTCTCTACATTGTGTGAGAATGGTGAAGTGAAAATTACACTACAGAAATATTATTCATTACATGGATAATCTCCACTCTAATACTTGACTATTAAAAATTATTAAAATGGTCCATTCTTTTCTCTTAAAAAGTTTTCTCCTGTGCTTTGGATTGAGAGTATTTCATTTGCTTAATAAACACAAGTGGTGGAGTATTATCTAGTGTGTTATATAATATTAACCATTGGAAAAAGTTTATATTTACATATTCCATTATTTGATTTGATATTGTCAAACTATAAATTGAAAAATTTTGCAAATGTCAGTTAAAATAATGTAGAACAATTTGAAATATAGTTTTAAAGAAGTAATATGATCAATTTAAGATCTTCATGCTTTTTCCCCAAAGTGCTTCAAATTACCTATATAAATGAATTTCGATAAAAGAGATAAGATGGTCCTATTTCTTCTCTTAGAAAGTTTTATCTTGTGCTTTGGATTGAGAATATTTTATTTAATTAATAAACCAGTGTTAGGGTATTAATCTAGGGTGTTATGTATTATATCAGGAATCTACCTTTCACTCTCTCTACAATATTTTACATTGTAACCCTACACAAATAATTCAAGATCTATATAGAGTGCTATAAAATTCTATACAATGAAATTTACATTTAATTTAGTTAGTTAAATTAAGTACTATAGGCTTTACATATGGAGCACACAAGTTATCTTAATGACACATTCACATATATGATAATTTCAAACCAATTAAAAGATAGACATAGTGATAATAAATTCTATATTATTTAAAAGGGGATCATCTGATCATTTTTTTGGTATCAATCTGTATAGGGATCAGCAAAACTTGCTATTAATAAAGTATTTTTATAAAGGCTGAATTATGCATCACTTTCAGAGAAAGAATACTTTCCAAGAATTCTTATAGAGACATCTACCTATTGTTTTCTTTATTATATCCCAGGGTTAAACTCAGGTAAGTGGCATATAGTGGAAAAAACACAAACAAAATCAATAACTATAGAAGCAAATGAGCAGATAAATTGGGTACTGTTGATTCAATTTAATAACTAATTTATTATTATTAAATAAAGTAAATAAAAGCCATAATCACAATTTGACACAAAATAACACATTAAAGAATACAATATTTAGATATAATAAAAGTGGAAACCTCCTCCCCTCTTTTATTTGGCTTACTTGGGAATATATGATTGTTTACACGTAACACATGTACATTATAAAAATAATAAGTAATTAAAGAACATTAGATTTAAAAAAGTTAATTATTTCCATACAAAATAAAATAAATAATGCTTCATTTATGCACATATATGTACATAAATGAAGCATTATTTGTCAAGCGTTGTTAGCCGAGAAGTCAGCTCAGCCGCCTTGCAAGCAAGCAGTTGGTCGCCTCCTAGCCGATGCTATGACACATGAAAAAAAAAAATGAAGCATTATTTAATTTGTATGGAAATATTCAACTTTTTTAAATCCAATAGTCTTTAATTACTTTTTTTAATAATAATAAAACAACACAGCTGTTGTTACTGACAGAGACACTAATATTTTATACAATATTAAACAAATAAATAATACATAAATGCCTAACACTTTCATCCTAAGTCGGACTTAACGTCAAAAGTGCTTGGAATTTATGTATTATTTATTTGTTTAATATTATATAAAATATTAGTGTCTCTGTCAGTAGCAACAGCCATGTTGTTTTTATTATTATTATTTCAAGTGTAGACAGAAATATTTGTTTATTATATTTTTATTTTTATGCCTATATGTGTATAAAATCATATATCTCTAGGTAAGTCAAAGAAAAGCAAGATGGGAGTTTCCACTTCTATTACATCTAGATATTGTATTTTTAATATGTTATTTTGTGTTAAATTGTGATTATGGGTTTTATTTCTTTTATTTAATATTAATAAATTAGTTATTAAGTTGAGTCACCATTTGGGTCCGATTTATCTGCTCATCTTACTCCACAATAAATATAAATAATTGATTTTGTTTTGTGTTTTTTCTTCTGCATGCTAATCATCTTGCGAATTTAAGAGTATTACTGGGCTTGAACCTGAGATATGGTGTAGGGAACTGTAGGTAGATGTCTATAAGGATGATTGTAAAATAGTCTTTCTCTAAGGGTGGTGCATAAAATCCATGTGATTTAGGCTTTATAAAAATGCTTTATTAAAGGCAAGTTTTGTTAATCCTTATAGAAATTGATATCAAAAGAATGATCAGGAAATATAACTAATGATTATTAGTTTGATCCTCTTTTAAATATTATAAAATTTCATATCAGTATGTCTTTTAACTGGCTTGTAATAATACCATATGTGAATTGTGAGTGTGCCTTTAAGTTGACTTGCGTGCTCCACATGTGAGGCTTCTAGTAGTTAATTTAAATAATTAAGTTAAATATAGATTTCATTGCAGAAATTTATAACACCCTGTGTAGATTTTGAATTAATTGTGTAAAGTTACAATGTAAAATGTTGTTGAGATAGTGAAAGGGCTAGGTTCCCAGTACAGTAAATAATAAACACACAACATGGTAGTACCCAAAACCACAATGGGGTTCTGATATAGGTATGAGATTGAATTAAGAAAAACGCAATGAATGGCTTAGGGGAGGGTAGAAAATGATGGACAAAACTCAGATCTTTTTTTAATAATTTTTTGTTTGTTTGTTATGAGATACATACATTTATATCATATATAAAGTATGTTTGCATAAATGATAGAAGGTTAAGTAATAGAGTAATAAGAACATGTTAAAGTGAGAGGAGATTGGCACCAACATAAAGATTAATATGAAAGATAAAAGATTTGAATATTGAACAGGCATAGGATTTGAAAAGATGATTTATTTATATATTTTTTATTAGTTAAAAATAAAGGCAGGAGAATATATAGTGTGGGCATGGCATGTGATGATTGGTATAGTTATATGTGAGGAGGGAAAAGGTCTGGTATACTGTTTCAAATATATAGATTATGTAAAATAATAATAATAATAATATAGATTCAGACATTTCAATAAAGATAAAAATTAAAGTAGAATATAAACAGATAATAAATCCAAGAGACAATAATTAAATTTTGTTTATTTCTAAATAATAACAAAAGCTTATTCAAAAAGAATGGAGCAAGATCAGGTTATAACTGAGAATGTTGATTGCTCAAACATTGAACTGGATCAATTAAATGAAAATCAGCCAGAAGTAAAGAGAGAGAATCTACAAGTTGGTAGAGACTAGCAGCCGCAGAAAACGTCAGAGAGGAACAATCAAGCACTAATTGCAATAATAGAAAAGTTAATGCAAAATATGAATGTTATGCAACTAAAAATAGGTATAAAGTTCCAAAATATGGAAGCAAAATTACAAAATATGGCAGGTATAATGCAGAAAAATGAGAGTAGATGGGTAAGACATCCAACAAAGTATAAATAATATGAATAGATCTTTTCAAAATATAGAGACACTGTGTCAAAACTTTGATATAAAATCTGACAATGTGGAAAAAAACAACAAAGCTTAGATGTAAAAGTAGAAAAAGCAACAAAACTTAGATATAGTTTTCTGGATTGGTGAAAAGCAACAAAGTTTAGACATAAAAGTTGAAGATGTCGATGAAAAGCAGCAAAGTTTAGATTTGAGTGTTGAAAAAATATATCAGAATGAGGAAAAGATTAAAGATGTGCAACATAACATTAATAGAAAGCTGCAAAATATGGTTGAAGTACTGTTGAAGGATGAAAATATTTTCAAAAAAGTGTACTATCTAGATGATAAATTTCATAATACAGAAGAAGAACTATTTATAAAATATACCAAATGGTTAAATTAGTAAAAACAGAACAAATAGGTCTTGTCACAAAGATGATAATTCATGGGATAGAATATGAAAAGAATGATGATGAAAAGATAAAGAGAATTCATAAAACAGAGGTTTAGAAGTGATGGAGGAATTGAAAATAAAAATTAAATATGTCACTATTGCAGAAGCAAAAAAAAAAGAAACAACTACAAAGAAAAAAAACAATTAAACATTCACTTTAATGGAAGAATGTTAATAATGGCTACGTGACAGAGAAATTTTCATGTCATTCCAATTGAGGACACTTAGATTAATAGACACCTGGAGAATGGGAATGTTTGATCTCTGTGGATAAAGAAGGCCAACTTTCATCACTGACTCAGGATCTTAAATGGACCAATGATTTTAATAAAAATATTGTCTGGAAAATAAGACATCAAACATACTGTTATGGTGACTTTTTCATTTCAAATAATTTAAGAAAAAAATTTTTTTTATACATTAGAGAAATTAAGGAAAACAATAAATGTTGCTCTAAAATATATATGAAGCATATTTGCATTTTCTGAATATTCATCAAAATAGGATTGTGTTTAATCTGGTCTGTCATACTTTGAAATGAATGAGGGTTTGATGGTAGGTTGGATATCTTTATGTGGTTAGGCTAATTTGTGTAACTGTTGCAAGTTTATAGTTAATACTCATGTAGCCTAAAGTAAGCAAGGCTCATTTTAATAAAATTCTCATCATGCAGTCATGTAACAACTAGGAAGGTTGACAGGGTGTAGCATATTTGATTAAATCATCTTGCCGATGCTAAATCATCCTGTAAGTCTTGAAAATTGTCAATGAACAAGGATTTGTATCTATCATGAGCTTTATGCTTTATTGTGATGGTTATCTTGAGATTACTAATTTAGTAATGGTAGTTTATGCTGAGAACTAAGTTCCTTGTTCTATCAGTAATAGTTCAATAATTGTATTCCATGTAGCCTAATGGGTGAATATTTTCAGAATAAATTATGAATTTTAAAAATAATATAAAATGTAGTGTATACCTATAATATCTGTAAACTTATATTAAGATATCCATGATATCTACTTGAATTAATTGGATAAGATTATGAAGACCATGAAAATGGTTATCTTGCATTTCATGGCCTCAAGAGATTAGAGGGTATTGTGAAAGAATGGTGATTCACTAGACTTTATAAATATGCTAATGAATTAAAATAAAAATCTTAAAATAGACAAATTTAGATTGAGAGGTAATATATATATTATACCGGTTCATCTAAACCCTGTTAAGATGAGCATGCGCACATATTGAACATGAAAAAAAATATGGCAACACGCCGGAGTAAGAATTAATTTCAAATCTTTTTATGATTGCCTTGATGCAGTCATAAGGACAGTTATTAAAGTGTTGGCTCTTTCATACCCCTCACGCCACTCCCAGAAAGAGAAAAAATAATTCCCCCTCCTGAAAGGATATTCAAGGCTAATATTATATTAAATATAGTCAAACAAACAAAAATCTAATTGAAATAAATATCCTAATGACTAAAGATTTAAATCCCGATAAGTTGGTATCCCATATGCTAGCTCAGCATTCTCTTTATCCCAGGTAAAGAAATGGGAATCGCGAAACTCATGAAATTATCTAATTATCTTATTATTTTAGAGAAAGAAATACGAATAAAGTATGAAAGCAGTAAGGCAATTTTATATTTATTAAACAAATGTTTATTGAATCCCATATTCCTTCACCAATTACCAAGATAAATACAATAATAATGAACCCCAATTCATAATAAATAATAAATATATATATATATGAGACTATTATAGTTATTTTAATAAAGAAAGAGAATGTTAAAATATAAAGAAAAGAATCAACTAGTGAGAAAGTGGTCTGAGAATCATAAACTCGCACCCAAATATATTTTACAAATACTAAATATTACATTAAATATGATTGATATTTTACACAAAGAGATATAAATGAAAGATATTTAACACACAATAACATATATGAAATTAATAAAATAGAGTGTACCATATAAAGTCTTTTTCATCTCTGGGCTCTGAGTAGGCTGTTCATCCAGAACAGTGAGGACTTCAATTGAATTTAGCAGCTTTCATAATCACTTGATGGCTGGAGACACTTCTGATGGCATTATTCAGCAGCATTCATGATCATTTGATGGCTGGATCTAAGAGACACTTCTGACGGCAGGAATGGATCTGGATGGGTGAGCTGACTGTAGGGGTTCCTACCCCATGACCATTTCACTGACGCGAGTACACTTGTGTTTCAAATATCAGCACTTCCCAGTAAAAACAGTTCTGTGCCACATTAATAATAATTGGCTAGTTGGAAATCATCTTGAAGTTTACTCTTCGTCTGCATGATATGAAATATATAGAACTTGAACGGCTGACTGTCTGTCTCTGTATGTTCAACTCCAACTCTAAGTTTAAGCAAGCAACTTCAAATACAATCCAATAAGTCAACAAGCAAGTGAATAAGTCCAGTAAGTTATTATGAATGAGTGAATGATTGACTGATTCAGTGAGTGAGTGATTGACTCAGAGAAAGAGAGTTAGCGAGAGTGAATGACTGAGTGTCTGAGTCCCCCAAACACCTGGTGAATAGTTTATATAGCCCACTCATTACAATCCCAATTCAGGTACCCCTCTGAAAAACATTTATTTAGCTAATTTTGAATTTTGTTAATGGATCCACACAATGCATGAAGCATTCCTATGTAACCTCAAATTTTTTTATTTTTAATTAAATTTATTACCTAAGATATTTTGATAATCAGATTATACTTAAAAATATTTTTTAATTAAACTAGATATTTTTCTCCACCCATATTAACATAAATTTCAACAAATTCTTTTGTCTAATTGAAATACTTGAAAATTAAAAAAAGAAACAAAATTACTTATCTACTAAAAATATAAATGCCTTTAAGCTTTTCGTAAATAACTAGTAAAACTTGATTTTAAAAATTACGTATTTGTTGGAACATTTAATCATTTCCATCTTTTTTCTTTTTACAAACTCTTCACAAAAAAAAATATAAATACAAATTACACATAAACATCTTTGCATTTCTTAAAAAAAAAAGAACATAAAATAATAATATGCTAACACATCGAATTATAAATTGTAAGCCTTAACTATTGGCTTTTTTTGTGTGCGCGAGTATATGATATATCCACAGACATCTCTCACTTATTTTATAACCTGACCCAATTTTGTTTGTATAGATGGTACATACCCCCCCCCTTTAATGGCTTTATTACATATTCTCGGCCATTTGTTTACATAATACCATCTTATGCTTGGACATATGAAGTGTGCCTGTCTTAATATATATATATGTTTGTAGACTTAATATATATATATACACACACACAACATGTATATTTTATTCATAAATATAATAAAATATATACTGCAAGAATTTTCTTTATTTGTACATATTGTAACCTTCCAGGTTGGCACCAGAGAGAAATATGGGAACATCACATTTGTAATAACAAGGGATAAAGATAGTTAGTTAGGAAAAATGAATTGTGGTAAAATATGATATTGATAATTGAGGTTTTTTTTTGTGAAAATTAGGCATAAACTATGATATGATTTTCTAATTGAAATAGGGATTGTAATAGAAAAGTAAAATTTTAATAGATATATTGGTGGGTAGAATTTGGAATGTATGTTTAGTGATGGATGTTGGTATACAATAGAGAAATTATATGCCATAATAGGCTAATGCATATATGTATTATTAAATGTGATTTTCTTTTTATATTTTATTTATAGGTTAATGAGTATGTACTATCTTGATATCTTATGTTTTAAAAATGATAAGATTGTTTGTATTAATAAATGACATTTTTGAAATTGATGTTTAATATTTAATATTATTTTTTTACTATGTAAAAAAAATATAGTTAAACAATTATAATGTTGAAAATTGTATAAATAACGATTCTAACAAGCTGCCAAAGGATCGTCATGGAAACAGGATAGAGGGCGTGGGAGAGAAGAGAGTTTAAAAAAAAAAAAACTGAAATGGAATAAAAATAAAAGCTCCGTAAAAAAATTAAGAAAAAAAAAACTTTAAGAATTAATAACTCTCTAATAGTACTTTAATAGATAAAAGAAAACTACAAGGATTTTAATAACATTAAGATGGATAAATTTTACTATATTATTGGAGGTATATAAATGAAAACATAAACTACATTTCCTAAAGGGTTACCAGTCTTCAGATCTCTACTAAAACCATGGTTCAACTACTTACAACTTTCAAAAATATCTGGATAATAAGTAAGATAAAATTTTTATAATTATTTTAAAGCACATTAGTAAAGCTGGATAATATTTAAAATGGAAAATTTGTGTATAATAAAAAATTTTCAAAAGTTTTTCTCAAACGCCAAAATGAAACGCGTGAATTTATTATCAGTATTCCATAGGACAAAGTTTAAGAGAAAATTTTATTTAATCAATATTAAGAAATAATTTACATTGGTAACTTCAATATTCATAATTTTATAACTAAAATTAATTCTCATGCATGCAAACATAATTATAAAACTTGCCATAGTATTCTCAAAGGAAAGGATTATCGTCATTATTAACAAAATACGCTTGAGCAATGAATAGACATTATTTTTTATTTCATTTTTTTTTTTAAAAAGTGTTTTACATGTAATAATAAGGTATTGCTAAATAATTTTTTTTTTTTTATAATAGATGTATAGACAATTATTTTTTTTTATTTGTGTATGTTTCACATACGTATTTAAAAAAAGAAAAATGAAGGAATGTAATTTCCTATATATATATATTATGAGATGATAATGTGTTTGGTATAATCCGAAGATTATACTATAGCTGAGTATATATATATTCGGATGTGTGCATAATGTTCCATAGTATTATTATTTGTTTATTTTTTTTATTTTTTGATTACATTTATTAAGCTGAATTTTAATAATGATTGCTATTTTAAAAGATAAAGAATTAAAACCTTATCAATTATAAGTTTGTTACATAGGATATAATTTGGAAATTCATAATGCTTGCAGTATAAACAAATGCACATATTCGAGGATATATATAATATACATATTAATAGAATAGTCAATTTTTGTTTCAATATAGAAAATGTAATGGGCAATAATGGTATCAATAATATTTTTTTATTTTATTTATGATCTATGTTGATTTATTAATTTTTTTTTTATATATAATAAATATTTTAATTAAATCAATAGACTATATGAATTCCTTAATTGGATACGTTCGATTTTTTTTTCATTTCCACACACACATATCTAAGTGTCATAGTATAATTATAGAGGGTATAAATTTGTCAAAATGATTTAAGTTTGGTTAGTCTGTTTGTTGTTAATAAATCCCTGCATTACAATACAAGTAATACATTTATTTTGCTTGGAATAGATAATGATATGGATATAAAGGTACCCGTTCCTAGGGTTATCTATTCTATATTAAAATTGATAATTAATGATTATACAGTAATGTAGTAGTTTACAGATGCCCTGAGTGTATTTAAATTAATCTCATGAAATTATTATTTATGGATATTTGTGTTATCATATTGGCCTCATATATATAAAAACCAGACCCTATAATCTCAACTGAGCTAAGCCTTAGGGTAATTAAAACATAAAATCTTTAAAATAAGTTTAAGCACAATTTATAGTTATAAATGTATTCTATCTTGCATAGAGTTGGCGCCTGGGCAATTATAAGTATAGTAAAGTAGATAGTGAAGATATGGAGGTTGTAGGATAGGGTTACAAAATGCTAGCCCAATCGTGACGCTTGATAATCGTGAGGCTACGTATATTGAGGGTTACAAAATGGCCGCCCAACTGGGGCTTCGACATTTATGGGTTAAATGCTTGATATATGATTGGGTTTCAATGGCCTGACAATCATGGGGCATAATATTTATGGATAACTGGTTTCACAATGATTGGTGATCGATTCATTTTGTTCATATGTGTATTTTGTTCTTTGTTGGAGATTATATTTTGTACATTCTATTATGAATGACATATAAAGTGGCTTATGGTGGCATGCAATGTGGATGGCCTGATATACATGGGTTAAGTGGTTGTCCAATTGTGGAATCTTGATTAGTTAAGTCTCATATTCTGTAAAATATTTATCTTTTGTAGGTTTAATTGGTTAAATGATGACTAGCGTGAATGGTTTAATATACTTGTAGAGTATTTATATTTTGTTGATATATATGGGCATATATCTGAGATGAGAATTAATCTTGTGCTATTAGAATTGTTTTAATTCTGTTGTAAATATACAGATATTGCAGAATTAGTTCCAAAATAGAATCAAGTTGGTAGTTTGTCTTGTTAAAGAATTTTGATATTAATCTGGAAGATTGATAAAAAAATGTTTGATAAAATAAAACTAAGAATAAAAGAGCATTAATTAAAGTATGAAATAAGCAAAGTAGAGTTTAAAATAGGCTAATACTTGAAGTGTAATAGATATATGAATGTTAGATGTATAGATTAAAAAAAAAACAATTTTTTTTTTTAGGTGAAATAGATAAGTACAGCCATGAGACAGCTTAGTTTTAATTATAAAGCTATAGAAATATCAAAACTTGTAGTAAATTAATAAATGTTAAAATTGATAAACATAGAATTATTGGTAATATTAAATTATAAAGTGTCATATTGTTCATATTTGGAATACTTCTGTTATAGAAAGTCCATAATTTTGAAGATTAGATAGCATGCTTGATTGTTGGAGTTTTGTTGGTTGTATTACAGATTTTTGGTGATGGATGGAGAGTTGTTGTTATTGTCTTGGGTATATGGTGTATTCATGTCACTGGTGATTGATTTGTTCTCATTCACTGCTCCAACCCAAATTAGGATATTATTTGTTAGTTATCATGAAGCAGTTAACAGTAGTCCTGCCATGATTTTGCCTCTAAGACTCCAGAGAGAGCAAGGCATATTTATTTCTAATATATGTAATATTTGTCTCTAATACTCACAAAGATGAGCAAGACAATATCTTATTAATAGCCCCTAAGACTTGGATGTAAGCAGGGCATTGTGATAGTGTTTATAGTAGAATATTATGGGTTGTGGTAGCTTAGAGTGGTTAAAGTGAGATGATCATCAGAGTGTTCATGGAGCATTGTATGTTTTAAGAGCAGTGATGGAATTCTTCTATCCATTTCAGGGTTGTGAACTGCTAGCAATTCTTTTAAACTGTCGGTATCTGTCGGATCTTTAGAAGATTGGATGACTATATAACTTGAATATATAGCTCATTCCTAACAGATTATTTTCTATACTCTTATGCAAAAGTTGGAATTTTTCATATTTAATAAAAAAATTGCATGTCAGTTACCATAGTAAATGCATGTCATCATTATTAACTTCATTTTGGCTATAGATTTTTTTTTTTAGGGGTTATAAATGCTGGTTATAATATTTGAATGTATTCAATACAGCATAAAAATTAAATAAACATGTTAAAATCGTTTAGTCTTTTATTAGTTATTTGAGTTGGTGTAGTTTATAATATAGTTATAGTGGATCATATAAAATTTAATTAATAATTTGAGTAATGTTTGGATTTATGTTATCTAGTTAAAACTTAATATCTTCTTGCTTATGTGTGTGTGGAAAATCGAACATTATATGGGAAAATAAATTTATAGAGGTTTTATGTTATTCAGGTAGTGAGGGTAAGTTTGAATTGTTGATTTGGTGGAGGTTGGAGCTGGTAAGCCTTGTTGTTTTCTTAAGTAATAATAATAAATTTTTTTTAAAAAAGTTCCAAAATGGAAGAGTTTACTTTATACGATAGTTTTGGTGGGTCGCAAGAGACACCATCTCCAGACATGGCTGCATTGTCTCTTGATCTTGAATCAGAAAAAGAAACTATAGGTATGTCCTATGGAGAGTCTAGTAGGGTGAGAGATACTATCCCTCAAACTCTAGATAATGATATATTGATGTTGTTAAGAAATCTATTAAGGGAAGAACTTAAAGAATTAAAGTCTGGTCAAGCAAAACTAAAGTCTGGTCAAGTAAAATTGAAATCAAAATTAGAGTCTAGTCGAGTAGAAGATAGAAAAAAATCAGAAGAGATGTTCGTAGAATTAAAGTCAGGTCAAACAGAATTGAAATCAGAACTAAAAGAAATAAAGTTGAGTCAAGATAAGTCAGAAGAAAGGATAACTGAAATAAAATTAGAAATGTTAGGAATAAAGTCCGACATAGTAGAAATAAGAGCTAATACAGTTAGCCAGATACAAGTTATGAAGAAGAAAGTAATAAGTCAGGAATCAGATATAGCAATAGAAGTAAAATTGAGTCAAAAGAAATCAGAGGAGAGGATAGTTGAAATAAAGTCAGAAATGTCAGAGATAAAATTAGAAATGAAACTAGAAACAAAGCTAGAAGCAAGGTTAGAAATACCCAGAATGAAGCTAGAAATGCAAGAGAATATTAATGACCAATTTATGCAGATTAATAAGAATGTTAGTTTAGACAGTGATGATATAAATGTATATGAAGAACTTGGAGAAATAGTTGATCAAGACTCAAAATTAGATGAAATTGTAGTTATAGACATGCTCAAAGATTTCAAAAAGAATATTGATAAAGAGAGGGAAATTAATAAATTAATGAAGAAAGAAATAATTTCTGTAGACATGAAGTATTTAGAGATTTTGGGAAATGAGTTGTGTAAGGTTACTGATATCACTAGTAATAAATTTAAAAATAAAAATGAAAATTATATTCCAAAATGTGTTCTTGATTATTTAGAACATAAGGTGAAGGCGAATGTTTTTAAAAAAATATTTCATGGGGATACTAAATATATAATATGTAGTATGAAATATTTAATAGAAAGTGTTAGTCATGCTAGAGAAGTCGGTAAAGTGAAAATAAAATGTAAAATGAAGAAGACAAAGATGTTTGATTTAAATTTCCTTGGAAAAGTTATTAATCCAGAGAAAGAGTTAAGCAAAGCTAAAGTAGAGCTTAAATGTGAAAGTAAGAAGAAAAATAAAGCAGATTTTATGAGAGAGGTAATTAGTCACAATAAACATATGAAGAAAATTAAAGTAAAATTCAAAGAGATGAGTATAGAAAAGGTTAAGATGAGTTATCTTAATAGAGATGTAGATTATATAAGAGATATTGGGAAAGCAAAGGTCAAATTTAAATTAATAAATGAAAAGATAATTCATTTAAATTTTAGTAGAAAGATTATTGATGAAGAAAAAGAAGTTGGAAAGGCTAAAGTCAAACTAAAGAAAGTAAACAGAAAGTTGATTAATGTTATGGGTTTAAAGATATCCAGAAATAAAAGGATAGAGCATAGAAAGGTAAAAACTAGAATAAAGAAGATTGAGATAATGTCTCTTAGAGATAAACTTGTTAGAAGAAAGGAAATAAAGAATAATCGAGCAAGGTTTAAAGTTACTCAAAATGCTCGCAGTTTGGTTCCATGTCCTGCAAGACATGATTAAGAAAAATCATACCTATTGTTCAATATAAAATTTAGTTGTTTTTTTTTCCTTGCTTATTTAATGTTATTAAATATAATAACAAGTGTTTGTAAAAATATTAAATTTTTTTTTTTTATTGTTGTATGTTTATTTGACAAGCATAATTTTTTATGTTAATAATATTAATGGTAGTTTGTCCAATTCATTTTTCTTTCATAAGGGGAAAGGAAATGTAACCTTCCAGGTTGGCACCAGAGAGAAATATGGGAACATCACATTTGTAATAACAAGGGATAAAGATAGTTAGTTAGGAAAAATGAATTGTGGTAAAATATGATATTGATAATTGAGTTTTTTTTTTGTGAAAATTAGGCATAAACTATGATATGATTTTCTAATTGAAATAGGGATTGTAATAGAAAAGTAAAATTTTAATAGATATATTGGTGGGTAGAATTTGGAATGTATGTTTAGTGATGGATGTTGGTATACAATAGAGAAGTTACATGCCATAATAGGCTAATGCATATATGTATTATTAAATGTGATTTTCTTTTTATGTTTTATTTATAAATTAATGAGTATGTACTATCTTGATATCTTATGTTTTAAAAATGATAAGATTGTTTGTATTAATAAATGACATTTTTGAAATTGATGTTTAATATTTAATATTATTTTTTTACTATGTAAAAAAAAATATAGTTAAACAATTATAATGTTGAAAATTGTATAAATAACGATTCTAACAAGCTGCCAAAGGATCGTCATGGAAACAGGATAGAGGGCGTGGGAGAGAAGAGAGTTTAAAAAAAAAAAACTGAAAAGGAATAGAAATAAAAGCTCCGTAAAAAAATTAAGAAAAAAAAAACTTTAAGAATTAATAACTCTCTAATAGTACTTTAATAGATAAAAGAAAACTACAAGGATTTTAATAACATTAAGATGGATAAATTTTACTATATTATTGGAGGTATATAAATGAAAACATAAACTACATTTCCTAAAGGGTTACCAGTCTTCAGATCTCTACTAAAACCATGGTTCAACTACTTACAACTTTCAAAAATATCTGGATAATAAGTAAGATAAAATTTTTATAATTATTTTAAAGCACATTAGTAAAGCTGGATAATATTTAAAATGGAAAATTTGTGTATAATAAAAAATTTTCAAAAGTTTTTCTCAAACGCCAAAATGAAACGCGTGAATTTATTATCAGTATTCCATAGGACAAAGTTTAAGAGAAAATTTTATTTAATCAATATTAAGAAATAATTTACATTGGTAACTTCAATATTCATAATTTTATAACTAAAATTAATTCTCATGCATGCAAACATAATTATAAAACTTGCCATAGTATTCTCAAAGGAAAGGATTATCGTCATTATTAACAAAATACGCTTGAGCAATGAATAGACATTATTTTTTATTTCATTTTTTTTTTTAAAAAGTGTTTTACATGTAATAATAAGGTATTGCTAAATAATTTTTTTTTTTTATAATAGATGTATAGACAATTATTTTTTTTTATTTGTGTATGTTTCACATACGTATTTAAAAAAAGAAAAATGAAGGAATGTAATTTCCTATATATATATTATGAGATGATAATGTGTTTGGTATAATCCGAAGATTATACTATAGCTGAGTATATATATATTCGGATGTGTGCATAATGTTCCATAGTATTATTATTTGTTTATTTTTTTTATTTTTTGATTACATTTATTAAGCTGAATTTTAATAATGATTGCTATTTTAAAAGATAAAGAATTAAAACCTTATCAATTATAAGTTTGTTACATAGGATATAATTTGGAAATTCATAATGCTTGCAGTATAAACAAATGCACATATTCGAGGATATATATAATATACATATTAATAGAATAGTCAATTTTTGTTTCAATATAGAAAATGTAATGGGCAATAATGGTATCAATAATATTTTTTTTTTATTTATGATCTATGTTGATTTATTAATTTTTTTTTTATATATAATAAATATTTTAATTAAATCAATAGCCTATAGGAATTCCTTAATTGGATACGTTCGATTTTTTTTTTCATTTCCACACACACATATCTAAGTGTCATAGTATAATTATAGAGGGTATAAATTTGTCAAAATGATTTAAGTTTGGTTAGTCTGTTTGTTGTTAATAAATCCCTGCATTACAATACAAGTAATACATTTATTTTGCTTGGAATAGATAATGATATGGATATAAAGGTACCCGTTCCTAGGGTTATCTATTCTATATTAAAATTGATAATTAATGATTATACAGTAATGTAGTAGTTTACAGATGCCCTGAGTGTATTTAAATTAATCTCATGAAATTATTATTTATGGATATTTGTGTTATCATATTGGCCTCATATATATAAAAACCAGACCCTATAATCTCAACTGAGCTAAGCCTTAGGGTAATTAAAACGTAAAATCTTTAAAATAAGTTTAAGCACAATTTATAGTTATAAATGTATTCTATCTTGCATAGAGTTGGCGCCTGGGCAATTATAAGTATAGTAAAGTAGATAGTGAAGATATGGAGGTTGTAGGATAGGGTTACAAAATGCTAGCCCAATCATGACGCTTGATAATCGTGAGGCTACGTATATTGAGGGTTACAATATATATATATGTTTTATATCACAAAGAAACAAATCATATTTTATTTTGTTTTATGTATTTAAATGTTAAAAACAGGAGAACATTAAGGCTTTTTTTTATTATCTTGTAATAGTTTAATTAATTAAAATGGGGTAAAATTATCAAAGAACTTAAATTATTGTTCATAAATTTTTTTTCTTTGTAAATAAGAAAAGAATATTCTTTTTTCTCTTATCAAAATTAGAGATTTGAAAAATATATTTGTGTGTGTGTGTATTGATTAGATATTTTATTTTATTAATTAATGAAAAGATTTATATGGGAATTTAATTAGAAAAAAATTAAGAGATAAGAAAAAACAAGCTCACAGCATTTTTCTTTTCAAGTGTATTGCTATGAATAGGGTTTTAAAACTAAAGTCAGGAGTTCTTGGATTGTTGTTTGGCACAGAGAAAAAGGCAAGCTGTATTTCTGGAGAAAAAAAAACTTTAGACAGGAAAAAGATTAGTTGAAGCCCTATTCTGAAAGACTGGATTGCTGGTAACAACTACACAACCATATATTATTATAGACTGCCATCAATCACTTCCACAGAATAAATGTTGTTATTGCATGAATTGCTAATTCTTATTTTGCCAGAGTGCTGTTTGCCAATTTGATTGAAGAAAACAAGATAGAGTAGACGATTTTTTTATATACTGATCATTTTCCTCATCGTGTGAGCCTATACATAATTTCTGAGTGCCAATGCTGCTCTATTATGAAAAAATGATACTGTAAAGAAGATATGTAAATCAAAATGCTTACACCTCCTCTTTTATAGTTTTGCATATGAAGAATATAATGGAAATCTTGAATAATGTGTCAATGTTTTTTTTTGTAAAAAAAGGGGGTAGGGAACCTATCATGATCGATTAAAACATTTTGTTTCTTTTGTAGTATTGAAGAAAACTTTATTCCAGATATTTCTTTGTATTTATAAATTAAATGTGTAAAATGGTAAAGAAAACCATACACCCCAGGAAGTAAAATTAATTATTTATTTAATTTTAATATATTTTAAACCTCCTTAGTATATGACTTTTTTTTATATCTATCAATAGACTTTATGAATTAAACTGTGCGTGTGAAATAATATTTTATTTTAAACATATCAAAGATAAGACATTGATTCAATTTTTTTTCATTGTAATACAATAAGTTAATCTCTTTTAATTAATTAATAAGAATGTTATCAACAAACAAAAAAGGAAAAAAAATAAAATAACTAATCAATACCCAATAAAGATAATGTATATATATATTTTTTTGTGAAATATATTTTTTGAAACTCTAACTTAGATGAGTGCAAAAAAACAAAATTCTTTGATAGTTTTACCCCATTTTAATTAATTATACCATTACAAGATAATAAAAAATAAAATATATGTACAAATAAAGGAAAATTCTTCCAATATATATTTATGAATAAAATATACATGCTATGTGTGTATATATATTAAATCTACAAACATGTATATTTTCACTCTCAATCTGTTAGTCTATTTTAAGATTTTTATTTAACTCATTAACATATTTATATTTATAGGACTAGATGATATTAACTTGTGATGGGATTAGTTCATCACCATCCTAACACAATATATATATATATATATATGTATCCATGATGGGTAATATGATGTGCTTCTAAATTCAAAGATGATATAAAAATGTAATATACAATGTTACGTAGGGTTAGTCTGGCTTTGCTATTTGTTGGCATTGTTAGCTATTATGTTGTTACTAAATGGAAGTTGAAATTTCAAATTAAAATATTGAAGATTTATATACTATTAAAACAAATGGAGAAAAGAACATTATATTCAAGATATTACACCTATTTGTGTTCAAGCAAATATTTTAATAAAATGGCTGCTTTTATAATGAAACAATTCAGGATGTCAACTTTAAGCAGTAAGAATTAAGAAATCGTGTTTGGTTATATTTTTAGAATCAGCTGAAATATAAATTATATCCAACAGAAGAATATAAGTCTTCAACTGTCAAAAACAAAACTATCATCACAAATTTAAAAAAGGTAGTCACTGTAAGATTAGAGCACCTGTGACAAATTAGGTTTTTTATCTAAAAAACTTCTTAAGTTTAGTAAGTTAATGTTGATAGTACATATTGTAAATTAATTATTTTGAAAAAAAATTGACATGACAGAAAGTTAATTTTTTTTAACTTTGAGCATGAAACAGTGATTATGAGCATAATCATGATATTCGTAAGGTTGCTGTTAAATTAGACTTTTTCAGTTAACTGGTGATTTATTATACACTAGTTTTAAAACCTCTTATGAGATCTGGTTCTCACTGTGACTAGTGTCTAAACTAATTCATTTCTTAATTATTATTCATTAACAAACTTTTTCAATTTTCAGTAATTCGTTGTTGTATTTTACAGTTATATTTTGTTTTAACAATTTCAGTTTATGGTTTAGTGTTGTGATAGAATGATGAACTCTGGAGCTCAAGATCCATGTGTCGCACCTATAGTTTTGTCATTTCTGATGCTTGAACTTTTTACAAAATCCTGAGTAGTAAACGTCGGTTATTTTTACAGGAGAGATTCATCTTGGCAGTTTAGAAATATATTGTTATTTCAAGGGAAAGTTAAAAAAACTTGTATATAACAATTTTAAGTTCCTTGAAATTAATAAAAGAAGATTTAAAGTGTTTTATTTTAAGATTTTTTTATTTATTTTCTTATTTACTAATATATTTTAATTAACAACAGATTTAATGAAGAGTTTGTAAATTTGTTTTATGGAATATTTCAAGATGGTGAATGATCCTTAAATCATGATACAATGGATTTTTTTTAACTTCAAAACTTAAACAAATTTGGTGTAGTACACTTTATGGTTTTTACACACTTTTAATTGAATATAATTTTGTTGTTTTAATCAGAGTATCATCATTCACTTGCAGTTAAAAAAAAAAAATTAAATTATACATTTGAATTAGTAAATTTTGCATATGTACCTATATGAGTGATGTCATGAATTATAGTGCCCGTTTTTGTGAGTGATGTCATGACTTATTGTGTCTATTGATCTCATGAATTATCCCTAAATAAGTCATCTCCTTGTCTCATTCACTCATTTACTTGGTTATTATGTAATGAAAATAATGTTTTACATATATGAATGTTTTTTCTTTATTTCTGTAGTTTAATTGTGCTGATGTTTGAATGTAAATAAATTTCAAATTAAATTGTATCATAGGCATGCTCTATGTCTGGGAGAAATCCCTACACTTCCAGACATATGCTTATATAAATTTTTACCTGGTAAAACTAATAAGACTGTGGCAACTTGGGATCATGATTTAATACATAAATAATACAAACATAAGAATCTTAATATTATAAATACATATTAACAAATTATTTACAACTTAAATACTTACAAACCCGAAGGCATGTGCAAATCATAATGAAGACCTGTGTGACCTATTCAAACTCCTAGACTTGCTTTGGCATGTCTAGAGGCAAATCTCTCCATGGTAGAAGTGATCTAAGCTAACACATGACATCCAGCATGATGTTGTAAGTCCATCTGCATGCATGTAGCATCCACGAGCAAGTGTTCCTTGGTTTTTTCTCTTAGACCAATTGTTCACTTTTAATTAATTAGAATTCCTGTCCTAATTGGTTGATCATTCAGATCGTGATGATATTGTTTAATATTTTTTATCTCTAGATGCATCCAGCTTAAGTAAAATCTTCTACTTTTTAATTGTTATTTATTTATTAATTAATTTTTGGTGGAATTCCATTCTTATCTCTTTTTAAAGAATTTAATTTGTTTTCTTGGGTTATAATTAATCTTTTAAGAGTAGTAATTAATTTATTGAGCTCACAGAAAGCATGTGTAAATACTTTAAACAGGCTTTAACCTGTATTCAATGCGCTTTAAAATTCGTAATAATCGAGCATATTTTGCCGGTAGAGGAACCATGCAATAATTTTTCATTTTACTTTTTATTTAAATTTATTATACAGTACTTATTTTTTAACTTTAAATGTGTTTGTATTTCAATATACATGCATATACATAACACAATATTGCTTATACTATTTTTTTTAGCTTTATATGTGTATGTATTTAAACTTATTCATACAAACATAACACACCTTCCCTTCCTCCAACTTACGTTTTCTCTGAAATCAGAATAAAATCACGAAAGTAACTCAGTTTTTTTTTATGTTTCTTTTAATCTGAAGGAGATGGATTAACAACTACGTCTGCTTCTTTCGTGTTAATATCTTCTGTTACACATTCTTGCTTTTCCTTGTTAGGCCGAATCAGCACAAGTTCTTGTTTAGGTTTCTCAGTTTGACCTTCCAGATCAGAATCAGTTTTTTTTAAAAACACCGGTATTAAATCTACATTCTTGTCTTTTCGCAATTGATTTATAAACTTTTATATTTCCTGCTAACTCATTATAAAATTCTGTGACCACACTGACAAGACCATGCCTTGGTTAAGAGTTGTTTTATTTTTTTATATTTAACCATCCTATAATGTTTTGTATATAGTTTGGAGTATCTATTAAAACTTGAAATTAAATCATCATAGATGGAGGGGGGGGGTTTGAACACTAAAGTTAGAGAATCAGTACCTCTTTATTTTAATATCTTTTTATTTTTTGTATGTTATATCTTATTGATTTTTTTTTAAATCAAAATAAAAGCCTTTATAAAAGATTACTGATCTAATAAAATGTAATAATACTTTTATTTTATTTTGACTATCTGTAATCGTAAAAATATTGTATGAATTAACAATTTGGACAAAAGTTATACCAAAGCATTTTCATTTACTAAACAATCAGGGCACAATTTCATCCCCGCTAACCCCGTTATTTTATGCTCAGAACCAAACGACTACAGGAGGAAAATAAAAGAGGCATTCTACATTAACAGAGACACCCATGCAATCAACAGAAGAGACACGTGCTTCGACATCTCGAAAAAATGGGCTACGTAACAGTAACTCATTTGAATATTCTCATTTACATATATTAAGTACATTTTCACGAAGGCTATGAGTATGAGGCACGGTTCCTCGAAAACGTTCAGCCAAATTTATTATTAACTATATATTTTTCTCTAATAATTTACAATTAAGTATTTTTATTATTACAAATAAGGAGAAATTAAAACCACATTTATTACATAATGAATAGAGGTCAAGAAAAACAGATCTTAAACTGCGGAATTTCGAGAATTAAATACGAGCAACGACTTTCTTTCTTCTCTAAATGCAAGGATTATAATGTCATACCCAACTCCTGTTTGGTGAAAATTAATAGAACAATTTACAATAATGTTAAAATTAAGAATGATTTGCAGAAACAACTGTTGGCACATATAACTCGCGGATGATGCTTTTAAAAAGCAAACATTTAGATGGAACAAAATGACAGCGAACTACGTAATCCCCCAGTGGATGCAAGATAAGTTGCGTAAAACTGAGAGATTTCAAATAGTAAAATTTGAAAATAAAATACATTTCTTATCTATTAAACAAAATAAAAACCACCGCGGCATTAATATAGACGCGTTCGTTAATAAAACTTAAACTACACCGCCATACGAAATCAAGAAAATTTTATCTCTCGGACCTAAATATGTAGGAGGAAGTTGGACATCCCCTAAGCGTGAATTAATAGCAGACATCGAAGCATCTCTCATTAACAACACACAAAGAGACGCTATCATCACAGACATAGCTAAACTACTAAATAACAATTTTATTGATAAGGAAGACAAAGCATGGAATAAAAGTGTGTTAAATACTAAACAATATTTCAAAACATACAACATCACTTGTCTCAAAGAAGACAAAGGCAATCGCTTTGTTTTATTAAATAACACTGATTACAAAAATAAAATGCATGACCAAATTAAAATATTAAAGTTGGTACATGATAACACTTTTAACATCAAACTCGACCAAGATAAATTTATTAATGGTGTGCTTCGGACTTTCAAGGACAAAGGGATCACTAAATCCGAGTATTACAGGATTTATCCTTCTGCCACTAGACCTCCCCGAATGTTTGCCAATTCAAAACAACATAAACCAGGCGAACCGCTTAGATTAATGATGGATTTCGCTGGCGTGCATTATTTCGATACAGCCAAATTGGTTAATCAATTAATTATAGATTACCTTAATTTTGGCTCATACACAATAAATTCATCTTTTCAATTCATCTCCAGAATTAAAAACACTCAAATCTCTCATAGCTCGGTTATGGCCACGATGGATGTGAAGGAATTATATGGATCAATCAATAGAAAAGCATCCATCCAAATTATACACGAAGAGTTGTTGCGAATATCTTGTCCTAACGAGAGAATTAAATTCATTATGGCTTTCCTGACATGGCTTGACTCCCATATCTTCACTCTTTTCGAAGATAAATGGTACACAATGCAAGATGGTTGGCCCATGGGCCTCCCTATCAGTGGCGTGTTATCCAGTATATACTTAAATAAATATGAGCAATCCATCATTCCAAAATATTTCAACAATAACCCAGACTTCATATATATACGATATGTAGATGATATTTTCGTTATAGCATCTAAAAATAATATTTTAAATATACAACGCGAATTACAAAGCACAACTAAACTATCTTTCTCTGTTACATATGAAAACAGTAATGAACTCAAATATCTCGACCTTTCCTTGTCAAGAGACCGCCACTCAATAGATTACAAAATGATTGTTAAACCATTCGAAATCCGAAGCTGCATCCATCCTAATTCTAAATCACCCGCATCGCACAAATTCGCAGGTCTCAAAGCATTTATGTTTAGAAACTATCACTTGTGTAAATATGAAGCACATAGGAAGGGAAAATATAAACAATTATATTAAAGACCTATTAGCAGCAGGATTTAAATACAAAACCATTAGGAGGAAAGTCATGAAATCCAACAGCACAATAGATGATAAATTGCCTCGCACCAATCTACCTAGAATAACGGTCCCCTACATCCCTAAAATATCCAGCAAACTAACGAAAACCTTGAGCAACAAATTCAGCATAATATTCAGAACTCCACCCAACACTAATAGGTTGATCAATAACTCCAAAGACTACATTGATCCAGCGCTCACCCCACATGTGGTGTACTCCATTCCTGCCCCCAAGCCGGATGCCACGCCACATATTATGGTGAAACAAAGCCACAATTAACACCAGATTGGCTCAACATCGGTACACCTTCAACAGAGCCCAAACGAACAGCAGTACATCTTCTGCATTTTTTGAACATACTAAACAATCAGGGCACAATTTCATCCCCGCTAACCCCGTTATTTTATGCTCAGAACCAAACGACTACAGGAGGAAAATAAAAGAGGCATTCTACATTAACAGAGACACCCATGCAATCAACAGAAGAGACACGTGCTTCGACATCTCGAAAAAATGGGCTACGTAACAGTAACTCATTTGAATATTCTCATTTACATATATTAAGTACATTTTCACGAAGGCTATGAGTATGAGGCACAGTTCCTCGAAAACGTTCAGCCAAATTTATTATTAACTATATATTTTTTCTCTAATAATTTACAATTAAGTATTTTTATTATTACAAATAAGGAGAAATTAAAACCACATTTATTTATAGTATATGCATATTTATAATTTTAGAGAGATCCAAAGAGTTTTGCAGCAGAACCAACAGAAGAACGAATTGGCCGTGCTCTGGGAAAAGTTGGGCCCAGCATGTTTTTATCAAGCCTTTCAGAAACATGCTGCTTTTTCATTGGTGAATATTGCAATATACTTTATATTCACTACCTTTTTATTTCAAATTGCTTTAATTTTAATTTTGGCTAAATAAAATTATATATCTGTTATTGTACATATTATAAATCGTTTTTCATACATTGTATTTACAGGTGCCTTATCAACAATGCCTGCTGTAAAAGTGTTCTCACTGTATGCTGCTGTAGCTGTTCTGTTTGATTTCCTTCTTCAGATCACATGCTTTGTCAGTTTGTTGACTCTTGATGCACGGCGACAGAAGGTAAAAAGATTCTAATGAAATGAAGTTTAAAGAAAATTTATTTTTTGTTAATATTTAAAAATTAGATTGCTGAGTTTCATTTATCATTATTTTTAACAGAGTGGGAGAAGTGATATATGCTGCTGTGCAAAATTAATTTCAAATCCGGAAGAGCTCGGAAATAAAGAAGGCTTGCTGTTTAAATTTTTTAGAAAAGTATATGCTCCTGTTATTGTACAAACATGGATTCGTTTTGTTGTTGTAAGACTTTGTTGTTATTTTATTGTTACTTTTCATTATTTTATTTTTTTTGTTTACTGATGCTATTGTTTGCTTTGAGTTTTTGTATTATATCCAACAGAAAGCAATTTATCTGCCATGTATCTAGACTAAATTTTAAATTGACTTGAAAATTTTTTCATCTGGCATGAATTTTTATTTTATTTTGGTAGCTAACCCCTAGCAATCTAGCTCACCATTCAATATTGATAGGTAAATGGTTATTTAGCTATTTTTATTTAAGACTAAAACAAGGATAGTAAAAAGCTTAAATCTCTCCCCATTTGATAATTGATAATCTAATGATTACTGCTTGTTCACATTTTTTTTTAAGAATTGCTGTAAGTTCAAAGACTTTACCCTGAATAGGCTATTTTAAAGTCTGTTTTATCTTTTATTATGTATTTATATGCATGCACACATACTCATAAAAAAAATTAGATGGGCTCTTGTGATATTATCTTGACAGTGTGGCATGTTTTTTGGAAGCTTTTAGTAGTTGTTTGAATTACATTTCCAATTTTTTATTTTAAGGAATTCATCTTTATTCTTCATTATATTTTTCCAATTTTAAAATTATTTCTTAGAAATACAAGTTTAAAAATAAAAACCATTCCTAAAAATAATATTTCAACTTTGAAATGTTGAAACAAAATAATAAACAAAAATGTAATCAGTACAATAGCTTTTGTTATTTCACTCTTGTCAATAAAAATACATTTGATAAGAAAATAAAATTTATTTGAATACAAATGATATCCAGCATCCAAACAAATTTTTGTAAAAGGATGCATAAAGAAAAATTTTAAATTCCATTCATAATTATTTTTTAAAAAAATGATAGAAAATAACTGCTAGAATGGTTCTGTTTTACATTATTACATTTCTCTTGATTTATGTTCTTAAAAAAAAGAAAAAATAATTTGAATAAAATCTTATTCTAATCATTATATTCTTATCTAAAAATAAATATATAACAAACTATTGAAAATATATGAATTTCATTTTCAGATTTGAACAAAAGATGAGCTCATGCAAATGCAATGATTTTTGAGAATAAAGAAACTGTCAATGTCAATCTTTTATATTAGATTCATTAACTTCTAGAGATTTATTTTTAAAATTAGTAAATCAATATGTATTTTAATTCCAATTTTTACCATCAAATGAATGCAAAATTAGCAAACAAACACTACAAATAGCTGCAAGAGAATTCCTTTAAGCCAAATGACTAATATGGCACATAATGCTTGCATTGTTATTTCTTTAAATGCTAAAAATATTTTAAATTTTGTGAATTTGTAATATTTTTTAATATCACATTCATTTTTTTAAAATCAATGCATGTTTCCAGTAAGAGACAGTGTGTGTGTGTGCATATATATATATATATAGAGAGAGAGAGAGTGTATCAATAGCTCAAACATACTCTTAATTATGGCAACAAGCTCTTAATTGATAATTGTTTGAGCTATTGGTACGCTCTCTATATTATATATTTGAAAATATAAGCCTATAAAAGCAATGTCACACTATATATGACTTGCTTTATTGATATATATATATGTAAGTATGTAAATTAAAGAATGCATAAATCTAGATAAAACTCAAACAGTAATAGAATACAACCAACTGCTATAGTTTCAACCACACTATCTCTGTTTTAAAATCTGAATCATGCACCCTAGTTAAGTGAAATCAATCTTCTCATCTAATAAGATGCAAGTTATTAAGTATAATTGATTTCAAGACTATTTTAAACACAAGCATGCATTTAAATAAGCTAAGATCTTAATAGCTATTTAACAAGCATACAGTATGTTCCAAATACAAAGCAGAATTAATAATTAATCAATTTACATTTTGAAAAAATTCCAAATGTAACTATATAAGAATAATTTTAATAATGCATAAAGCTAGATCAAACTCATATAATGGCATACAACCAACTGCTATAGTTTCAACCATGCTACCTGTGTTTAAAATTCAAATTTGAATCCTTATTTATATTCTCTCTTGGGTTTAAAATAGTCTTGAAATCAGTTATACTTAACAATTTGCATGCTTTTAGATAGAAGGATGGATTTCCTTTTATCTAAGTGCATGGTTCAGACTTGAATTTTTAAAAACAGGTATCATTGTTGAAAGTGTAGCAGTTGGTTGTATTTGGTTACATGTATTTATGTTTTAACTACTCCTTTAAGAAAGTTTAAATAAATCAACTAACTAATTTATTGTCAACATATTTTTATAAATTTTGATATTATGCTAAAATAATCAACCAATAAGAATTTCATTCAGCTATGTAGTCATCTTAGACTACTGTACTATAAACCCTTCTTATATATTTATTATTAAACTATAAATTTAAAGCTTTTTCATAGCAAATGATTAACTTTATCAGAAATGTAAAGAATACCCTAGATTATTTTATTATTTTAATCAAAAGTTATAAGAATATATAAATATAATGAAGTCTAGTAGAAGAAAAGCATATAAAGTCAACAAATGCAAATATACAAACAATGAACACTAGAACAACAAATATTTTTGTCACATAAGATTTGGTTAGCAATTTAATTCTTATCTTTTTTTATCTATAGTGATGAAAATATTTTGTATACAATTTTTTTATTTATGTATTTTAGTTGCATACATTGTAGTAACTTTAGTCATGAGCCGTATTAGCAGAATTTAAAATCTGATTAACTTTGACATAAAAAAATATTGAAGTGAAATTATGGTAACAATAATAGAAATATAAATGCTAAATATGAAATTCCTAAATCTGTAGCAATAAAAACATTGTAGATATTTTTTTAAAAATATTTTTCTATAGATACAGTATACTGTAATAATTTTAGTCATAAGCCATAAAAGCAAAATTTGAAATCTGATGAATATTGATATTCAAAAAAGAAATAAATTGGAAACAAAATTATGATAATAATGATGGAAATCTAAGTACTGATCATAAAGTAACTAAATGGACCAACACCATTGGCTGTAATAACGATTATTACAATGAATGCTATTGACTGATATAACAACCATTTGCAAAAACAACAGATCATTTCAGCTTTGATTACAGATCAAACATTATTATCACAATATGTGAGATTATTTGTACTTTCTATTATTTTTTATTTTTTTCAAACACATGCAAATATTGTTTTTAATCATGAGCCAGAAAAATAGAATCAAAAAGTTGATCAGAAAAATGATGCCATTTCTAAAAGAACCAGCTTTTTAAAAAGCCTGTGATTTAAATTCTGATTAGTTTATGACTAAAACAATAATCTTCAATATTTAAAAAAGTTAATGAATTAAAAATATCACTAATAGCAAAAATGATTTCCATTTTGTGCAATTTATGTTATAATATCATTGAACAAATTAAATTTTTCCTGATGTAGAACAATCAAAATCAAATGGATGATGATAATATCAACAAGGCCATTATTTATGAAAAAATCAACAATTGTTTGAAGAATTTTTTGATAATTCTTCAAATGTTTTTTTTTCAAAGAGTTTGTTGCCTGCAAAGTATAGTTCATTTGATTCAGGAAAAAACTGGACTGTATAGCATTATAAAGCATGATGAAGCTACCAATACAGATAGTTTCACTGCTGAATCCTATCATGCAAAAAATCAGAAGTTCTGAAATCAATGATATTTTTTTATTAAAATCTCATTGTGCAATACTTAGACAGCAATTTATTTTATACATATTTTCACATTTATATGTTTGTTTTTTTATGCTTAAATGATTGATTTGAATGATAAGTTTAATCTGGAATGAAGGCATGGGAAATATTATTGCTAAATATATTTATTTCATTATATGTTGCAGTGAATGGATAATATAAAAAATGAGTTTCTGAAACCAGTTAATTTATTGTACCAGAACTTTCTCTATATATCATTACAGATTTTTGATAATAAAAATCATATACTCATCACATACTCTTATTTTTTATAAGGTTGATTTTCTATAATGAGCTAGATTTATACGATTTAACTTTGACAATAATCTGAGCTCATCAAAACTGCTCTATTTTTGAATATTTTAGATCACCAAATGCAAGATTCTGAACAATAATTTGTAGTATTTACTTTATTATCAACTTCCCTTCTGAAAGAAATACACTTTCTTGAGGTAAAAGCTAGAACCTCAGAAATGATTACATTGCCTATCTGTTATCATTGATTAAGGAGCTACATAACATCTTCAATTTATTATGATATATTATTTTTTTTAAAAAAAAAATCATTAAAAAGATTTGTTTCATTGCTTTTTATTTTATTTTTTTTATTGTTATTTTGATCATTCTTGCAATTTTCATTAAAGTTTTTATTCACGATGATTTCAAAAGTGAATAAGAATATTCCAAACAATAAAATATCAATGGAATGTTTTTCAAAAACTTTGTAAGTATTAACAATTTTATAAATATTTGTTCTGAGAAAGTCTATTGAACAGTCAAAAATGTTGACTATTTTGTAAGTATGGTATTTTTTATTATTTATATTAGTAATAATTTCTATGTGTCAGTCCTATCCATTAGTGATTCTGCTCAGTTTTGGTTTATCAAATTTGTATAACACAAAATGATTTTCTTTGTTATGGTAATATATTAAAGATTGTAAATTTTTCTTTTCATTACAGATACTTGTCTTTCTTGGATGGCTGTTTACATCAATAGCTGTTATTCCTAAAATTCAAATTGGTCTTGATCAGAAATTGTCTATGCCAGAGGTAAGTTTCATTCTTAAAGGAATTTCTAAATACAATATTATTATTTTACAATTTTGAAATAATTCTTTGAAAGAAACTGTTATTAAAAGATGAAAGTATATATTGAAAAAAAAATAAAATGCTATCTTCGCAGGATCTTACTATTTAAAAAAACTTGCATTGTGAATGGCTAACTGGAGTAAATAATTTACTCTAGTATTTGGCTATTGATTTTCATGTCTTTTTGTTGATGAAATCAATGTGGCACTACCATCTTAATGGTTTATTAATTAGTTAAGCTGACAATAGATTGTTCTGGAGTAAGTAAATAGAAAATGGAGGACTGTTTCAAATACAAGTTTTGAAAATAAGCTAGGAGAGTCATATGATAATTTGGAATATACTCTCATTTACTAAAGTGTTAAAAGTGCTTTTAGTTGGAATATAATCGTTATCACTAAATATATAGTTATTATCCTAGGATCAGACTTATATAACTGCATGTGAGTAAGTTGGCGTGCATTCCAAACTTTAAATTCTTTGAATTTCAAGTTATTAGATGATGTAAAAGTAGGATTAGGAGCTGGATGGGTGATTAGAATCAAATGCTCTTAATTGATAAAATCAATCATCACCAATGATGCTCACATGATTAACAAAAAAAAGATGCTTGTGTTATTGTGTCCAAAAAGTAAAACGTTTAAATTTATAAATTTATGTAATATCTCTTGTATTAGTATTTTAAAATCACCATGAACTATAGTCACTGAGTTTGAGCACTAATAATTTGACCGACTTGGCCGAAAACATGCTTAGGTAGATATTGAAACAAAATAATTTTTTATTTATGAACGGGTAAAACGCTTATGAAAGAATTACAATTTAATAGCAAAAAAAGGAATAAATATTTGTAGAATTACAGTTTTTAATATGGATGTATATCAATTACATAAGACGGCTTTGAAATTGCAATAAGCTCTGACATTAAAGTAGAAGAGAATCAAATTTCAGATAAATGTTTATGTAATGAAGTTTTTCTTAATTGCTGTAGTATTTGATTAAATAATTCAATACATCAAAAGGACAAAATACGTTATTATTTATAAACACAATTACTTAGAATGATTATATATGGCTACAAGAAAACATTAAAGTAAGAAGCATGCAGATTAAAGAATATATATATTGCTTTAACTCCCTCATATACACTTTAATGCAAAAATTTTTTTAATGATTTTTTTATTTTTCTGACAGTTTCGACTGTCCTACAATCTTCATCATAGCAATCTTAATTTTGCATTAAAGTGTATATGAGGGGAGGTAAAGCAATATATATATATATGATTATATGAAGAAATACAAAGAAAGTAAAAAAGTCACTGAAAGTATAACTGTTAAATGCTTAATTACTGTGATTAGGCTAAATATAAAATACAATAGATAAATAAAATTTTTAGCCAAGAAGTAGGGAGTTAAAATAGACAATGACATTAATGATAAGTTTGTTAATCTACTAAACCACCACCTTTGGAAAAAGTTGAGTTAATTCTTGAATGTGGACTGAAGTTTGTAGGTGGAAATTGGAAAAATCATTTTTTGGAAATAATGGCGGACATAGAGGTAAAATACTAAGATAGTCCTGGAAAGGTTGCACAAGCAGTACAATCACCTAAAGTAAACAAAAATGTTTGAACTATGGATGTGATGTCAAAGAAATACTTACAAACGAATCATATTATTTGTATCAAAGTAGACAAGGGAATAGGCTTGTCCTATTAAGCAACGAAAAATATTTTTGGAAAGTCTATGAACAAATTAATAAATTTAAATTTAAACAAGTAAATACATATAATTTGAAAAGAATGAAAGATAAATTTATATCATCTATCTTAAAGAAACATTGTAATAAAGTGTTTAAGAAGGCTGAGTATCTGAGAATTTATCCAACAGCTGCCATTCCTCCAAGAATATTCGCTAATGTCAAAGTGCATAAGGCAAATTACCTTGTTAGATTATTAATAGATTTTGGGGACACTTATTATAAAACGTCTAAAATAATAGCAGAATGACTTATTAAACCAATAAGCTTCTATGTTTACAATTAAATCATCATTTGAAAGTGTACAAATCCTGAACTCTTGTAAAACTAATCTCCATTTCAAACTAGCATCATTGTGGATATAACTGAGCTATATGGATCAGTTTCATACTTTCACTCTATAGATGTAATCCACAAAACACTATTGAAATTAGATGTCAATCTGAAAAAAAATTAAGAGTTTATTACAGAAGCATTAAAGTGGATTGACAATGATATTACCATTTTGTCCAACAATAAGTTTTATAGAGAATGGAATATGGCTCGTCAATGGGATTACTAATTAGTGGAATTATTTGCAGCATCACATTAACAAAATTTGAAGAAGCAATTATCTCTAAATATGTGACCACCAAATTTAATTCATTCTATATACGGTATGTAGACAATATACTAATTTGTGCATCGGAAGAACACATCAATTAAGTATGGACCACGGAACAAGATGAATATAAAGCATTAACTTTTTAGATCTTTATATACAAAGAAACAATGACAAGCTGGATTACAGAATGATTGTTAAACCCTTCAAATTTGATAGCATTCCAGCTCCATTCACGCATGCCTACCTTGCACAAACTGACAGGCTTTAAAGGTTTTCTGTGTAGAAATTGAAGATTAAGTAAATTTGAAGTGGATCGTAAGGCCAACATCGAGGTTTTTAAAAAATAGACTATAATTATAATGTTTTGATCAGAACACTGAAGAAATTCTATTCCAAAATAAACATTTGCCCTCCAGATCCCAATAATACAATCTAGAGGATAAGTTTTCCTGTCATGTCGTCTTCATAACATATGTTGTAAGACATTCAACATCAGTTTTCGAATCTCTCCCAATTTAAATAAGCCTATAAACAGTACTAAAGATAGGCTGCCTCCAAACCAGGTCCTGTAGATCATTTACAAGATCGACTACAATGATTCCTCTTATAATGTGGTATATTATGGCGAATCATGCACTAATATTGGCATGAGATTGGCACAGCATAAATACCTTTACTAATGCATAAAAAACTATCCTAGTATTAAGTTAGTATTCCTCGAGCATGAAATAAATTCTGGCCATAACTTTGACCCACAAAATGTTAACATAGTATGTGCTGAATGTGATGATTGAAAGAGGTAGATCAAAGAGGCATAGTTCATCATCAGTGATGTTCATACATTAACAAAAAAGTCTTGCAGTGTTTTGTCCAAAAAATGGAACATTTAAATTTATATATTTGCATAATTTCTCCTGTATTAGTATTTTAACAACAAACTATAGCCACTGAGTTTGAGCACTATGAATTTTAATCAGTTTGCCCAAAAGCACACTCAGCTAGATACTAAAACTTAGAAATAATATTTTCTTTCCAAGCAGGTAAAATGCTTTAGAAAGAATTTTATTTTCACTGCTTACATTTAATGTATACTTTTTGGAGCTTATAATTATCTCTATTTATTTTATTGTGGAGCAATCTATTATAAGCTTGAGTAATATAACCACTATTTATTTTATTCCAGATATCTATTATTATAAGCATGAGTAATCATTGGACATTAGATGGTAGTTCCATATAATTATTTACTTTACTTTAGAGCCATTTATTTGAAGCAAGAGTAATTGACATAGTAATGCTATATCATTATTTTTTCTAGAGCCATGTATTGTAAGTGTGTCTAATCAAGGAATTCTAGATAGTTGTACTTATCAGTATTTACTTTCTCCTATATTATTATTTACTCTATTTTAGAGCCATTTATTCCAAGCTTGATTAATCAATTGCAGCCGAGCCATGCAGAGCCCATTACAGGTACCTCTATCTCCCAATTCAACTGTCCAAATAGGCAGGGACCACATTCGGTCTACCTGCCCAAAATTGGAGTGCCAATTAGGGAAAAGCTAACAAGTAATGAGCACAGATCTGCATTGCTCAAAACCAACCTATCAAGAGAGTGTAGCAGCCCATCAGAGCGGAAACAGTGCCGAAACTTTGACCCTGTACCCTCCGGCAGGTTTTCCGGGTAGCAACAATGATCCCCAATAGGCCGCATAGATAACTCAGGCTCCCAAGGACCATCACCATCTACTCCTGAGGAGGAAAAGAGGAGTGTAGATTGATGCCCACGAAATATTACAACAAAACTCCACCTATGTTACAAAAATTGATGGTGGCCCAAAGCAGACCAACCACCTTTCTCATGCCCTAAATCTAATGTTATCTAATCAAACATAATAATGAGCACGAATCAACACTGCTCTAACAAATAATCCACCAAGTTGGTGCAGTAGACCATCGGGGCGAAGTCCAAGGGAGAACAGTGACTTTACCCGGGCTAGGCAATGATCACCGACTGCCCCCACAAATGAACTAGGTTCCTCATGACCACTATCTGCATCCCTGAGGAAAAGGCGAGCAGTGCAGAACCGGAGCCATCAATACAACAATGCTATATAACTTCGTAAATTTTCTGGCAAGCTGTGGTCACAAATCGATCACCGCCCTTCAAAATATCAAGGAGATCTTATCTTCATACAGATTATTCCAAATGGGCCGGGACTACATCGGGTCAACCTGCCCACATGGACCCAGTGGACTCACGATACCATTAAGTCCTCAGGGTTCCATAATGCAGTTCGTATTATATAACCTTGTTCTGAACTAGATTGTGACAAAATTTCAATTATGATTCTGCTTTACTGATCCTATTGAATTCTTCTAATCCAAGTTGAATTCTAATTCTTGATTCTTAATCAAAGTTCCAATTATAAAGTCTAACAATTTGTATTTAGTCTTTGGTTTTTTTTTAATAATTTAAATCTAAAGGGATTGAATAATTAACTGCTTCAGTGTTTCTGTCTAGGCCCATAACATCCTATAAATCCATTTTTATCTCTAAATCATTTTTTTTTATCTTCTAATTTACTTCATCGTAATTCTAAGTCAATTTGAAACTTTTTTAAAATTTTTTTATTTTTTGTGGCACCTCAATCGCACCGGGAGTGGCCCAATAACTTTTGATCTAATCATTGTAAATTTCTAATCTTTATGTAGGGAGGTAGCTTAAATCGTAATCCATAATGTTTAATTCTTAATTTGAGGTTGAATTAATATTTAAAATAATTTTTCCTTCCTGCAAAGTTTTGCCGCATTCGGCCACTTCTGATTCAACACCACGATATCGTTACTTTTTCTATAAGAACAATTTAACATTTGAAAAACATTTTGTCCATGGTTTTCTTCTACTGTTTTCCATTCTCCCTGACTGATTTGTAGTTGTTGAAAGCAGTTTTATTTTTTGTTATCAGGAGTTAAGTTTGAATTCTCAGGAATATCATCGTTAAGCTTTTTTTTTTCACTTTTATTTTCACAGGTATTAATTTTCTAATCGTTTCAAATTAGTTCCATTATCAAAATTAGGGTTTTTTATAACTATTTCCTATTTTGAGTTATTAGGTTACATTTTAAATTCATTTTTTAGGTTTTAATTGTGTTTTAATGATTCTAGTAATTACTTATATTAGCCTTTTCTTGATTAATGGCAGCTATTTGCATGGAATAAAACGATTGATAAATTTATTTTGAATTAAAACTGGTTTAAAATTTTTTGAAAAGGTGTAAAAGGTTAAAATAAGTAATCACTTATGTTTTATCATCCATCTTTTTACCAATTCCGATCTTAAAACTGTGAATCCTCCCATTCCTTGTTAAATATTCCGATCTTAAAACTGTGAACTTTCTGTATCGTTTATTAAATAGAATTTATATTGTTTTAATTTATAAATTTTATTGCATGGATTAGAGACTAGAATTTAACGTGCACAAAGGGCTTCTTATCCACACAGCAGCCCTGACTGTATTGTAAAACCATCTATTATAATCATGAGTAATCATTGAATACTAGATAGTAGTGATAACAATAATTCACTCTCTGTGCTCTACTCTAGAACCATCCATTGTAATCAATGGATGCTAGATAGTAGTGTTATATTACTTATTTTACTCTAGTCATTTATGTGAGCTCAAATAATCAATGAATATTAGATTGTTATATGCTATATTATTATTTATTCTATTTTAGTGTTATTCTAGAGCTTTCTACTGTAAACTTGAGTTATCATTTGTCATTAGATAATAGTCCTATATACATTATTTACTTCAGAGCCACCTATTATAAACATTAGTAATTAATGAACACTAGATAGAAATAATAACAGTAATTCACTGTATTTACTCTCCTTTAGAACATCTATTATATGGGTAATTGATGGATATAAATATTAATGATGCGGCACTATTACCTTCTATTGTCTATACATATGGTCACAACAGATAGCTCTACGTTTAAATGGGACCTGAACGGCCATTTTGAATGTCAAAAAAAAATTACAGTACATATAATTTTAAATGAAATTTCTAATTTATTACAATAAATATAAATATATATATACATTTTTAGAAAGTGCAAATATGAAAGAATGTAATAAAGCTGATAAAATAGTCATTACCAAAAAAAAAAAATTAAAAAAGATTTTTTTATATTTTTAAACATATTTATTTTTACATTGGTTCACAAATTCTCAATTTTGAAAGGTATAACTTAAAATTACAATTTCATAGACAGCTTCATCATATGCGTCTCAAAATGCTGAAAAAAAAAGATATATAATATGTCTTACCTGAGATAATTTTTCTATGCAAAAATTACAAAAACAATGCGATTGGTAAGTTCCATTTTTACTAGCCACCCTACATGTTCTACTTTTATAACAGAGTATATGCTAGAAATGTTTGGTTGTCCTTGCATGCAGGTATCTGTTAGAAATATGTTTGGTTTTTAGTGGGGAAAAAAATAACAAATAATTTACAAGATGTTGAGGACTTTAGTAAGTTATATAGTAATGTATAGTATAGTATAATATTATTATATATTACTTTTATTATATTATATTAGTGAAAAATAGAATGGTGTGTGACCTAAAATGTGTATTCTTTTCAACTAAATAAAATGTACTCAAAAAATAAATATCAAGCAAAAATTTATCCAAGATAAAATGAACAAGAAAAATCAATAAATATCAAAATAAACAAATTTATTATGAGCACTGATTATATATGTGTGTGGGAGATGAAATATGAGAGTGGATGTCTCTGTATATGATGAGTGTGGATGTGCATGTTTTTATATTATTCAAATGTATTGTCTAAAATTCTATCGTATATATATATTGTTTTCTATATGTATATATCAAATTCTATCGTATATATATTCTTTTTTGCATATATATATATAATTCTATTGTATATATATATTGTTTTGTATATGTATATATATAATAAAGAGTTATAAACTAGGTGAGAAAAATAATTCAAAAAAACATTTTTATATTATTTCACCTGTATTATATCATATATATATTATATCTATATTTATATATAAAAAAAAGTAATAAAAAGTAGGTCATAAAACAAATTGAGGTAAAAGATTCTCAATTTTCAAATGTGCTTTTTATCTAAAAGTTTATCGTTTTTATAAAAAGAGAGTTCTAGAACTAGGTCAGAAAAATATTAAAATAAACGTTTTTATATTATTTCACCTGTATTATATCATATATATATTATTTTTAATTATATTTAATTATAGAAAACAATAATTAATAATAAAAAAATAATAATAAAACGAGTACTCACAGAATCCTGTCTAAATGTTAGCATCAGTTTCAAATTTGAATTCAATTATGAAGGCATCAAAAGTCATTATTATTAAAAATAAATCCAATACTAATCCTTATACATTTTTGATATAATCTTTTTTTTTTATTTTTAAGCTTTTAACTTTTTTTTACAAAAAAAATTGTTTCTACTCGGGCTTATAAAAGCTCTTACGTAATTATTACACTGTAAAACAAGTTCAATGGACCGTGAATCATATTTACGGTCATTAAATCTAAAAAACAAAAGAAAAATAAAAAAAATTAAAAATCGTATTTTACAAAAACTTTCATAAAAAATCCAAATTTTATCATAAAAATAAAAGTTATCACTCATTTTAATCATAACAAGATGGTGGATTGAATGATCTGAGAATCGTAAGTGTACTACTTACCGATTCCATGCAAACTCAGTTGAAAGTCTAAATTTTTGTTCAGGGGCTCGCAGGGGCGCTTCGGGCTCAAGAGGTTAAATAGAATAAAATATTGATCCTTAAAATAATTTTAATATTGGTTACTAGCGACATGTCTCTTCTCACTTTAGAAGCTATTATAGAAATAATGAGCAAATAATAATAATTGTACTTTGAATGAATTATGTGATATTTGAACATCAAAATTTTATTCACTTGATCCAATTGATTTTTTTTTTAACTTCTTTTATGGGAAATTAATGTAGTAATTTTCAAATTATAGTTTTATTATACATTTTGTTAATTTGTATTTTTATAGCAGAATTTACTCATCAGTGATGAAAAATTTTAACATATAAGTAAATGGTGGTAAATACTCTTGCGATTGGTTCGCAACTTTTTAATTCTCCTCTAATAAGAAATATTGTGGCTTCTAGTATTAAAAACAGGATGTTCCTAGTGTCACTTGACAAGCTGGAGAAGGGAATGTATATTTTTTATTTAAAACTGATAACTAACAATGTGGTTTCATAATAGATTTCATGTTAACCGTGTCTGATGGCATTCTTTTCTATTTTTTTTTACTTCATCATCATTTGCAATGTATATATTATTTTTTTCAATTGCTTTCTTGGAAGTTAATTGTGGCTTTGAAAATTGTCCAATTGTTAATCTCTTGCGATTAATTATATGATATTGAAACTGGCAACTCTCAGTTTGTATTCAAATCAGGATCTTTTTGCTTTCTGACAGTCCATTTTATCATTAGATTGAACTGTTTATTGACTTATCATCATACCTAGTCTTAAACTAATGACTTGTTTTTATATATTCTTCCACATTTGTGTAATTATTTTGTTTTAAGTATCATGAATAAAATATTAATTTAGATATTTTATACTGATTTTGGTCTTTAACTTAATTTAAGATAAAAATGTTTTTTTGTTGTTTTATTGAAGATAGAATTAGATTGAAGGGGTCTTCATTGTACTGAATCATACTGCTATGCTTAAAATATTAAAGTAGAAGCTTGTTGATTTGCATTTAAGTCACCAAATGAAAACAAATAGAATTAAAACATAAGACTTAGATTGGAAGGATCTTCACTGTATTGGATCATACTACTGTGCTTAAATTGATTTGTATTTGTGTCCTAATTAAATAAAATTGAATTAAAACATAAGAAACAAAGATGAACAGAGGAATATAAGATTGAGAGTGATGGTAATATAAGAGTCATCTATTATAAAATTGATTAATCGCTGATTACTAGATAATAAACATCACATGATCACCATTTCTTATGCTTGCTCATGAGTAGGCACTAGATGGGGATTTTATGCACAAGCCTTCTGACATCCATTGATTACTCTGGCTTGCAGTGAGTGGCAATACATATAGAGAGTTTTGCCTGTTTTGATTACTAAATACTTTATTGCATCTAAACTCTGCTAGTCCGGTTGATGATTTTTGCCTTTATCAATGAGACTTTTCAGAATATCAGAAAATATGCTGTAAAGCACTGAAATCTAAATAGGACTGGGGGTAGGGATTTTAATACAATAAAATGTCTGATAATCACTGATTATTCAAGCTTACTACTATAGATAGCTTTACTGCTCTTGTTTGTCATACAAATTGTAAGCTGGAGAATTAAGCAATTTTTTAAAAATATTTTTTTATTTGGAAAGTTGGGTAATTAATAACAGAAGTAATAATAAAGAAATTTCAATTGCCGTATCCACTGCCATTTGATCCACTTCCTTTTGATATCTGAAACAGTGAATAATAGGAATTTTTTATAATGCATGTTTAATATATACATACACATTTACAAAACAATTTAATTTTAAAAAATCACATATTTTTTCATGTCATCAAAAATAATTAACTAAAAAATAGAATAATGCAGTTATAAAATAATTGATCCAGGAATAAATCTAGAGTGAAAGAGAGAGATTAATTGCATGACTTGACTGAGAATGCAAGACAAGAAAGTGGTCAATTAAAAAATAATTCTGATGGCACTCATACAACACTGTAAAATATATGTATCCAAATTTACAATTTTTAATTTTTTTATTTTTTTAAATTATGAATTACTAATAATCATGAATACAAGGAACTGCTGCCAATTAAAAATTACAATGTTAAAATATATTTTTAGACTCCTGAAGCTAGACCTGGTAATAATCTTTTCTTAAGTGTTATATTAAAAGAATAGATTTATTGGAGATTTAGATGTTTAGAGAAATAGATAGAAAAAAGTTTTAATTATTTAGAAGTGTGAATTGGGAAGATATTGAAAAAAAAAGAAAAAATATATAATATAATACTTTATCTAGAGTTCAAACCTAGCACACTATACAGGCCTGATATTAAGTCAATAGGTAGGAGAAAATGGCCACTTATGGCTAAAACTAGGATGACTAATAGCTGGAAATAATATAGGGATTTGCTTTAGCATTTTTATCTAATATTCACAGTTTATGGATGTTTAAGTAATCTGCAGTTTGAATCAGAGTAATATTTAAACTGTGAATGGGTTCAGAAGAGGTTGTAAAAAATTCTTCAGGAAATTTAAAAATAAAACAAAAATTGAATCTATTCTTAGTGATGGAAATGTTAGAAAGTAAAAGCCAGGGTTAGTAAAACTTCTAAGATGATGAGTTAAATCTACTGCTATGCAGACCATTGATAAAACTAAAATATGTTTGCCATATTTGTTTTTATAGACAATTTATCTATAGTGCCATCTTATTTAAATAAATCTGGAGAGATATCAGCTCTAATTATCATACATAATACTATTTTTTAGAGCTGCCATATTACATGCAAAAATTATCAAACCATTCTACAGTATATGTGCATTTTATGAATAACCTGTTTTGTCAGCAGCCTTGGAACACACCAATATAACAGCCATTCATCTTATATAAACACTGTAATGGTGACTGATTGTTAAAATTCAAATGTTAATGCTTATTTTATTTATTAAATCTCTTATTGTAGGCGACCAATTTTTAACAAAATACAAAGTTTTATATATAAAAAAATACAATTCTGTATATTTTAAGTAATTTAACAGTTTGCATCACTAAACAAAGATCATTCATTATTTTTTATTATTGTCATTTAAAAATAATGGTTAATTTATTAATATTTGGATTATACTTATTCGCTCTTTCTCTCTATCTGCATGTGTATAAAAGACTGAAATTAACGTATATATAAAGAAGTTCAAATGCACATAGGAAATAAATAACAAGAATTTTAGTATATCTGTTTTAATGACAGAAACAAAAATAAAATGCATCTCTAGAAATAATAGAATATAAAGTTAAATTATTATAATTTTGTTTTTAAGATTAGCCTTTTTGCACTCAAGAGTTATTAAAGATGAATGTATCTGTTCATGGTATAATTGAATTTTATTTATCTTTTTCCATGTTTAATATTTTTTTTAGATATCTAGAGCTTCCACTGCACTATGCATTCTTGAATGTATGAATAAAAATATCAGAAAAAGACATGCAAAATGTACTTCATGCATTCATGAATTAGCATTATTTTATTGGTCCAAGTTACAATTACATGTCTTCCATATTTATTCAATATTTATCAATACCAAATATTACAAATTTGATTTACAAAAATCAAACTTTCTGCACTCTCAACTTCAACAACAACTAGTTAAGATAAATATATTAATGATTATTACTAATCATTTCTTAGGTAAAGATTATTATATCATTTCTAACCCAGATATAAACTTTAAACTCGATTAAAAATTGTCATGATTCAAAAATTTATGGTAAGGTAAAAAATTTTAAGTATACCACTAAATAGAAGGAAAAAACAGACAAAACTCTATACGTATTGCCACATGGTGATCATGTGATATATAAATAGAAGAAAACTTGAGATTTGCAACAAGTGAGAGAGAGATAGGAAACTATCGGATAAATTGTTAATATCCACTTCCCTAATGTATATATATGTAAAAATTATATATATGCAAATATACAGATCAATAAATATATTTAAAATAAATATAAGTAAGCTATACTTCTATGTGCTATGAATGAACAGCATTCCCATGTCAATAAATGTTAATAAAGAATAAGCTGACCATCTCTTTTTTAAATATAGATGGTATTTAAGTGAATATTAAAATTTCAGAAAGACTTAAGCTATCTTTAAAATCTGGCTTATATATAAATAACACATTATTTCCAGTAATGCCACTGAATGTTCATTTAAATGCCATCTAAGCTTTAGAGGATAATTGACATGGGAGTGCAATTTATTCATAACACATAGAAGTGTAGTTTAATTGCATTTAATTTACATATATATTCTACCCTATCGCTAACTAATAATACTATAAATAATTGCGACATACCTAATATAAATTGTTTAATAATTTTTCATTATTATCAATCACGATGAGATATTATTTAAAGTGTCCAATAAAGTAGGCTCTTTTTTTTAACATTAAGAATGCACCAACAGGTATTTCTTCAATGGCATAGGAATATCAATACACACTACTTCCCTACAATATTAGTGATATTCCTATGACTCACACTTAAGAAAATAAATTATATTTAATATTAATATTTCTTAAGTTAAATTGAACTATCATACTAGCTTATATTCCTTTATTTAATAAAATAATTCTATCTCTCCTTGAATAATATTTTATAACACAATTACAATCTCAGGTCATTATTATTTTTGAAATAAATAGATTAATTGATATAACTCCATTAATGAGGGATTTTACATACATCTAGCTATATAAAATAATAATAATCAAGAAAACAAATATACCTGTTAATTTCTCCCTTATTAAAATCATTAACTAATTTACTTATAAGCTAAACTAAAATGAAGCTAAAATTATGAACTAGTAATAATCAATATTTATTATCATAAATAAATTTTAAATAATTCTTATTACTATATATTATATTAATCATTTTTTATTTTTTTTACTATAGCATTGAGTCAAGTAAATAAAAATTTGCACTACTTAATTTTTATATCCAAGATAAAATATCTTTAACTATCGTAACCGGTTTATTATTCATTATTTCATTTAAATTATGTACAAAAATATCTAAATATATTTAATTATTACAATGCATGTGTGGTTAGGATGATACATAATGACTTGGACATAACAAGAAAAGAAACTAGACATCTAATCAACATTAACAATTTATTATAACAACAATATAAAATTTTAAAAAATTACAAATATTTAAAAAAAAAAAAAATTAAACAGATTATAAAATTTTAAAATTAACATTCAAAAAATATTTATAAGAGAAGTAAATAATATGCACTCAAAGTTATTTATTATTATAAAATAGTATAACATTCCACTCTTTTTACACTTTAAAGCAAAATATATTAATTTTACAGTTTTGACTGTTTCTAGCAGTCTTAGTCAGATCTACAAAAATTTAAACATTATATCAATACAACCATATTTCATACATATATCTATTATAATGACACAATTTTACTAACTTAATTAATTATTAACCTCACTTTATTCATAAAACTTACTATTGTATTACTTTAAAATCTACTTTACCCTTTATTCATCTTATTATTTTTATTCTTAATTATTATCATATTTATATTTATTAACCTTTTTCCTTTGCCATAATTTTATAAATTCAATGTGTAATACTTATGAAATCTTTCTTATATTACTATATTCATATATTTACTCTTATTTTACATATTACTATATTCATAAATTTAATGATAATTAAAATTTAACCTTATTTTACATTTCACCTATTATCTTAATTTTTAATTATCTTATTCCATTCTTTAATTCATTTTTATCTATATTTTATTCCTGCTTTTTCCATTTACTTATTAATTTTATATTTTGCTTTAAAGTGTAAAAAGAGTGTAATGTTATTATATGTTATATATTAAAAAGCAAAAATAAAGAAGGAAAGAGGAACTATTGAAGATTCTATTATAAAATAGTATCTTTCAAATTGAACTTGGTAACTATTACAACATGCCATAATTATTCTATATTAATAATGAAGACAACAGATACATTATATTCTACATTTTCACAAAAAAACATATTTTCTATCATTATTTATTTACTTTTAATATTCTATAATAGGATAACCTCATTATAACTCTATAACTTGTTATATGTGCTATGTTTATTCTTACTTATAAAATAAACATATAACTATTTCAATATTAAGTATGATATGGTATTCTTTTATATTTTTTCTAATAATATACATCACAATCAGGCTTTATTCTTATCATCACATTTCATATCACTCCCACATACACTATACTTTGATATCTATAAAATTGGAATAAAAAAACGTTCTTCAAATCTTTATTTAAAACATTCTTTTAATATTTTGTTTAATATTTAACTATTCTTACATTAATTAAATTCTTAACATCACTTGAGAATCTAGCTAGTATTCTTTATTTAACTTTATGATGAGCAAATATGATGTAGGGAGCAGTGTGATAGTAATGATTAAAAGTGATGGATTGACATTTTTTAGAACTATAAGAAATAATGTTATCATGGATATGTAACTTAAAGCCACATTTTTTGTGTGTTTATCTTAATTTCTAACTTGGCTTCTCTTTAAACTCATGGATTTATGAAAAAATGCTACTGTTCATGTATCTCAAACCTACAGACTTAGTTCAACTATCTTCTCTTAATATTAAACACATTCCTATCACTACAGTATTTTCTATTAACTACTTTTCTGAACCACTAATAGTCTATCAAAACACTCTGTATAAATCCTAAAAAAAGACACTGTAGATAAATACTTTACATTTTTTCATAAAAATAATATCCAAACTTTTAAACATTGTATACCTTGAACACCAAGAAGATTAAAATAAAACAAACAAATGGTTTATGACATACAACTTATCATAAATACATTAAATTATTTATAACTTGTTCAGAGATTAATTATTCATACAATATATAATGACATACAGATTGTAATAACTATATTCATATTTCTTGTAATTTATCATTACATGAATATAAGCATAATAAATATCATACATATTTATTTTACCTGAGTTTTGGTTTGCATTATGAAATACCAATATCTATACTAAACATAATAAATTAAATTTACCTTAATCATATATTAATTATTATTGATGATCCTCCAGTTGACATAATTTCTTGACATTACATAATCATAATAAACAAAACCAAGAAAAGTTTTAATCTTCTCTCTTTTTTTTATATGTCAAAAAAATTCTATAAATATTTTAAGACTTAAAACTATTAAAATATTAATCATAATTATAAATATTAATATTAACTTAAAACTATATCATATTATAATAAATATAAAAAAAGTTTTTTTTCATTCCTTGAAATGAATAGATTTTCAAAAGGGGAAGCACTAATTTTCATAACTAGTTGAGCAGAGAGATTTTTTTTTTCTCACCTCTGCACTATTTCACTGTTCTGTGCTTCATGAATAAAAAACATTAAAGAAATCCTAGGGAAATGTTAATTATCAATAATAAATAAAAAGTTCTTGTAATAAAAGTTCATTCTTCTTATATTATTAATAAAATAAATTCCTCCAAGTTAATAAATAATCATTTATTATTAAGTAAGACATCAAATTTTAAGTTTCCTTTTTTTCAGCATTCAACTCTTCACTGCAAAATTATATAGTTATAAAAGATTCTCCAATTATTTGTCTGAAGTTTTGTAATGATGGTATATTATAAGATGTGATATGTTGGACTATTTCCATCATTTATGAGTGAATGTATAGAAAATTCTAAACTTTATTTAAACTTTTCAAATACAAACAACTTGTTAGTAATAACACACAAATAGACAATACAGGTTAGTAATTACACAACGTTTCGAGTAGTATTCTCCACTCTTCAGGTGTTGCTGGCCTATATGCACAGTGACAATATTCGCTTAGAAGTTGAACTCGCACCTTTAGATTTTTGTATATCTAATTTAAGGCAAACGCTCTACCAACTGAGCTATTCTGTCAAAGGCAACATATAGTGGAAAATTGATATATTTATATATGAGGGTTTCTTCAATTATTTTTTTTTAACAAGTCTAATTATTTTTATTTTTTCCTAAGAGGTGACCCAAAATTTTAATCTAGAGGAAGCAGCAGAGTTACGCTGGAAAGTAAAAAGGACACTTGAAAGACATCAAGTGCACAAGCAGAAGTCAAACATTTCATGTGATGAGAGGAAAGCTATTAAATCTCTCAAACAGTATACATCTATAATCATTCTTCCTGCTGACAAAGGTAACACTACAGTTGTAATGGATAAAACTAATTATGATGACAAAATACAAGGACTTCTCACAGCAGGCCAATATAAAAAAGTAGTAAAAAATCCAATTCCAAATACAGAAATAAAACTACTAGCATTACTCCGGAAGCATTGCAGGTGATTCAGAAAAAAGAAAATTAACTTCGTATTTCAGCAAGATTCCTCACCTGTATGGACTACCTAAAATCCATAAAGACAACATTCCATTAAGACCTATTATTAGTTCTAGAAATTCACCCTGTCAAAATTTGTCAAGATTTCTTCTCGAAGTTCTTAGTCCATTGGCATATAGGACATTGTCTTTTGTCAGGGATTCTAAGCACTTTGTAGAATTAGTCAGGAACATGAAAATGGAAAGAACTGACATATTGGTAAGCTTTGATGTGGAAAGTCTGTTTACAAATGTACCATGTGATGAAGCATTGTCTATTGTAAGAAAAAGGTTATATAACGATAATAGTCTACAAACTAGTACAGCTCTACCTATTGATAGTATAATGGAATTATTAACATTCTGTGTAACTATAACATACTTTCAATATCACTCAGAATTCTTTCAACAAAATCAAGGGATGGCCATGGGATTGTCACTGTCACCCTTGCTCAGCAACATTTACATGGAGGAACTTGAAACCACAGCCATGTATACTACTCCATGTCCACCTAAAGTGTGGCTTCGATATGTTAATGATACATTTGTGCTATGACCACATGGCAAGGTAAAATTACAGTCTTTCTGGATGCACATTAACAACATATCTCCTACAATTAAATTCATGATGGAATCAGAACAAGAACAAAAATTGCCATTCTTGGATGTTCTTGTGACAAGACTCCCTCAGGGCAAAGTAAAAACAACAGTGTATAGGAAACCAACACACACTGGCAAATACTTGGCATATACATCCAAGCATACAAGAAGCACTAAACAAGGAATTGTACTATCACTATGAAACAGAGCAAAGGAGGTTTGTTCAGAAACCAGTGATTTGGAAAAAGAAAAGATTCACATAGAACAAATGCTTATGAAGAATGGTTATCCATCAGCAATCTTCAGAAAAACCTTCAAGAGACACCAAAAGAGAAAACAGTTATTGGTATGGTAGTGTGTCCATACATACCAGGAATGGCAGACAAACTAAAGAGAATCTGTAGTCAATATAATATTAGAACTGCTTTCCAAAGTCATACCACACTTTGAGGAATGCTTACTTCTACTAAGCCTAAACTGGAAATGCTGAAGAACAAAAACTGCATCTATGAAATATCATGTGAATGTGGAAGGAAATACATTGGTGAGACCTGTCGCCCTGTTGAACAACGATTGAAGGAACACAAACTAATGATTAAAAGAGAAAAAACAGATGTGTCTACCATAGCAGATCATGTATGTACTAATGACCACATGCTTAAGTGGGAAAATACAAAGATATTGGAAAAAGAGGAAAAAATGCATAGAAGAAAATTCAAGGAATCTGCTCAAATGTCAATGGTAAATAATCCTATAAGTCAACCCAGTGTGGCAATACACAATGTATGGAAGCCTCTAATTAATCTTGCTCTTAGGAAAAAATAAAAATAATTAGACTTGTTAAAAAAAAAATTGAAGGACTCGGGAGGATTTGAACCAACCCTCATATATAAATATATCAATTTTCTACTATATGCTGCCTTTGACAGAATAGCTCAGTTGGTAGAACGTTTGCTTAAATTAGATATACAAGAATCTAAAGGTGTGAGTTCAACTTCTAAGCGAATATTGTCATTGTGCATATAGGCCAGCAACACCTGAAGAAGAGTGGAGAATAATACTACTTGAAATGTTGTGTAATTACTAACCTGTATTGTCTATTTGTGTTATTACTAACAAGTTTTTTGTATTTGAAAAGTTTAAATAAAGTTTAAAATTTTCTATACATTCAACATTCACTCATAAATGATGGAAATAGTCCAACATATAACATCTTATTCTCCAATTCATTCACATAAAATATAATAATTCCAATAATGTTGTTAGTAGACTTATCAACTTTTAGAGTTCTTCACAAAATTATTTGCATTTAGCATTTTAATAACTTTAATAATGCTTGTTAGTCACATTATGAAATTTTAGGGTTTTCCTGGATACTACATATTCATTATATTAAAACTCCCATGAATTACTACTTAAGCAGAATAACGGTTACTAAATAAATTTTCACTAAAAAATTAGCACTATCTCTTTTTTTTTTAAATTATTAACACTTGGCTAGAGTCACTCATAAATTTAAAATAGGAAATGTAATTGACTTTTCTGAATTAAAGTCTTTATTACTGTTACTTGTTAAAATTAATAAAAATTGCTCTCTATTATTCAACATATGAACATGGAATAAATATAAATTCCTCCTTCGCATTCTGTAGGCAAAATGGTTTGATATTTGGCAATGTTTGTTAACCAAAAGCATTTTTATCTTTTGAAATGGTTTTTTTCCTTTTATTACCATAGATTCCTAGTTGGCTTGTGCAGCACACTAATGAGGAAGATTTTGTTTTTCTATTCCATTTTGAAATAAGTATCTAAATTTTTTATAATGCTTTCCATAATTTTATAAGTTACTGTTACTACTTTTTAAGACAAAATAATAAAATTTAAAATAAATTTAGACTTAGATTTAAAAAATACAAAGAGTACAGTTTTATTTCTCTGAAAATTTCTTGATTTCTTCCCTCTTCCCTTCTGCTCATCTGTATTTATAGGAATAATCTACTAATATTTGATTAGTCAATTAATTCCAGACACTTGTTAAAAATTTACATATTAATTACTTTTATCTAGTCTTTTTTTAAAATAATTTAATAATATTATTAAATAATATATTTTTAAATTTTATTTTTGTACAATATTTAAATATATCCTTTAATAAAAAACATTTTTTATTTCAACTTAAAATTTAATTCATAAAAATCTATCATTAATGTCACTGTAATAATTATTTTACACACTTTCATAAAATTGATACAATGAAATAAGAATGCATCATTTATTTAAATAAATGATAAATTTACTTTATAAACAAGGAAATAAAATTTAATTAATTGTTACATGAATGTGTCTTCACACATATCAACCCACATTTCATTTTCATTTATTGCATCATTATTTAAATAATTTAAAATAATTAAATATCAACTTTAAATTAAACTTAATAATTACAAAAATATTAACTTAAATCATTGGGATTATTGATTTAACATTACATTATGTAATTTTAATTATTATTCACTTTTATTTGACAATAAATAATACTTTATATCAACTTTATTATTTACACTAACTTAATTTTAATATTAAGAAAACAGTGTATCTTATTCCATAAATTAAATAATAACTTGTAATTAACTTTTGTATAAAATTTAAAATTTGTATGAAAATTGATTATTATTCACATCCATAGAGTAATGTAGCAAAATAGAAAGATTACAATATATATCGAGAATATTAAAGAGAATAATCCCAATAACCAAGATGACCATTATGCTATGATAAATTAGTTTTGAAATTGGTCTGTTAAATGATAATGTTATGGCTATTGATATACTATTTCATAAAATAGTATTTGTTAATATAGGTCTTGATATATCACTATTAAATATGCATGTTTGTAGGTATATATGAGAAAAATGAATATATGTGTTTATATATAATTAAAAAGTTTTTAAAATAAAATATTTAACTAATTTTTTTTATTGTTTTTGCAGGATTCTTATGTACTTCATTATTTTGGAAATCAATCTGCATATTTATCTGTAGGGCCACCTGTTTACTTTGTTGTGAAAGGTGATTTTAATTATGCAACACGAGATAATCAGAACTTACTCTGTAGCTCGTCTGGCTGTTTTGAGTCATCACTTCTTAATCAAGTATTCGAAGCATCTATCATGTCAAATGAGTAAGTTCATTTTGATTAGAATTATAATATAGTGAATTTATATTAACATGCACCAATAAAGATTACGTGAATATTTTGACCAAGATGTGATATTATTGATTTGCTAACAATGTTAAAGAAATAAAGATACTTTTACAGTAAAAAGACTTAATAATAGCAGCACATCAATTAATTTTTTTATTACAAAACAAAAGCAGCTCTCTATTCTTAGTGGTATCTATATTGTATAAGCTATAGAATGAAATGATTAATTATTTTATTCTTATTCCTCACCAGAAGGAGGGGGGGGGCTACAGTTAATAAAGAACTGAAGGTACTAAAATCATATAGTTCTTTAATTACAAAACAAAAGCAGCCCTCTATTCTAGTGGTATCTATATTGTATAAGCTATAGAATGAAGTGATTCATTATTTTATTCTTATTCCAAACCAGAAAGATGGGGGTGGGTGGGGGGGTGGCTACAGTTAATAAAGAACTGAAGATACTAAAATCATATAGTTACTGATCTGCAGTCAGATCTATATAATCGTTCAGGAAGGTTGGTTTGGGTGCAAAACCTTAGGTTGTATTGAAATTTCTGACTTAGTTGGAATAGTAAAATGAAATTAAATACCATTGCTAGATCCATAACTGAATTACTTCCAACGTTGAATTCCAAAATCTCACTGATAAAGACAGAAAATAATCTGAGGATTGGGATTTAAATGTATTGTCTAATAATCATTGATTCTGCTTACTATAGATGTCACTAGAGTAGACTCTGCTCTAAAGAATAGCCAAAATAGTATTTAATTGGGTTACAAATAAAGGGCAGGCAACAAGATGGGTGAGAAAGGTGATGCGGTATGCAGAAGATTTGGATAAAGAAGTTATGTCCGTATACTTGTACAAAAGATGGGATGATTGTGTTAGGAGGATTGTTGAATGTTATAGTGAGAAGGAGTGGGATAGAAGAATAGATGCATTAATAAAGAATAGGGAGATGGAGAGCTAGTATGGAGAGTAAAACTAGTTTAAATATATATAGAAGTAAATGGAACATTGGGTGTGAGTTAATTTATGATAATAGTAAGGAAAGTGGTTTATTGTTTAAGGCTCGAATGGGATCTTTAGCAACAAGGGAATATACACGTAAATGGAAAAATATGGGTGATTTAATCTGCAAGTTGTGTAAGGAAGGCATAGAAAATATTAGGCATCTGTTACTTCAATGTAAATGTTTGGAAGCAGAAAGGGTTCAAATAATGAAGTTATGGAAGGTTAAATATGAACAAAGTGATTATACAAAAAGTGAGTTATTGGTTTTTATGCTAGGTTTGGGAAAAAATAAGGGGGGTTTAGATATGAAGGTCATGGAGTTGACAAAGATTATGTTGTGGAAATGGGATGGAGCAGATTGTGGGAAAACTTAGGGTGGACAATGGAAAAGGAAGGTAAAGTGGCTAACAGGTTTCTCTGGGCATAGTTGCTGAGAGATTCCTGACTCCATTTAATGAGAAGTCACAGTACATCACATCAAAGAATTGATCTGTGCTGACATGGCTATTTTGTTTTGCAAGATAAGTTAAAATTTATATTTTTTTTACGAATATTAATTGATAATTGTATTACTACAAAAATTGTGTGCTTACTGTGTGGACATGGAGAGAAAATTGGTGTCAAGAAAGATAGATTTAATTGGATTTGGAAAGATGGGGAATAATATTGATAAAGTTTGGAAAGCATTTCATTACGCCATTTTAAATATAGAAGTAACAAAAAATTTTTGTTGTGGGGGTGTTAATGTAAGGAGGCTTTATAATTAAGTTGTACATAAGATTAGTTGGTTTTTAGTAATTTTGATAGTAAAGAATTTTTTAATTTAAGAAAGGAAATCATTTATTTGAGAATGAAGATAACGTTTTGAGACCTAAGGTTGGGAAATACGTTTTGTTGATCGCCATTGGAAGAAAAGAAAATTTTTCTCCTTTTGTACAAAGGGATTTGAAGAGTAGGAGAGGAAGTGTAAAGTTAAATATAGAGTATGGGACTTGAAAAATAAGGAATATGGATTGCATTTTTATCCCACAATGCATATATAATGATCAGAAAGAAATTAGGCTTGCTATGGTAGAGTGTACTGTATGTGATGAGGCTTATCATTTGAAATGCTTAAATAAGATTAGGAAGGATGTAACAGGTTTATGGTTTTGTAGATAGTGTGTAAATGTGATAAAAGAGATGGAAAAGTGGTTTCTAAGTAAGTCTGGAGACATGGAGCAAAATATAGTTGAAAAAGATAGAATAGAGTATGTTTTTAGTGGAGTGACGAGATATGGATGAAAAAATAAATAGTGTAATGGGGATGGTTAGCCAGAGAATGATTAAAATAGAGGAAGAGGTAAAAGATGTAGAAGCAAAATTAAAATAACTAGAGATGAAGTGTGAGCAGATAAAGGAATTATTGAATAGGAATGATAAGGAAGAAGTAGATAAGGAAGCCCAGAAGGTTGAAGAGAATGTTATGGATGAAATAGGGAAAGTAAATTATGAGACAGTATTGATAGGAGATTCACTAATTAGAGAATGTGGAGATATAATTGTATGGGAAAACAGAAACAGGTCTTTAAGAATATGTCTGCCTGATGTTACTGATGAAGTAAAGAAGCAAGGGAGTAGAGATGTGTATGTTATGGTAGGGACAAATAATTTGTCAGAGCCATCGGAGAGAGTAATGGATGAGTACATAGAATTGATTAGTAATTTGAGTAAGATTAAAGGAAGAGTAGGAATAGTTAGATTATTATCAAGATTTGACAATAGGTATATGTTAGATAGGGCATCTTCTATAAATGAGAGATTGAAAAAATTGTGTGAGAGAAATGATGTTATGTTTGTGGATGTGTGGGATTTTTTTTATTAATAAGAGGGAGTTATATAGTAAAGATGGATTTCATTTAGCAAAACAAGGAAGTGAAGTTTTAAGGAGTTTAATTTATAAAGAATATAGTTTGGGTTTTAAGAGGCAGTGTTATCAAAGAAGAAAAATGGATGGGATGTAAGAAAAAACAAAGGGTAGTTGATTTAGATATAAATGTAGATGTGGAGAAGGAATGGGTACGTAAAATTAATAGTAAGCAAATTATTTATAAATGTAATAGAGAAGAAAGAGTCAAAAGAATTTATAAAAGAGTACAAATATGCAAGGTTGGCTGAATTAAACAAAGTAGTTGAAAATTAAGAACTTGAGGTATTAGCAGTAGTGGAAACACATCTAAGAGAAGAAGAAGAACTTATATTGGAAGACTTGATGTGGCAGGATATAAATAGAAAAGAAAAAAGGGGTGGCAGGATAGGAGTTATGTCAAAAAAATATTTAAATACTGTAAAATGTCAAGAATATTTATGGTTTTGAGATAAGGTTAGGAAGACAAGAATGGATGGTTGCTATAATATATATAGCCACTGGAGCTAGTCAAATGATCATGGAGTGGAATAGTAGCATATATGAATGTCTAGTCAAGGACATACAGAGTTTCAAAAAAAAGGGGGAAAAGAATAATGATTATAGGGGATATGAATGGGCATATTGAAGAAATTCACAAGAATGGATAGCTTTTGAAGAATTTTTGTCAGAGAGTGAATTTGAGCATTGGCAATTTATCAAATATTTTTATGAGTGACATCAAATATTTTTATGAGTGACAATACACATGGTCTAGAAATAATATATTTCACACAATAGATTATGTTTTAGTAGAGAAAGTGGGAATGAATAAAGTACGGAAAATTAAAGTGTTTGATAATGAAGAGAGAGTATGTAATAGTGATCATAATTTTTTTATAATAGAAATGGTTAGTAATGTGATGGAAAATAGTAATAAATATAGAAAGGATAATGAAAGATGTGGATGGAGAATGAATGATAAAAATAAATTAGTAGAATATAAAATAAAAGTTAAGAAATCGTGGAAGAGTTGGTTAGGAATGAATATAAGGACTGGTGTGGTGAAGTAGAAAAAGTGGCAAATAGGATTTTAGGTGAGAATATTCAGAAGAATAAAAGTAATAGAAAAGTGAAAGTTAGTAAAAGTGTAAATGGAAAGGGAAAAGCATGCTAACTGTGCTATTAAGAACAAAGAAAATGAGAAAGATGTTAAATGGGAAAAGTATTTTTAGTAAAAAGAAGTTGACTAAAATAGATAATTATAGAGAAACAATGAAATTAAATAGTAAATTGTTGGAGGATATTAATAAAAGTGGAAGAAATGGGAGTAAAAAATTTTGGAAATACATTAAAAGAAGGAATAGAGTGCAGCTCTAGAGAAGAATTAGAGACAGTCTTCAACAAGTATGTAATGGATATAGAAAAGATGTTAGATGTGAAGGATAGAATGATAACAAATATAAAAGCATATATGAAAATATTACGTTTATAGAAAATGAATTGAATGAGGCAGGGAAGAAAGTGACAAATGGAAAGGCTGGAGATTTAGTTGGATGGACAGCAGAGATGGTAATGAAATTTTGGATATAGGGCAAAATTAAACCTATTATCATGTTTTAATAAAATTGCACAGAAGAGAGATTTTTGTATAGTTGGAGCAATACAAAATAAGACTACTATTTAAATGGAAGGGTAAGAATTATAGAAAGTTAAGCAATTATAGACCAACCGATAGCAATAATGTCGATGTTATATAAAATTTTCACATATATGGTGGCCGGAAGGGTCACAAAATGGATGGAAGAAAATAATATAGTGGGAGAAATGCAAGGAGGTTTTTAATCAGATAGGCATATAAGAGATAGTTTATTTGTAGCTATACATCTTATACATATGAGTAGAAATACAGGTAGATAGTTATATATGGTTTTTATAGTTATAGAGAAGGGATATGATAGAATAAATAGAAATAGATTTGGGAATGAATGGAGCTTTAATGGATCTTATTAAGAGTGTGTATGAAAATTATTACTATATGTATCAATTAGAGAATATAGAATCAGTTAAACTTAAAAATGGGGTGGACTAAGGCAAGGATGCTTTATGTCACCTAATTTGGTTTTGTTGTATTTGAGAAAAATAGAGAGAACAATAGAAAGACTAGGAAGAGGGGTAGAGATACCATTAATAGGTGGCAAGGGAGTATATACATTATCGGGTCTTTTATTTGCTAATGATGTCTTCTTGTACATAAAAAGAAGGGAAGATGTGAAAGTTATGCTGAGGACATGCACAAGGGTGGGTAAAGAGATGAGGTTTAAATTTAGGAAAGAAAAATCAAAAATAATGACCATTAATACTGGGGAAAGAGAAGACAAAGAATTTTTATTGGGGGATATAAAATTAAGTGTGGTGAATAGGTATACCTATTTGGGAATAGTCTTAAGTAATCAGAGTAAGTGTGGTGAATAGGTATACTTATTTGGGAATAGTCTTGATAAATGAAGCAAAGAAATGAAAGGGACTGATAAAAAAATTAAGAATGTTTTCATATAATAAATATGATATAGCTAGAATTGTATGAAAGGGAGTGGCAGTAAGTAGCAGTGTTAACATATGGTAACAATGTATTATGTTTTAGTAAAGGGGTGTTAGATTACTTAGAAAAAGTACAAAGAGAAGTAGGAAGGCATGCATTAGATGCACATGTGTGGATGAAAAAGAGGCAATGCAAGGAGAAATGGGATGGTCAAGTTTTTATATAACGGATGCAAAAAGCAAAATGAAAATATCCAGTAGATTGCAGTTTATGGATAATAAGAGAATAGTCAAAATAATATTTAATTGGGTTATTAGTAAAGGGCAGGCAACAAGATGGGTGAGAAAGGTAGTACAGTATGCAGAAGATTTGGATAAAGAATTTATGTTATTATACTTATACAAAAGATGGGATGATTGAGTTAGGAATATTGTTGAATGTTATAGTGGCAAAGAATGGGATAGATGAATAAATGCATTAATAAAGAATAGGGATATGGAGAACTAGTATGGAGAGTAAAAAGAGTTTAAATATATATAGAAGTAAACAGAATATTGGGTGCGAGTTAATTTATGATAATAGCAAGAAAAGTAGTTTACTGTTTAAGGCTTGATTAGGATCATTAGCAACAAGGGAATATACATATAAATGGAAAAATATGGGTGATTTCTGCAAGTTGTGTAAGGAAGGCATAGGAAATATTAAGCATCTGTTAATTAAATGTAAATGCCTGCAAGCAGAAAGGATACTAATAAAGAAGTTGTGGAAGAATTAATATAAACAAAGTGATTATACAGAAAGTGGATTCTTGGTTTTTTTATGCTGGGTTTGGAAAAAGATAAGACGAATTTAGATATAAAGGCCATGGAGTTGACAAAGATTATGATGTGGAAATGGAATGGAGTAGGATAGAGAAGAATATGGGATAAACTTAGGGTGGGGAATTGAAAGGAGTTTCTCTGGGAGTAATGCTGAGAGATTCCTGACCGAATAAGGAGAAGTCACAGTGCATGACATGTATAAAAACTTGTAGATCATATTAAAGATACAATTAAGCTACAAGGTTTGTAAATTTATAATACATTTTTTCATGATTTCAGAAAAGATTTTGACAGAATAATCTTAATCCACTTCTGTGATATATACAAACAATCTTACCAAGAAATTGGGAAAATTAATTATTATTGCTTAACTTTCTCAATAATAATTGGTTTTATTCTCTTCTCTGTGCTAAAGTAGAGTGAAAGGCAAATATGTTTATCATAAAACTGAGATCACTAAAATATGGATATATATAATTACTGATCTTGGATCATATCTATATAACTACACCAGCACATAAGTTTGGGTTCAAAGCCTTAAATTGTTTAGAATTTCAGTTTATTAGTTCCATATTATATGGGAATTTATAGCTAAGTGGCATTAATTCTAGATTTGAATCTTAAATTTCATTAAAGAAGAGCATAAATTAAAAACTATTTGAGGATGTGGATATAATAAAACTATCATTAGGCATCCATAGATTACTCAAAATTACCAATAGATAATTGTGATAAAGGATGAAAAGAAGTGCATCTGAAATCATATATACTATGTTGACATATATTCTAGCCAAAAAGTGAAAAGTCATGTAAGTAACACCATATCCTTTTTATTAAACTTTTTGTTATTATTATTATTATTATATTTTGAAGTTTTAGCCAAATCTTGTACAACTACGAAATAACTACAAAGAAAAAATGAAAATGGTAAACAAATTAAAATAGTAATTATATAGGGGAAAGAAAAAAAACTAAAAGCATAAATATTATTATTTTTAATCCTTAAAATATTTAAATTTTATGTAATTAAGAGTGAAATTCCCTTATTAGTGAGTAATACAGTTTCTCTGATCTATAGTCTCCACCAACTTATTTATTTCATCCATTCATTTTACATATAGTCTTTTATTAGGTATTTTATAATATATTGGGATCAATATTTTAACTGTCCATTTATTATCAATTGATTCTTCTAGCAATAGATCTAAAGTAGTTGTTTTCAGTCCTCTTAATTGTTTTATTTATGTCAATGATATTCATTTATTCTCTTATCCACAAATTTCGCTTTTATTCTCGTATTACTTCTAATATATGTTTCTCCGTATTTCGTTGAATTGTTTGAAGTCTCTATATCACTCTTCTGTTAAATGTCCAATATCATATTCATAAGTAATGATTGGTATAATATATCTCTCTAAAAAAATTGTCCTTTTCAAATGCACAGATATATATATTTTTTATTATTATTTTACCAAAATCATTCCACCAAGTTTAATTCTATGATTAATTTTTTTGTTATTACTTCATCATAATGTTAAAGTGCACTTGTAATTGTTATTTTCTAGCTCATGATTATCAATCTTTATTTTCTTCTGAGATAATACTTTAGCAATTATCTTTAATCCCACTTTGTAACTTTATTCTGATAACTCTTACGTTTCCTCAAACACAAGCATTATTTCCAAAAACAATTATTATCATCTGCAAAATTTAGATAAGTTAATAATCTCCATGAATTTTTATTTCCTTAGTTTCTTATTTTATTCTACAAAATATTTTTTGTAAAATTATTGTAAAAAGTTTTGGAAATATAGAATCCTTCTGACTTTAATCTTTTTCAATGTTAATCTTCTTAGTATAACTGTGTAATGTAATTATTGCTGTTACATTTTGATAAATATTCTTCAGAATATGACAATATCCTGGATCTATATTTTGATGATTTAAAGCTTTAATCATAGTGGAAATGCTTATGCAATCAAATGTTTTTTCATGATTATAAATCCAGAATGTAATGGTAGTTCATTTTCATTTATCTTTTCTATAATTTCAATATTTGTATATGATCCATTATGCTAAGCTATTTTTATTTCCAGATCGTTTTTTTGTTTAGTTTGAATCCAAAGTTAGCTAGATAATTTATCTTGATAAGAATTTTGTATAAAATTGATAAAGGTTTGATAGGTCTGTAATTTCAAATGTTTTCTTTATCATTTTCTTAAATATCAATATTAGTATTGCTTACTTTCAGTCATCTGGTACATTTTTGTCATTTAAACATTTGGTATAGAGGTTTGCTAACAATTTTTTTCTATTTTTTAAAGATATCAATAATAATTACATCACTTCTTTGAGAGGTTTTTTTTTTCTTTTTCCTAGATTTAGTTGCATATCTCACCTTTTCATTTCAAATGCTTGATAATTCAGAAGCTGCAATAATTGTAAAGTTAATTTTTTTTCTCTTTTATTAGTATATAATTCTTTGTAGAACTCTTCCACAAATTTCATGATGTCATTTTTTTTTAGTAATAATTCCATTTTTTCTTTTTATTGCTGATATAAATTCTTGCATTATATTTTTGAAACTTTTATTCCCATTTGTAGCTTTTCTTGCCAATTCATATTTATATTTTCTTATATCGTGTTAAGTCTTTTTTGTACCATTTACAAACTCCAGATATTAAATTCTTTTTAATGGATCATTTAAAAAAATTTCATATTTTTTCTTTTCTTCATACATTATCTTGTTTCAGTAAAAAATTTATTTTTAAATTGTTACTTTTTTGTATCAGCTATTTGTTTATATAATATCAATTATGAGTAAATAAGCATATATTTTATCTAGCGCCATACTTGCAATTATATTTCATTCCAATATCAACCTTTCGAGCTAATTGAGCATGCGCCTTTTGAGAGTGTTAAATAAATGAATACTCTCCTCTTCAATCCAAGATATAGTATTTATGCAGGAATAAAAAGAATCCCTCTTATTCCTACGACTCAAATTCTTTTATATGAGCAAATCTGAAGAACTGTTGAAGAGAGCGTGAGTAGATTCTCACTTTAAATTACTATTTACGATGTTTTTTGACTGAATGACGTTGGTGTAATTACTTAGAATTTACTAAACGTCATTCTTACTGAAACTTAATTATGAGTAAATAAGCAAATATTTTATCTAGCGCCGTGCTTGCAATTATATTTCATTCCAATATCAGCCTTTCAAGCTAATTGAGCATGCGCCTTTTGAGAGTGTTAAATTAAGTTTCAGTAAGAATGATGTTTAGTAAATTCTAAGTAATTACACCGACGTCATTCAGTCAAAAAACATCGTAAATAGTAATTTAAAGTGAGAATCTACTCATGCTCTCTTCAACAGTTCTTCAGATTTGTTCATATAAAAGAATTTGAGTCGTAAGAATAAGAGGGATTCTTTTTATTCCTGCATAAATACTATATCTTGGATTGAAGAGGAGAGTATTCATTTATTTAACACTCTCAAAAGGCGCGTGCTCAATTAGCTTGAAAGGCTGATATTGGAATGAAATATCAATTATCTTATTGATATCACTTAAGTTTGAACCAACTTCAATATTTGTCACTATTTTATAATGATTAGCAAGTCCTAATTTAAATTTATTGCAGTGATTCCGAAGATTAGTAATTTCAGTTGTTAATATTGTTGTTGTTTTTTTTTTGAGAGAGAGTTTTTATTTCTATAATTTTACATTAACATATATCTCATATATCAGAAATTGATTATTTTTCCTGCATTGTATCTATTAAAAACAGTAAAATCTTGAAATTTATATTTTCTCTTAGTCAAAATATAATCAAAATCTTCGGAATGTTTATTTGAATGTTTTTATGACCATTTTGGTTAGCATTTTTATCAAAAAAATAATTAAAAAATGCAATTTTTCATTTTTTGCAAATTCCGCAAGTATGTTTTCTTTTATTTCTACTACCATAACCAAATCAACCACAATCCTTTCATCTTACAATCATTTCCAACTATAAAATTTAAGGTCTTCCATAATAATTTTAAAATAGTTGGTCTGATCAAAAGTATTTGTGCATCTACATAAAAATCCTTTGCTTTTTCATCACTATGAGAAGTTACTTGAGTATAAATCTAAATTATGTGTTTTCCATCAATTTAAATTACTAGTCTTATTATTCTAACTGATATGTCATTAATATTGATAATGTTGTTCTTCAATTTTTTATTTGTAATAAATCCCATTCCATTTGTGCTGCCAATATTTATAACTTTATAGTAAAGTATATATCTGCTTTTCAGATAAATTATCTCTTTACTTTTTTTTCTAATTTCACAATCCAACAATGTTTTATTTAATACTTCTTTCAATTCATGCAACTTTCTTTAAAGTGATATGCAGTTGTACAAAGCTAGATAAAAGCAGATGGCATCCTGTGTCCACAATCAAGGGATGCCTGGCATCCTATCTGTTCACTCACCAGTCTCTCCTTTGGCTGATGACTTTACAGCTTCCTGAGAATAAGGCCATACGTTAATTTTGTCTGTTATGATTATAAATGTTTAAAGAAAAGATCATTCACACACTGATTCATCTTGTCTTCAAGAAAAAATGTTTTACTTAAAAATTATCAGGCAAATGAAAAGATCAAGTTTCTTTGTCGTAAACTCGGAAGTAAAAACCAATGAACTCCACTATGCTGACTCATGTGTGTTGGTGAGTATTCTATTCATGTTCCTTTACCATATTAAATATCACTTACTTTAACAATTGTAATAATAACATAAGGAGTAGACAGTAGCAATTTGCCCTGCTCTGTTTCTCTAAGGCTTTAAAGAGGAATCAAAGGATCTCTATTTAGTTAATAGAAAATCTCTTTCTGCAACTACAGTCTGATATATCTATATAAACACAAAAATTTTAAAATTTTAAATTATCTATCTTTATTGAAATATACATAATAAAATTAATTGTACATATATTTTATAATTTTTATATATAAAAGGAAATAACCAATTAATGATAAAAATTATTATACTAATCATTCATTTCCTGCATCATATGATACATGATAAAATGAGCAGCTCTCTACTATGGTGCCATCTATAATAAGTTTGAGTAATCTGTGATTACCAGATTGTAATGCATTTAAATATTCCAGATTGATTTGTGGTTTTTGCCTTTATCAATCAGGCTTAGGATCCAAAGCTAATTTTCTAAGACTCATTGGTAAGTCAAAAACCATCTGAGTATGGAGATTTAAATGCAATAACATCTAAGAATCAGTGGTTTATTTCCAGTGTCCTATATTAAGTGATTTATTGTTATTATTAATATTCGTGGTCTTGGGGCGGAGGTGCCTATAATTAATAAAAAAACAGAATGTTTAAATATATAGGTAGAGACTTTTAGTGGAGTTTTGTGTAACTGATTAGTTTGTTTAGTTTTAATAGTAAAATAGAATTAAATACCATTGCTAGATTCCAAGCTTCATTGATAAAAAGTAAAAGCCAGAAATTCTTCTGGGGGTTGGGATTTAAACCTGCTAACAACTGGTAATCATTGATTGCTGAAGTTAATTGTAGATATCACTGAATTAGAGAATTGCTTTTGTTTTATTTTTTTTATAATTATTATTCTGTATAAATATACTTTTTAGTTTAATTTTAAATAATTAACTATTAAATAAATGTCAAACATATAAAAAAAATATTCTATTAATGTTTATAAAAGCAACTTTAGTCAGATTTTAATTGCTATGTAAAATTATTTTTTAGATAAAATCAGAAGTTTTTGCATATATTTTTAGAAACTTTTAGCCAAGTTAGCATCCCTTTCTTATGAAATGATTAGCCAAATTAATATCTCTTTCTTCTGAAACTGTTGTATATTGCTTCAAAAACTGTTAAGTCAAGTTAGTGACCCTTTCTTGCAAAACCATTGCATATTTCATTAAACTCATCTAATTTTTTACTTGTTATTATCAATCATTTTTTTTAGCCCTGAATCATTTTTTTTTCTTTTCCAAGTTCATTTTAATAGCTGTTTTTATTAATTATACTATCATTATATTTATCACCTTTGTTATAAAGAATCAAAAAATTGTCAAATCTCTTTCTATTTCACTCATTTTACATTTAAATTTTTTTTACTCTTCAAACAATTTATTCTCACTCTTTTTCAAAATTCTACACTTCAAAAATGAGTGTTCAGTATTCTTTCGTCCTATGTTCACATATATTACATCTGCAATTTAAAACTATTCCATTTCTACCTTCTTTTCCTGATAAACTTGTGTTAAACCACTAAACATCACATGATCACTATTTCTTATGCATTCTCATAACTGTTATTAAAACAGGCAAAACTCTCCATACAGTAGTGTCACTTTGTGCAAGCCAGAGTAATCAGTGGATGCCAGAAGGCTTGTGTATAAAATCCCTATCTAGTGCCTACTCATCCAATATCCCCAAATTATTTTCTAGCTTGTGGCTTTCATCACGGAGGAGCCTTGGATCTGGAAGCACTGCACCTAGATCTTAGGATCTAATGCAACCCTCCAGCAGTCACCTTTTATTTCATAGTTTGAGTCTAAAATTGAAAATACAATAATATTTTCGGTTGTTTTACAATAGCGTGTTGAAACCACCGGAGGGCGTATTTCTATGCCAGCGCACAGAAATATGCCGTTTAGGTGGCCGCCTCTGCCGCTATCGAATGTTCTATTTCTAAGGTGTAAGCCTAGAAATAGTCCATTGATACGGGGGAGGGTACCGGCTGACTGTTTATTTCTATGCTAATGCACAGAAACGTGAACATTTAGCCTTTGGCTTGTAAATGTTACCGTTAAACGGACAATAGATTTATTTATCAAAATAAAAACAAAACAAACCGGAAAAAAAAGAAAGAAAGAAGTAGTAGTTGAATCGGCTGATTTTTTGTTTGTCATACAATACCGAACCGAAAATAGAAAAGGGTTTAATGAGAATGAAATCAAAACAAACAAAAAATCGGTTAACTACTTTTTAAAAAGCATTGGTTTTAATCGATCCGTTTTTTTTGGTTTTGTTTTTTTTTTTTTGTTGTTTCGGGTAGCCAAAATAGATTTGATAGCCGCCCTACTTTTATTTTAAATGTGATAAACAACAACAACCAAAAAAAAAACCCAACCAAAAATACGTAGACGGTAAAAAAAAAAAAAAAACCCGTCCTCTTTGAAAATATAAATAATGAAAAAAAGAATCAAAAGCCAAAAAAATGAAATACTTTTTTTTTGTAAATTCATTTATTTGTAATTTATTTGTTTTGTTGTTTTGGTCGTGTTTAAACAAAAAATTTGATTTGATGTTACTTCTATAAATGTGATAAACCAAAAAAAAAAAACCAAAGCCAGCGAAAAAAAAAAGAAAAGAAACCCGGCCCCAGCAACATTATATTTATCTTTGTTTACAAACCGAGCCCGCCCTCCAGCGGTTTCAACACGCTATTGTAAAACAACCATACATTAAATACAAGCTCATTAGCTTATATAGTCATATAGGTCAGAAATCAGTTCAGTACCCATACATTTTGGTATCTTTGGTTTTTTAATAACCATAGCCAACATTATCCGATTAGGCAGGATTGGTATTAAGCTACTAAACATCACATGATCACTATTTCTTATGCTTACCCATAACTGTTATTAAAACAGGCAAACTCTCCATATAGTAGTGGCTGCTGGAAGGTTGCATTTGGCCGTAAGATCTAGATGCAGTGCTCTCAGATCCAAGGCTTCTCACTGATGAAAGCCACAAGCTAGCAACTAGTCTGGGATATTGGATGAGTAGCCTCTAGATAGTGATTTTATACACAAGCGTTCTGGCATCCATTGATTACTCTGGCTTGCACTGAATGGCACTACTGTATGGAGAGCTTTGCCTGTTTTAATAACAGTTATGAGCAAGCATAAGAAATGGTGATCACATGATGTTTCGTGGTTTAATAGCAATCCTGCCTAATAGGATAGTGGTGGCTATGGTTGTTAAAGAACCAAAAACACCAAGATGTATGGGTACTGAACTGAGTTCAGACCTATATGGCTATATAAGTTAATGAGCTTGGATTGAAAATATTGGGTTTTCAGTTTTAGACTCATAGTTTTGTAGTTAAGAGAGATAAAAGGTGGCTGCTGAAAGGTTGTATTAGATCCTAAGATCTAGGTGCAGTGCTCTTAGACTCAAAGCTCCTCACTGTTGAAAGCCACACGCTAGAAACTAGTCTGGGGAGGTATTTTATGCACAAGCCTCTGGCTTGCACGGAGTGGCACTAACTGTATGAAGAGTTTTTCCTGTTTTAATAACAATTATGAACAAGCATAAGAAATGGTGATCATATAATGTTTAGTAGTTTAATACCAATGCTGCCTATTAGGATAGTGGTGGCTATGCTTATTAAAGAACCAAAGACACCAAAATGTATGAGTACTGAACTGAATTCCAACCTATATGACTATGTAAGCTAATGAGCTTAGTTTGAAATTATTATTGTGTTTTTTGATTTTAGACTCATAGTTTTGTAGTTAAATATAGATAAAAGGTGGCTGCTAGAGGGTTGCATTAGATCCTAAGATCTAGGTGCAGTGCTCTCAGATCCAAGGCTCTTACGTATGAAAGCCACAAGCTAGAAACTAGTCTGGGGATATTGGATGAGTAGACACTAGATAGGGATTTTATGCACAAGCCTTCTGGCATCCATTGATTACTCTGGCTTGCACTGAGTGGCACTACTGCACGGAGTTTTCCTGGTTTTTTTAAACTTGTGGTGCAGTGCTCTCAGATCCAAGGCTTTTATGTATGAAAGCCACAAGCTGGAAACTAGTCTGGGGATATTGGATCAGTAGGCATTAGATAGGGATTTTATGCACAAGCCTTCTGGCATCCATTGATTACTCTGGATTTCGTTGAGTGGCACTAATGTATGGAGAGTTTTACCTGTTTTTTAAACTTGTATTCTTGAACTAGTTAACATTTCATTCTCTTTAGTGTTATGATATGATCTTTTGTACTTTATATATATATCTTCAAATTTTTTATTCACATTCATTTTTTATAACTACTTTTTTTTTTTCTCTCTCTCTAATAAATTTATCTATTTTCTTTTTTACCTCTCATAATTATATATCTGAAATATCTTCTTTACACATTCTATTTCTTGTAAAAATATTTAGAAATTAATTTGTGCAAAACTTTTATGTCTAGTATTGATCACTTCAAATAATCCAATTTAATCTCAAGCTCTCATATACTTCCAAGAACAGGTATCTTCACTCTACTCTAGGACCATCTGCTGTAAGCATGAGTAATCTATAGACAAAAGCTAGATGCTGGTCAGTTAGCACTATATCATTTAGTGTCAATCGATTACTGAAGTTTACAGTAGGTGCTCTACAGTAAAGTGAAATTAACTGTTTTGATATTATAATATTCCACATATTTTTAATTTGCCTCATTAAAAAAGAAAGTTCATTTCATTTTCTCTTGAAAAAACTAATTTGCTATCTAGAGTGCCAAACAAGCATCTACTCACTTTTGAAATCTATCTAAAAATTTCTGGGTTTTCTGGACAATCGCACATCATATCGAAATGTTAAAGTAGACATCATCAATCCTTTCCAAATAACTACTGCATTATATTTAGTATATAAGAAACAAACTGATTATTGTAACCTCTTTATATCCTGCAAATGCACATATTTTTTATGATGAATTAATACTTTTTTTAAAAAATAAATTCTTAATCTTTGTAGTAATTACATTGCTGTTCCAGCAAGTTCTTGGGTAGATGATTATTTTGATTGGATAAAGCCTTCCGCTACACAGACATGTTGCAAAGTATATAATGATACAGGAGATTTTTGTCCATCAAGTGGTAAGTAATAATGTTATCAAAATATATATATATTTTAAATCAAAAAGTCAATCAATAATAACACTTTTATAAATAACACTTGTTTTATGTTTTCTTTTAATTATTGAAATTACCTTCAGCAAATACTTTAATTTGAAATCTAAAATTCATTTGCATTCTCTGCAATGTAATATTTTTTTAAGGTATTTTGTCCAGGTGTGCAAAGGGATAGAAATTATTGTATTATTGCTAGAAATTTGTGTTGTAAATTTTCTAATTTGGTCTTCAGGTAGGGCTTGCATTATTGCAATAACTGAATTTATACAACTTTTTTTTTTTCATTTTTGAGCATTATATTATTCCGTGAATGGAGGACAGCTTTTAAATAGGATTGAAGTACAAAAGTTTGGCTAACAGTCTTTCATAGGGAATGAATATTCAATGAAAGGTTGGTACCCATTAAGCAAACCAAATGCCAGGCAGTAATGATTTGAATGGAATTTTTTTACCTTCTATCTAAAAATAAATAGTTACCTTTTAATTGGCCAATACTGGATTATTGTTTGTAGCTAATGGCCTCTTAGAGGGGAATGACCCAGGTGACAAGCAATACTTCTCAGGTTTTCCAAATGCCAGGTGTTGAGGATTTGAGTGAATATCCATTTTTCTTTCCCTTCTAACTAAGAATAGTTGAATAACCTTTAATCAATCAATAGTGGATTGATTATCTGAAAAATTTCAAGCCCATTAAAAAAAATTTTCAACTTTACTCCATCCAGATTTGAACCCAGATCTTTAGGCATGAACAACATATGTGCTCCCGTTGCACCATGAGTCTCTTTGGTATTTTATAGTGCAAATGTAATTAAAATTGTTATAATTCATATTGCCAACTTTTTTACAATTGTTGTTGGCTTTTTAATTAATAGGTTATATTTTTAAAAGAAGGTTAAATGTACAGAAAATACTTTTTCTTTTATGAAATAGAAAACTTTTTTATATTTTTTTAAACTAAATTAGAATTAATATTTGACATTATTTTTAGAGTGCTAAAAAAAAAAAAGAATAATAAAATTACTCCAAAATTTGTTCAAATAGAGACTTTGAAATTAACATCCTGTCAATATTATTTTGTTTGTTCTCACTTAGAAATTTATTTTAAAAGTCGATATTTCTATTTATTATTGATAAGAAATAATTGTATAATTAAAAGATATATTAATTTTTAACTAAGGTTTAAAATTTATACCTGGGCAGGAGATGGTATAATCATTTCTACTCTAATAAATGATTAATAATAATCAGTTATGTATTTGTCTAAAGTAGAAGCTGTCAAAGATGTTGAGGCGAGAAATTTGACATTTACAATTCAATCTGTAATAGTTTTAACAAGGCTGTAAACCTTAGCAATGAGCGTCTGAAAAAAACCGTCACTAGGGACCTCTGTAGGTCTTTAAAACACATGCTTACGCTATTATAACATTATTATTTCAACTAAATGGGAATCATAATAATTACAAGCTAATGTATATTTAATAAATATTATTTTGAATATTTTTTGTTAATGTGCTTAGAGAGAAATATATCTGGTTGCACAGAAAAATAGTTGACACGTCTGTGTGCAAACGAAACTTTTTCACTGACAAAGGGCAATAGCTGAAGCTAGTCTGGAAATTTGGATAACACTATCATTTGGTGTTTATTGATAACTTATACTTACAATAGATACCTCTAATATAGAATAGTAGAGTAGATTAATGCTTTTAAAATATTATATAACATTTAACTTATAGTGATTATTAGGACAAATTTATAAAAGTTCATTTCAATTCAGCATACACTTGTTTTTAGTATAATTTTAAGAATTTATATTTAAATTTTAGATGAATCTGGTGTTTGTATCCCATGCAATGTAACTATGGTTAAAAAACGGCCAAATGCCGATGACTTCATGAAATATCTGCCTTTTTTTCTCAAAGACAATCCCGGCGTTAAATGTCCAAAAGGGTGAGTAAATAAATCCTTAATCGATTAAATTATTTAAATGGTTTATTTGTTTAAATAATTACTTGTTCCCTTTTTCTCTCTTTGTTTTGATAGAGGACATGCAGCATATGGAAATGGAGTAAATATTTACAATAAAACATACATTCGAAGTAAGTTAGTTTCTGGTTAATTAGATTGTAAAGAAATAGTGCTGACTTTTACATTCTTTATTGATCTTGTTAAAAAAAATCTCATTCAATCATTATACTGACATTCATATTAATCAGCACCTGCAGTCATCAGTTTGGTGTTTATGTTAAATACTTCATTTCATTAATTCAGATGTAGAGGCCAGTACTGTTGAAATGCTTCTAAAATTCATTGTGACTCATGATTATTGATATGTATATAAGTAAATATGAAATTTATATTTAATTACTTTTTTATTAAGCAATTAAAACAGTTTTTGCACTTTTTTTAATGTTTGGTTAACTAGCAACATTCTTCAGAGATAAAATTGGTAGTGCACTGAGTCAGTTTCTATATATAAATGAATATTTTATAATTATTTTTTTACCTATATTATTTTTATGTTGTTTGATGATATTCAGTGTGCAGCATATATATATATGGTCATTCTCATTCTAGAAAAAAAAAAAAAATCTATAAAATTATAAAAATAAAACATCATATTCTATTCTTTTTCCTTTAACTGAAAAAACTTCAACGAGTAGATTAATCAATAGTGCCACTCAGTGCCAACCAGAGTAATCAGTGGATGCCAGAAGGCTTGTACATAAAATCCCTATCTAGTGCCTACTCATCCAACATCCCCAGATAAGTTTCTGGCTTGTGGCTTTCGTCAGTGAGGAGCCTTGGATCTGAGAGCACTGCACCTATATCTTAGGATGTAATGCAATCCTCCAGCAGCCACCTTTTATCTCTACTTAACTATAAAACTATGAGAATAAAATTGAAAACACAATAATATTTTCAATCTAAGCTCAATAGCTTATATAGTCGTATGGGTCTGAACCCAGTTCAGTGCCAGATCCAAAGCTCCTCACTGACAGGCCACAAGCCAGAAATTAGTCTGGGGATGTTGGATGAGTTTTAATAACAGTAATGTGCTAACATAAGAAATAGTGATCATGTGATGTTTAGTAGATTAATCAATAATGGAAGGGACATAATTACACCTGATCGAAACTAAAACAAATATTGCCACTAGAGTATTGCAACACTGATCCATATACCACATAATGCTTTCTCTTCTTGAAATCATCATCTTTAATTAGTGATCGACTGCTGTGCTTTGTGTGGCTAATGGCTTTTTGCGATAAGAAGTTATTTTCTTATCTTTTTTTTTATTTAATACACACAAAAATAGTTTTCTCTGTTTCTCTCTCACAAGTTATTTTTAAGACAAAAAAAATGTATACAATCCACATTGTGTAAATCAAACTAACCAAATATTTAAAACAAATTAAATATTCACATTTAAGAGTTTGATTTCTAAACTGCCAATTTATTTTGTTCTAGAATAAATGCAGTACAGTATGTTGCAAAGTATATAATTGTATTTGAAAATGTAAATATTTAAATATTTTATTAATTTTAACATTACTGTAAGCAAGCATTTTGTAGACTGAAAATTGTATAGTAATATTTCTAAAATAGTAATATTCGTATGTATATTCTATAATAATGCTTTGCAAACTGGATTTTTTATGGTCGTTAAAATAAACTTACAAATATGCTTTTTTATACCGACATACAAATCAGATATAAAATAAATACATGTTCCTCGGTAGCATGATAGGGCATTATTTGCAAATATATTAAAATCCTTGTGTAGAATCTGTAATGGATTCTTATTGCGAGGGTAACTTAAAATCGTATCCACACCAAGCTATAACACACGTATATTTCCCAATTTCAGCGGTTTACTGGAACAGTCCTATTCTTTTCTTGGTTTGGGCTTGCAATTCTTTTACTGCAATGATGGTGAAGTTACTGTCTTCCATAGGAACTATTTGGTACTGGAATTATTTCTTCACTTCTTTTCATCATAATTATTTTTAATAGACTCGGGATATTTGCTGTTTTGCATATATTTATCATTTTGCTGGGGTTTAAACTCAGTCAATGGCATAACTGAAGTAGCATGATTTGACACTTTTCAGCATTCTACTTATTTTTATTTTATATTTAAAACACAGGTGAGCAATCAGCTTTTATATTATTTTTCACAATCAGTCACAAGATGTGTAATACTTTTGGCTCAAACTCTTCAGATGTGCATTAGTTAATGGATGGCTGGATCACTACAGACCAAATATATCCACTTAGCCTGTCATTAGGCTGTAGGAAACTCCAAAATATATATAAAAATAATGGTGGTTTCTGACAGCAATGAAGTCTTGATTTTTTCCCCCAATTTAGTTTGTTTTCTCAACAATTTTAATATATTTCTTTTTTTTAACAGACTGATTCAGCCTTTTTTTACAATTTAGTCTTTTACAGGCTCACAGATAGAAAACTTAATTTTCATTAGTAAAGCCATCTAATTAAAATTGACAAACTGTTTTAAATTGACTGGTAGTAAGAAACCCAAACTGATATGATTTCTTGGTAATTAATGATTGACTGGTCAGAATATGATTTCTTGGTAATTAATGATTGACTGGTCAGAAATTCATTACCTAATATCAGCTGGACTGGTCAACTGAAATTCTAACCTTGTGAGTTTAATTAGCATATCATATAATTCTTTACTAACAATATAGCTTTTTATAAAAAATCACAAAATTATTTTAACAGAATCTTTTTCTTCAATATATGTGTAACTGTAAGTTTATGTAAAATACAAGTGCACACTCAAAATATTCAAACATTCAGAAAAACCTACCTATGAAAAATAATCTGAATGATTTTTACAAACTATAACTTAATATTCAAAATTAAATTATTAAAACTATAGCAGAATTGTTAAGTATAGATCAATTTTGAAGAAAGTTAATCAAAATCAGAAAATGATTAACTGAATAGTTTGTGTCCACAGACAACTGTTTATATTTGTTCTAATCCTAACTTTTAAAGACAACTATTAAATAATTTAAGGTATATATACAACACTTCTGGTTTTAGCAATATAAAACAAACAAGACATATTTCCCCTTCCTCTCTTTCTGTCCTAAGCTTTTGGTACTTGATCATGTAGGGTTTAAATTTAGGTGACCTACAACTTCCCTGCCTATACAAGAAAATGTGATGACGATTTTTTTTTCTGTTTTTATTTTATGCACATTATTGCAATTTAACCACAGGCTAAATTGGAATGGACACAATATATATATATATGGACTCACTTATATGTATGTATTGTAGGAATAGAATCCCATTTTCATACCTATATATTATTAAATCAAAAATTTTATATATATCTTTGTGTGTGTGCATATTATAAATATTTATTAGTAAGTAGTACTGAGAAAAATGAATATTATAAGAGATAGTTAGTTGCCTTAGACTCATATTAAATATAGCAATTTTATTATATAGCTTATTTTTCTTTAAAATAAAACAGGCTAGACTAGATTGTTTAGGGATCATATCTAAAGGTCAAATAGCCTGCAGAGTGTTTTATAGAGTCAAAGTGTGAATGTGTAAACACAGACAGACATTTTTTTTAATTACACAAATTTTCATTTGTTCTTTTGTTGTCTGAATTTTAAATTGTCAAAAAGAAAGGATGTTTTGACAAATGGATGGAGCAATTAATTATCCTTTTGTTACTTGATCATTAAGTGTCATCACTTTTGAATTCTGTTGTTTTTCTAAAATGGTAGGGGTGTATGTGAAATAATCTTTGGGGTGGCTGATGAAGAAACTCTGACCTGGCCAACACTAGAGGGGCTACAGAAAACATAAAAAACTGTGTGAGAAAGAGAGGTGGTCAGTCAGTAATCAGTTGTATGTTTTTTTCTTCTTTCAAGCTCTGAGGAGCAGTGTTGATTTTTTTTCTTCAAGTTCTTTCACTGAAGGAAAAAGTGAAAGCAAAATGTTAAAATATTGTTTTATATAATATAGAAGATGTGCTGATATATAAACAATATTGCAGTTAAGTTATTCTGGATGGATCGATAAAGATTCAGTGTCTAAAAAGAAGCTGAAAAATAAAATGGTGTTATAAGGAGAATGCATAAATTGCTGCTTTAGAAAAAAAAGGAAAAATGAACTCGGTGTTTATATATTTTGTTAACTGAAAGAAAAGGAGAATGCTGTGTTAATTTGCACTATTTTGTCCCCAGGATCTCTACTATCATGAGTTAAATATTTCTCTGTACACTCTTATACATCTCTAAGACCCAAAGAATGGCTGCATTTCAAATCAACCAAGCCAAAACAATATTCTGTCTCAGAGACTTTTGTCACACAATGGTTTATTAAAGAATTTTCATCTTTAAAGAGGGGGGAAAGAAGAAAGAAGCAAAGAAAGAAGATGTATATAATCCATACATCAAGCCTCAACTAATCTACTAATCAGTTTTTTTTAAAAGTCTTGTTTTCATCAAGAATGCCAGAAATAAATTTTGAAATGGTAAAAAAGAAGGAAAAAGTGAAGTGCCAGAGCTAAGTCACTTCAGCCCGAAACTATAGACAAGAGAGCAGTTTGTTGTTTCACCTTGTACATTCATAAGAACTGATGAATGGATCGGTATCTTTGAAATTTTATTAATTTTTTTTTATTCATATAAAGTAATTGTTTGAAACTTCTTCTATAGGTCAAACATAGTTTTTTTTTTTTAAATACATAAACATTAAAAGTTTGTTTATTTATTTTATGTCATTAAGTATCCTTATGCATAACAACATTGCAAATACTTTTTGAAATTATTAGACTTATGTTTTTTATCTTTGAATATTTTTTTTATATTATAATAATAAAATGTCTTTTATTTATTGTCATTTGTTGAGTTAATCAACAGTACTTAAGCAACTTGTCAGTATATATTTTATAATGTTTTTATTTATCTTGCATATTTAAATTTGATATAAATGTTGCTTTGCTCAAGATTTAAATAATTTTTTTTATGTATATGAGTTATTTATAAATGAATAATGTGAGGGGAAACATTTTACCATGATATATGCTAACATATCACGAGTGTGTGTGGGTGACTGCTTATACAGGCATATGTCAGTTAAGATAAGTCAAAATAGGTTAGACTAAAATATTGCTTAATAGTTATTTTTTTAAGAGAGTAAATTAATAGAGTATAGGGTCACATGTATGAAAGCGAACACACAACATATATAATAAAACTGGAAGAAATATTGAATAAGTATTCAATGGAATATTTTGTTTTTTTGTTTTTTTTTAATGTTTCATTTTAAACCAGCTTATTTTAAATGGGTAGGAACTTACACATATATTTAATCTTCTTATTTGGTTACACATGCAATATTTTATATTTTGTTTTAATAATGTATTATTTGATTAATATAATAATTGAAGTCAATTCTGTGATTAGAAATTTGTTTATTAAAAGGAAAGAATCTTAATAAATATAATTATACAATATTTGGCTTTCGCGTTATTATTATTAATATTGTTATTTTAATTTTATCATTTAATTATGATCATGATTTAAATATAATAATGTTTTAAGAAATAATTTTAGGTTTATAAAAAGCTAAATTTTATGTTGTGAGATTAGTTATGGCCATCATCATCACTGGTGTATATTAATGGTTAATTCACAATTTAAATGTAATAATGTTTTGGGTAGGTAATTATAGGTTTATGAAAGGCTAAATTTGTTGTTGTGAGTTAATTGCAAAAGCTGTGGATGGAATCATCATCATCATTATATCACTATTAATAAATAGATTAAATAAATGGGTTTAAGGGTCATATATATAAATATTGATTCTCACTATGTTTGTGAGCCATTAGCAAGAGCATCTATGCATCTGTAAATCTATGTACTTAAACTGAGCTGGTAATACCTGTGAAAGTATTAAGTGAGAATTTGTGATATTGAGATCTTATGGTTTTATTGGCACAACTAAAATATAAGGATGTCGTTTTCCATTCATCCAAGTGCATGTGTTGTAAAGATTGTACCAAGTGGGTTTGAAACAGGTACACTATGAATAACTATATGATATAACTTTATCTAGGTTTAGACAACCTAATGGCGCCCAGATAAAACACATGTACATAGGTAAACTTATTAAAGGAGTTTGATTTCCTTTTTCCAACTTGATGATATTTAAATTAATTTTTTGATATTTTTAAGTAGTTACAATTGGGACCGGTGTGTGCGACTATGAACGTGTTTTATATATGTGGGAAAAGGGGAGATTTTTCTTTGTTGAAAGAATATACTATTGGAGATAAGTGTAATTCACTACATTGATTTCACTATCATTTTTATTCAGTTATAATGACTAATATTTATTTATTAGTCATAATGGCTTCCTAACCAGAGCATGCCGAGTACTCTGAATCTTAAGAGAATTATGCCAGTGATTTTTTTTTTTTTGAAATGAGATATTTTGGAGATAATGACTAATTTTGTTAGTTATAGTATATATAGTTAGACAGACTTACAGATTACTCTGCTTATTGTTTTTTTATATTCATTAGTAATATAACATAAATTTATGGGTATATATATATATTTATATAATGAGCATATATATATACACAGATATAAATAAAAAATAAACTTGGAATTTTATGATATTTATATGAAGTATATTTTTTTGTACACTATATACATTTTTTATATCTATACACTTATAAAAATTTATTCTAAAAATTGAAAAATTTTACTGTATTATCTTTATTTTATTTCAAAAGTATTTTGATTTCCTTTCAAAAATTGATAAATTCTTTTTTCATTGGAAATGAGGAACAGAGTTGAAATAAAAAGCAGTTTTTCAAATTTTAATATCTCCGCTATTTTTTTGTTATAAGCATAAATTAAACATCACAGGAAAGTCATTTTCCACATTTTCAAATAATGTATTATATAAACACATAACTGTACCATTTTGCGGAGATTAGAATTGAATTGAAGTTACATCTATTAAAGATTTTTTTTAAAAAAAATGGGGTAGAGATGATGTGATATGTGATCTACTTTAGTTATACTAAAAATAATTTTTATCCCAAAAAAATCTACTTATAAATACTTTCTAATGTTTCACCATAATGATAATAAAATTTAATCATATTTAAAATAATAAAAATATTTAAAAAGTCTTTCTAATCCATTTTTTAAAATGTATTATTTTTTATTTATAAAAGTTGAAAAAAAAAAATCTTTAAGTAAACAAGTAATTCAAAATTTTCATAAATCTATCAATTTTCATCCTATCGAAAAAAGAGAGATTATAAAAGATAATTTAGTAACAATGTATAACATGATTTTATATTTTAAATTTTTTTACACAAATTGAAATGGAAAGTGATGATTAGTCAGAATTTTTAAATGTTATTCACAACTGTTCTGTAGGACTAAACATGTTTTAAATAGAAATATTCAAACAAAGAATTTACACTATTTGTGATTTATGAAAAAAAAAAGAAAAAAGAAAATTCAATTAATAAGTTTCGCTATTTGTTATGACTGGCTGCAGAAAGGAGTTTGCTATTAACTGAAAGGAGACCCTTTGATTCTTCTTGGAAGCCTTAAAGGAACCGAGCAGGGCAAATTCCTAATGTCCACTCCATACATTCTTGTCGTTGCAACTGTTATTACTGTGTGATTATTCATATAGTATACGAACATGGATGGGCTGCTCACCAACACGCATTAGCCAGCATGGTGAGTTTATTGGTTTTTTACCTCTGAGTTTAAGAATATTTTTTCCAATATATACAATCATGACAGACAAAAATAAATCATGGTCCTTATTCCCAGGAGGCTGTAAAGTCACCAACCAAGGCAGCGGTTGGTGGCCGAAGGCAGAGGGTGCTAAGAATCTCCTGATTGCGGACTCAGGCTGCCATTTGATGACGACTTTTTATTTAGGTACTTACAACTCCAGATCACTTTCAAGTGAAGGAAGATTGCAAGAGTTAGATGAAGAACTGTCTTATATTAAATGGGACATTATTGGACTTTGTGAAATTAGAAGAAAAACTGAAGAAACAATTGATTTAAAAAGTGGACATATACTCTATTATAAAGGCACACATATTGGAAATACAAGTGGAGTAGGTTTCATTATAAATAAAAAGTGGAAGAACAATATTGTGGAGGTTGATGGTGTATCGGACAGAGTGGCAAGATTAGTTATACAACTTAATAGCAGATACCAAATGCAGATAATTCACGTTTATGCCCAACAAGTTCTCATAGTGATGAAGTAGTAGAAGATTTTTATATGGATGTACAAAAGGCTTTTGATCAGAGTAAACATTTTAAAATTGTTATGGGAGACTTTAATGCTAGAATTTGTAAACAAATGAAAGATGAAAATGCTGTAGGTAATTTTGGTTATGGTAATAGAAATGAGAGAGGACATAGACTTGTGGAGTTTGCAGAAAAAGAAAAACTTTATATTATGAATTCTTTTTTTGAAAAAAATGTTAAAAGGAAATGGACATGGAAGCATCCAAATGAAGATACAGCAGAATTGGATTATATTTTGACTAACAGAAAATACATATTTCAAGATTGTAATGTTTTTAATAAATTTAACACAGGAAGTGATCATCGATTAGTAAGATGTAAGATACATGTTAATGCAAAACTAGAGAGACAAAAATTATTAAGAAAAACAATATTTACAGTTGATATTCCTAATCTTCAGAAATATTCTAATGAATTTAAATTAGAACTTACAAATCGGTTTCAAGTATTAATAGATTTTGAACATGATTCAGATTTGAATGACATTAATAGGAAAATAACTGATATCCTTTTAAAAACTGCAACAAAGATAGCTGGTAGAAAAAAGCAGTAATTGACCAATAAAATTTCTGCTGAGACTAGAGAATTTATGAAGAAAAAAAATGAATATGAGGTTATACAACAATGATGCATTAAAAAAGATTGAATATCTCAAATTTTGTAAAATGGTGTGGAAAAGAGTTGAAAATGATATAAGAAAGTATATTTGTGAACTAGCAAGGAAAGCTGTAGAAGACAACAAAAGTCTAAAGAGTGTAAAACAACATTTTGGTATTGGTAGGAAATTTATATCTGCAATAAGAAAAAAAGATGGCATTATTCCTAAAAAGAGAGATGACATCATGAAATGTGTAGAAGACTTCTATCAAGAATTATATAGTAATAAAGAACAAGTGCCTCCTATACCTATTATATCTTCCGAATTGTCCGGAATTTTGAATGAGGAAGTGAGACATGCAATTAAATTTATGAAGAAAGGGAAGGCTCCAGGTAATGATGGAATTATAATTGATATATTAAAAGAAGCAGGTGAAGAAATAGAAATTTTTTTAGCAAAGTTATATACCAAATGTCTAAATGATAAAGATGTACCAGATGATTGGAAGAATGCAGTATTAATATTAATATTTAAAAAAGGTGATAGAGAAGATATTAGAAATTACAGACCTATCAGTCTTTTATCAGTTTTATACAAAATTTTTACTAAGATAATTACAACTTGTCTACAGAAAACACTGGATTTCCACCAACCAAGAGAACAAGCTGGATTTAAAAGTGGTTTTAGTACAGTAGATCATATCCAGGTATTGAGAGAAGTTATAGAAAGGACAAATGAATATGAGTTGCCATTATGCTTAGGATTTGTAGATTATGAAAAGGCATTTGATTCTATAAACATTTCTTCAGTGATTAAAGCATTGGATCATCAAGGTGTAGATCTAGGATATTGTCATATTTTAAAGAATATTTATAAAAATGCAACAGCAACAATTATATTACATAATGATATTAGGAAAATCAACATTGAAAAGGGTGTAAGACAGGGTGACTCCATATCTCCAAAACTTTTTACAGCAGTGCTGCAAGAAGTATTTTGTGGATTAAAATGGGAAGCTACAGGAGTGAAAGTAAATGGAGATTATTTAAGTCATTTCGATTTTGCAGTTGATGTAGTAGTTTTTGCAAATAATGCTTTAGAGCTGCAGGAAATGTTGCAGGAGTTATCAGATGAAAGTAGGACTAAAGATAAATGTTAAAAAGACTAAAGTAATGATTAATAGATTTTCTCAAAAGAAGAAAATAAAGATTGATTATGATGAGCTAGAAGAGCAGTTACAAATACCTTGGTCAGATTATTAATACACATGGAAACATAATGGATGAAATTAATCATAGAATTAAACTTGGTTGGAGTGCTTTTGGTAGAAATAACTTGATACTAAAAGGAAATATGCCTATGTGTTTGAAAAGGAAGGTTTTTAATAATTGTGTTTTGCCAGTTCTTACTTATGGATCTGAGACTTGGACACTTAATAGAAGAGCAATACAGAGACTTCAGACCACTCAAAGAAATATGGAGAGATGCATGTTGGGAGTAACAAGAAGAGATTGAAAACACAATGTATGGGTAAGAGAACAAACAGGTGTTACTGACCTCATTGAAAAAATTAAAAGACTGAAGTGGAGTTGGGCTGGACATATTGCTAGAAGAGATGATAATAGATGGACAATTGAAATTTTAAACTGGATTCCAAGAGATTGTAAAAGACACAGAAAGAGACCACATATGAGATGGATGGATGAAATAAGAAAGTGTGCAGGGATGATGTGGAGAAGAGAAGCTAAAGATAGGAAAAGTTGGATTGAACTTGGAGAGACCTTCATCCTGCAGTGGACTGATAATTGTTGATGGTGATGATGATGATTTGTTATGACTTTTGAAACAAATAATTTATTTTTAAAACAAACCATTTTCGAGATAGCATAATGTCAAACAATGATGTTTAAATAAAAAAAAATCAAAGAAACAATTTCCACTATTTGTGATTTATAACAAAAACAACAATTAAATAAAACAACTTTCACTATTATCACTTTTAAAATAAATTATTTTCACTATGAATTAAAATTTGACAATTTCTATTCAAAAAGAATGATTATAACTAATATTTGATTGTATTTTCACAAAGTTTGACAATTGAACACTGCATATTATTCATTGAAAAGAAGACTTGCTGATGTCAAATTACTATGTACTTTTTTCTATTGAAAAAAGATTTTATGGTATCAAATGTTTTCTTCTATCACCTTGCCATTTGCATATGCTTCTTGAAGAAATTTTCATTGCTTTTTTTAGAGTGCATTTTCTCTGCTATTTTGTCATATATTTGCATTTCACATACTTCTTGAAGAATTCTTTAGCCAAGTAATTGCCAGTAAGACATTATATTGGCACTTTTGCTTATGGAACAGAAATAAAAGAAGGATTAAGGGTGAATAGCTTCCTGTTTTGTACTGTCCATGTTGAGACTGTCAATTCACTCAATCAGTTAGAAGTGATATTGCCTTGTTCATCATGAACAGAGTAATTATTAGATTGCATCTATGCATCATTTTGGAGCCTCTATTTTTTTTTTATTGTGGACCTACTTATAAGTATGGTTACAAAATTTATGGTACTAATATAATAAATGTGAGTTTTAGATAACAGGTGAAGTGACCAAAACTGTACTGAAGATACTAGTTAATAAATAGAAAAATTCAAATAAATAATTTTTAATGAAAATTGTTGTTTGAATTTTTTCTGTTTATCGATTAATATCTCTCCATCTGATATATAAAAGTCAAATCCATTATATTGTAAGTGTACTATATCAATACTTGAAAATTATTACTCTAAAAATATTATTATTATATATAGAGTAATATGTTCAAGAGCTTTGAAGAAAAATATAGGCTAATTGAAAGATCAGTAAAAGTAAATCTTGGGAAAAAGTACAAAATTAGTGTTAAAAGAATTAATTAAAGAACATCTAGATTAAAAATATTTTTTATTTCTATAATGTATTTTTTATTTTTTTACATTACAGTATTGTAAAAAAAAAAAAAAAAATCAAAAATAAAAGCTTGTGTTTGTTTTTGTGGAAAGATTAGATGGTATAAACATAAATTGAAATGGCAGGACAGTTTTGAATTTATTTTTGAAACTTACAGACTAGGCTTTGGTATTTATTTATTTAGTGACATCCCCCTTCTTCCAATATACCTAATAATTTTACTAAATCAACTTGTCCAGTTTGTAAAATCATCATATCTTAAGATATGGATTCAATGAAGAAATAAGTAAATAGCTATTGGTTTGGTATGTAAATAAAACAATCAATTGTAATAGGTGGATAATTACCATAAAATTACTGTATGGTTTGCAACTATGAGATTTAAGAATTGTTTTTTCCAAAGAATTCATTTTATATCATAGTAATGATAGCGTGAAAATGCAGTCATATACATCATCACAGCATTTGACTATCATGTAAGTGGTAAAAGGACAACTATGAATCCGTACAAATATATAAAAACAGCAACAATAATTCTGTGTTACAGCATCTTAGTGCTTAGATGGGAAGTCACGCTGGCCTCTCTTCTAACATAAATGAGTTTATCTTATTTACTAAATGAACTCACAAAAGTTGTGAAAGATCATATTTTGTAATATTTCTTAGTTGAATGAATGGTTAAAGTATAATAACAATTTTATTTTGATCAATATAAATTAGTTTGTTTTTTGTAACAAGTGAAGAATTAGACAATCATAAAATTATGAGAAACATTTGAAATATGGTAGTGCTTATATGACATATTAGAAATTATTAAGAAGTATAGAGTAAAATTGTAAATTACTGAATGTGGCCTAAATTAGAAAAATAAATTATTTAAAATGTAATCAGTTAATTAATTAATGCATTACAGAGTCTATTGTTGTATCATTATTAATGTTCATATTCATAATATTTACAACATATATACAGTTTGGCTCAGTGAAAAGAATCCACACATGTTACATAGAAACATAATTTTGCTATTAGCTGCAAAAATTTTAAGGAGCTAGCATGACTAGATCATGAGTTATGACATGAAATGTGATTATGTTTTGTATCATTATAGATTGTCTTCAATCTTCTCCCTGCAATCATGTAATATTGGAATTCACTTGATTTTCTTGTGATTCATTTAATATTAGTAAATTGTTAACAATTATGGGTTGTGGTACAACACTATCATGTTTCATGTTGTAACTCATAATCCATTTGTGGTAGCACCTTGAAATTTTTGTAAAGAATAGCCAGACTATGTCACTATGTAACAAGTATTGATTCAGAAATGTGACTGGGGGCAGCTTGGAAAGTATGATCCTACAACAATGGACAGAATACAATTATTCATAAAAAGGAATCACTATTACTCTTAATAAATGCTTGGTTGTAACAAATATAACTTAATTTAATGTGTGCAACATAATAATTTATTTTTCGATATTATTACAAACCTCCACTAGGCGAGATATGGAAAGAAGAGATTAGTATTATTTTCTTCAAAATCTTTTTTTTTTTTTTTTTGCAAAATATAAAGAAATAGAATATAATTATTACTTTATTTTTAAAAGTTTTGCCTGTAGTAGTTTCAAACAGTTTTGTTTTTATACATTTGGTGATAATTAAGAACCAATTTATAAATAGTTTTGAAAAAGAAAACCAAGTAAGATATGAACTTAAAGAAGGCATTTATTTTTCAGCATAATCTTCACTAATATTTATATATTTGCTCATCATTTTACTAGTCCCTTGAAATCAGCAGCATAGAAATTTTTTGCATCTGTCATGTATGGATACTGTTTTATCAATAGACTTTGTTATGAATAACTTAACAGTCCTTCAAAATTTAGTACATTGGTACAGTATCAGATTTAAGAGTTACAGATATATAGATCAGAGCTCAATCTATTACTTCCAGTACTTAAACATCAGATATTCCCCTAAGCAACAAATTGTCTTTTTTTTTTTTTAAGACTTTTACACAACAAATTTTTCTCACAATAACTACACCTCTTTGTTTTAAAAATAATTTTTTTCTGTGGTAAATTATATTACCTAGACTGCGATCAAGATTTTACCTAGTGGTACATATACAAAACCTGTTCTTTGCTCTCTCTGTCTTTTTTTTTTTTGTAAGCTGTTTGTTGATTTCTCCTACCCCCATTTAATATGTTTTTGTATATGAACACACACATATAAATATTCATGTGTAATATTTATTTTTAGCATCCTACTTCATGACTTACCACACAATACTGAAAACATCCGAAGATTTTATTAATGCCTTAAAAATGGCACGAGAGATAAGTTCTAATATAACCAAAACAATAAATAATGATAAACTCCACAATATAGAAGTTTTCCCATATAGGTAAGAAAAGTTATTCATTATTTTTTACATTTTTTTTTTTTTAATTGTAATCTATAAAGCCTCATTTATCTTTCTTTGTTTATTAATATATTTATAACTTTCTGTCATAGTTAGATTTTTATATATCACTTTTTTTTATATATTGTTATGTATAAAAAATTATCATTCATATATTCATTATCATTATTTTCTTTACAAGTCTTGCTTATTCTGGGACCAATATATCACCTTATAATTCTACCAATGTTGCCACTATATTCTACAGCCATTTTCAAGATCTACTCCAAGCATTTCTGCAAATACATATAGATTTATAAATTGTACATAGAATATTATTAAGTAATAAATTATAGACTTATACTTTATGCTTGTCAAAATTATAATAATATGATTGTGCTAACATACATATAACATAAAGCTATATAAATGATAATTAACAAATTAAAAAGGCTTAGTGCTTTCGAGAAAGTATATTTTTCATAATCATAGCCTGTTGTGACTCTCTCATTGGAATCATTATGTATGTACAATATGCAAACTTTATGCAAATGAGCCAATTAGCTCAATGTCAAAAAGTATCCAGACACGAGTTCGAACCCACCTTTGCAAAATTGGTTTGTACTGAGAGACATGATGTTAAACTTAAGGTGAAGGAAGCTTACCTCATAGTGGAAGACTCATTTGCATAAAGTTTGCATATTGCACATACATAATGATTCCAATGAGCAAGTCATAACAGGCTATGATTATGAAAAATATACTTTCTCAAAAACACTAAGCCTTTTTAATTTGTTAATTATCATTTATATAGCTTTATGTTATATGTGTGTTAGGACAATCATATTATTATAGAATATTATTGAAAAGTTGGTGGAATTATAAGATAATAGTAATATATTGTATATGAATGTAAATGAAATTGGTTCGTAAAATAAACAAGATTTATAAATAAAATGATGATAAATATGAGAATAAAATAATTGAATTAATAGGCCAATTTTAAAAACAAAAAAAGAAAGGAATTATTTATTCATTTAATTAATTACAGTATTTTTATGCTTGTAGTTTTAAAGTTTTTATTTTCATTTCATTGATATAAAAATCCTGACAAATATAAAATTAAGAGGGCAAAACAGATGTTGCTATTACCCCATTGTTCACTTTTCCTATAATTCAATGCCTCTTTTAAAATAGGAATATAAAATTCAGATATAAAAAATATATTTTCATTCATAAAAAAATGTTTGTAATTATATCTCCTCCCTCCTCTAGGTTATAATTAAACTAATACACAATATGCCTCAGGGAAAAAGATGATTAATGATTTGATTTACATTTCAAACTGCCTGAACTGCCATCTTTGAATCAGTGTGCATATATTAAATAGTGACATAGTTTAACTATTCACTGCAAAAATTTTAAGATACTAGCATATCTGGATCATGAATAGCAACATAAAATGTGACAGTATGTGCATATTTTATCCCATGATGAAATAATGTACTATCATTGAATAGCAACATAAAATGTGACAGTGTGTGCATATCTTATCTTATGATGGAATAATGCACTATCATTGAATAGCAACATAAAATGTGACTGTGTGCATATCTTATCCCATGATGGAATAATGCACTATCATTCAATTTCGTATAAATTGGACAAAACTGCTGCTAGAATTTTGAAATGATTCAAACTGTATGGCAGTGAGGCCATGAGTCACAATATGTTTTCATTTGTTTTTCAAGATTTTATAATAATGAGGAGAACATTGAAGGTGATCTACAAAAGTATGAAACACTTCTTGTCATAACTCGTGATCCAAAGATGCTAGCATTTAAAAATTTTTGTGGTTACTAGCTAAGGTGTGTATCTACATAACAAATGCATTGAGTCAGAAATGACACTGCTGGCAGTTTGAGAGAGAACCAGTAACCTTTTACTGTGATATACTGTATTTGTAAAGTCATTATGCAATGTGACATATCACCATTATAAATGCTTTATGATATATAAATTTATTTTAGTTATTAGCTTTGATAAATTTGTGAAATCATTGATTTTTTTAAAATGATGATATATGTTTTTAAAACAGCCATATGAGCATAAAGTTGAAGATCATATAGATCAGATGAATTATATTATGGGAGATTTTAGTTCAATAGCTTTTCTATTGATTACTCATGCTTACATAAATGGCTAATGTTGCTTAAATATAACTAGAGTAGTTGTGGGTTAATTCATTTTGATACATTATACACAATTTGAGATAAAATGAATACAAACTATCACATGACTTATCTTTTACATTGACATGAATCTAAAATGTTAAAGACCTCTTTTTTAATATCATAACTATGTTTCAGTTAAATAATTAAATAAAACAATCAAATGGTTTATTGCTCGGAAGTTCATAAAAAGTTCAAGTACCTGAAATAATAGAGCTGGAGCGAGCTCCAGAATTAATCACTTTATCATTTCGCTTATCCATGCAGGGCTTTTAGTAATTAATGAGTTCTAGATGAAAGTTTGAGCAGATTTTCATTTGTTTTTGTTTCTGATAGATGCTATGTCCATCTAGTGGCCGGCCACTCTAGACTGTTGTTCAACTAACATTTTGAAAAGTATTTATGTTTAAATGATTATATGTAAAAATTTTATTGAATATTGATAGTTAGTGATTATTTAAATTTGTGTACATGCTTATATTTATTTATTCATCCATTATTAGTTTGCATTTTTTATATAATTTTGTCAAGTATTTTTATTTTAACTACTTAAATTTTATTCTATTTTCTCTATTCATTCATAGAGCAATTAAATCCAAATATGGATACAATAATAATATTTTATATAAAGTCGTTTTGATAAGTTTGTAAATAAAATCCTTTTTTTTATGTCAATGCTAATTTATCAGTTAGATAAAGAATGGTCTATCTTCATCAGACCACCATTACATTATTAAAGAATAAATGAAACAAACATTGATATTTGAAAGAGGTGAAATTTTATAGTGTTGATTTTTGTAAAATATTCATCAAACTATCTTACAATTTCAAATACTGATCAAAATTTAAAATTTTTTAATATGCACATTAATAAATTAAATATTATGTAAGCTTATTATATATAATCCATTCATAGAGCATAGAAGTTCTAAATATACATACAATAATCAATGCTAATCTAGTGGTTAGATAAAGAATGGTTTTAATTTTCATTAACAAAAATACTAAATTTTTTTAAGTAATACTTACATTTTTTTTTATAGTATCTTCTACGTTTTTTATGAGCAGTATTTAACAATCATCATGGATACCATCAAGAATTTATTGTATTCACTTGCAGGAATATTTGTAGTCACTTTGTTGTTTATGGGTCTCAACATCCATTGTGCTTTCATCATTATAATTACTATTTCCATGATTATTGTTGACTTATTAGCCCTCATGTATTGGTGGGAAATAGAACTTAATGCCATTTCTCTGGTCAACCTAGTCATGGTAAGAGAGATTTCTAATATATAGATTTATGTACTCATTTTAGTGCCATCAATATTCATTTTTTTTTTTTTAAGGCTGTCGGAATATCTGTAGAATTTTGCTCCCATATTGCACATTCATTTACTACCAGCATTCAACCAACGAGAGTAGCTCGGGTTCAAGAGGCAGTTACTAATATGGGCAGCTCGGTGAGTGGAATTTAAAATTTCTCAATTCTTTGTATTTTAATGTTTTTTTTATTTTGCATTACCCATAATAAGGAAAAGTAATTGAATTTTTGGCAAAACTCTTCAAATTTACAAGATAAATATTTTTAAATAGAATTTTTGTTTGTAATTTGATAAAACATTTTTTTTAAATAAATAATTGCATTTATTTTTTCTACTTATTGCAATTTAATTCATTGTGAGAGTGAATACAATAGAAAGATATCACAATTTACTAAAATATTTGTATAATGAAAGTCAATGCAGTTAATTAGTACCCTTTGCAATGATTATTTCATTGAAAAATATGTAGTGCATGGATCACCATGAGTAGAATTTTGCTATTTTGATCACATTTTCTTGCTAATGGCCATTGGATTGTTTTTTTTAACTTAATAATAAATATAAAACAATTGTATAGTTGATGTTTGAAATTCATAGTATTTAATCACCAAGTGACAACAGTTCTACGCAATTCATCAAACAGATGGATATGTAATACTAGATCTAAAATTTCTCACCATCGAAGACCATTAACCAAAAACTAGTTTGGAAATGTGGATTTAATAGTAATGCCATTTAGTGTCCATTAATTACTCAAACTTATAATAGACATTTTTGGTATAAATAGGGTTAATTAATGCTCTTAAAATCATATCAAATTAAGCACAGAATGTATGGCATTTTAATTGCAAACGATTGATAATCATTATATCTGCTAAAGCTAAGCAGAAATCTCACAAATGTTAAGATGACTTTTCCTATCTTAGAGAAATTATTTATAAATGAAGGTTTAAAAAAGTAAATTCACAGAATGAATGCTTGGTATAAAATAATATTAAAAAGTAGAATTAATGCATTTTTTCCAGAAAAAAAATGAATTTTAATTATCTCAGTGATTTAAAAAAAAAAACTCAGTTTACTAGTTAAAAGATTTCAAACATACTCTTTTTATTAGTACCATTTCATTAAAAAATGACTATATATTCCAATATAAATACAATATATCTACAGTACTCTTTTTATTAGCACCATTTCATAAAAAAAATGATTATATATTCCAATATAAATACAATATACCTACAATAGCCATATTGTTGTTTATTTATGCCCTTATTTCTAAATCCTTTTCAAAATCATTGCTTAAAAAACAAATCCAAGCTGATAATTTTTGAATAATCATCAGCTTGAAATTGATTTTTTAAATAATTATCTGTAATTGAGTGCCATAATAAATGGTGATTCAAACTGAGCTGAAGAATAATGGATTGATCTAAAGAGTAATATTACTTTTATTCTGTACCATACACCTTTATTCAGTTTATAATTAATATTTCTACATATATAGAACAAATAAATCATTAAACTTGATCCTATATCAAGACAATGCTCACCAACTAATATTTACAAATTCAACACAATTTTTAAATTACTTAGTATCAAAGTTTAAGTACCAAACTATGAACAAATGATTCTTTTTCTCAATGTTTAGTTGTTACTATATATTTTACTCATCTCTTTCAAAATTTAGGTGTCAGATGTGAAGCAGATTTATATTTTTATGTTTGTAATTAATTTTGATACTAAGTGCCATAAAAATTGTATTAAAATTATAAATATTAGTTGGTGGATATTGATTTCTTTGTTTACTTAATGAAAATCAAAATTGCACAATAATTAGAGTTCCCTGTGCAATATTTTTAAGTGTTATCTGCTTACAAATAAAAGTTTTTTTACTCAGCTTTAAAATTTTTTATACAATATCGTTTATGATAGTTTTATCATTATTAAGTTTTCCCTGTATGGTAATATTTTTCACTTCAATTTTTTAAAAAAATGAATTAAAAAACCCAGAACATTCATTGTAGAACTCCCCATATGAAAAGTAGAATTCTGATGGATAAAGTTCTGGCTGTAGTAACTGCTAATGATTTTTTATTAATTAAATCAGTAATTTTCCATTTCTATCTAGACCATCTATGTAAAAGCATTTTTGTGAACTTATATTGAATACAGATTTTAAAGTGGCATCTGTAATAGATGAATAACATTAGCATTTATATTCACTCCATGCAGTAGATGTTTTTTTTTTATTATTAATTAAATCAAAGTTTGAATTAATGGGCAATGCAAAAATATTTTTTCACTTCAGATTATTTTTATGATCTATATTTTGCAAATTACAAATAATAATAACTCATAAAAATCAAGGCCTGCTACTTTATGAATTTTATTACTTTTAACGTATTTCAAATTTATTTCAAAACGCATGCCTAGAATTGGTGGAGAAGTTCAAGGCACCTCACTAATGAAAGCCATAACCTAGAAACTAGTTTGAGGATATTGGATGGCTAGGCACTAAATAGAGATTTTATGCACAAACCTTCTTGCATCCATTGATTTCTCTGGTTTTCATTAGATGGCACCACTCTGTGGAGAGTTTTGTCTCCGTTTTAACAGCTCAAGTAAGCATAGAAACTGGTGATCATATGATGATTAATGGTTTAAAATAGAATATATATTTGCTGATTGATAAACAGGTAACTGAAAAAGGGTCTAAATTGAAATCATTCCTGAATAATGGCAATAAAAGTGTGTTTATTTCGAAATATGTTTATTACAATTAAAAGATTATATGAATTATTAGCAAAAAAATAAATATATAATTAGTCATAGAATATAAAAGAAATTAATAATGTGTACCTGAAATCTATAATAAAGACATTCATTAAAATATAAATCAATATCAAGAGTACGAATGTTATTTAGCACAGAAATAAATAATTTTCAAATGGAAAGTCACGCTTCTTGAGTACAAATCCTACCATATCTTTTATATATTAGTAATAATGTAATTTTACAGTTCTAATAACTAATGTATATAGCGTTACACGCCTCTGATGATGATCTAGAATTAATGTTTGGTTACACTTCACTATTTAATTATATAAACCTGCTTTTTTATATAACTTTATGTATAAACTTTCATAATTTAGATGCAAAATTATCTGTTCTGTTACATGTCTGTTATATGGTGAATATGAATAAACATTTTTTTTTTTGCAGGTGTTCAGTGGGATTACATTGACAAAATTTGGAGGTATAATTGTTCTAGCTTTTGCAAAGTCACAAATATTCAAAGTATATTATTTCAGGATGTATCTTGGAATTGTATTATTTGGGGCAGCTCATGGATTAATATTCTTGCCAGTTTTACTCAGTTATGTTGGTGAGTGGTTTCTTTATTTCTGATAATTTGTTTTTTCATTTAAAAATGTGTGGGAATTAGTATTTTATTAAGTATGAAAGAAGTGGGGAAAAAAAAATTCATATATGAATAAAGGAATATTTTTATGTTTTTTTAATAGGCTTAACTGGCTTGTAATTGCAAGTAATTATCTATTTTCTTATACAGTTGATTGTTGTTGATCAAATGATTGTAGTGTCAGATTTTTATTTATAGCTTTTGTTTTATGTATCAGTGTTTTTCTTTGGTTAAATGCCTAGAAAAAGTATATTGTACTTGTTATTATTGAGCTACATCCAAAATATTTTTCCTCATTTTAATATTTCAAGCACTTAAACTTTTTGATAATTTTTTTTTATTGATTCATTTTCATTTATATGTAATTATAAAACACACATTTAAATATAAATAATATATCCAAGGCATATAACAAATTATGCTTAATATATGTAACAAAGTTAGCTAATCAAATCACATTACAAACATAAATAAATAATCACCTGTATCAATGCACAGAGAAAACCAAGTCATTTCAACATTATATTTTAACTATATGATGACTTTTAATATTTAAAATAGTAAGTGCGTGATTTGATTCAAGGAAGAGAGAGGCGGAAAAACTACAAAACTCTTGAAAAGTGCATTTATAAATTATAAATGTCAAAAATGGGAGAAAAAAAAAACATGCTGTTTTTTTCTTATAATTTTTAAGTAAGTAAATATAATATAAAATATCATTGTATAACAGCACATATAATCTTTTTTAGGCAAATATTTTATTCCCTTCTTCGTATAATTATAATTATTTTAAAGTTTCAATTTACATTAAATACATAGTGACATCTATATTTTTTTTACGAAATTAGTTAGAACCAGTAATAGAATTATGATAAAATAATCCAAATCCAAACATAACAAAAGCAAAATGTTTGAATTTTATTGTATATGTATAAAAAATACATATAAAGATATATATATATGCAGTGCAGCCTTGACCAATGTTGTATTTAACTACACAAATTTCATTATATGCTATTCAAAAAAAAATGTAAGCATGCAAACAAAAAAAAAATAATTAAAATTTGAAAATTTTATAATACTTGAGCACCTATTTTTTTTTTCCAAGTGTCATATGCGATCATGTTTTTTTTTTAAAAAAAAAAATTTGTTAATAAATTTTATAATACACCAGTAGCCATTTTTCCAAATGCCATACATGATTATGTCTATTAATAAAATTTCTTTGGTTCATGATGAAGGCATATACATTTTATTCTTTTATTATCCTTTCCGAATTTGATGTACAGTATTTTGCCTAATAAAATATTTTTTGAGCATAATGCTAAAAGTTTAAAATTTTTTAGAATATATTAAAAATTGATACCGATTTAAAAATTTCAAAATAATTATAAAAATCAATTTCTACAAGAGCAAAAATTATTGGAAAAAAAAGAATATTGTCCAGAAAATATTTATTAGTGACAAAAGTTTGACATTTTGCTAATTACTTTATTTTAAAAATAAAAATACAGTAATGTTTTTTTTTCTTATTCTTATTGTTTAGTAAATGCATGAATAAATACATACTCAATAAAATATATTTAAATGTCTCCCCTCAATTTATTATTAATAATTTTTATTATAATTTTTTTAAATTTATTTATAATTTTAATTTATATATCCATACTATACATATAAAAATGTCTGTTATATATATATATGTGCATGTTGAAAAGTACTGCACATTTGCAGTTCAATAAACAATATAAATTCTAATCTAGTCAATGTTTATGCTATATATGTTCTTACACAGGGATGTTTGGAAGAAAATATAGCATAGTTCACAACTCTGCCATATTATGTAATTTCTATATATATTTTATATTACTTACTTAAAAATATTCCAATAGTATGCCAGAAATTATATCCCATGAAACTAATTACTATATATAAATTTTTATTTTAATATTAAATTTATCACAATGTACTAGGTAAGTGGGGGTTAATGTTAGTTTTCAGAACTAGTTGATGAGATTCCTGTTTGGTATGAAATGCTGTATAGTGATTAAATAATTGTTTGTTTCTTCTGAGCATTGATTGATGTGGGTGACTAATTATTTATTTTTTTACATGCTTGATGTTGTTTGATTATCCAACATTGTTAATTTATTTAAGCATTTTTGATATATGTTTTGAATATATTATCTAAGTGTATGTTTTGTAATTCACATATAATAATTATTTATAGAAATCAGCTTTATGGAATTCAGGTTTTAGCATAATATTTATAAGTTATTATTATATATATATTTTACATATGCATTTTTAATTCTTTTATTATTATAAATCTGATTAGTAATTATTTATGTATTTTTCAAAAACTGGATAATGTGAATGAGTGCTTGCTAAAATTGTATACTTTGTGTAATATTTGTTTGTTATTTGAAACTATAAGCTGGTTTGATTAATAATTACAAAAATCAGCATTAATATAAAAGTTTCACAGTATTGATGTTTAGTTTATTTAAAAGTGGCCATAATTTGTCTGACCAAGTATGTGAGCATTGTTTGCAAGTTTGTTAAAAACGATTCATTAGGAATCTGACTTGTGAATTATAATAAAATATTGTAATTTACTTGATTTACAAATAAGTTTAGATTATATATATATATAAGTTAACTATCCCTTAAAGTTTAAAAATACTGGCCAGTCAATTCACTGATAGTATACAGTTATCAATTTTGATATCATGCTAAAATAATTAGTTCTAATAGTATAGTTTTTCAAAATAAATACTGCTCTTCATCTATCTTATGAGCCAATACCTTAGCCTTTCCTTAAAAATATCAAATTCGACTATTAGATTTTAAAACATGGAATAATCTTGGCAATGCTCTGCATAGTTTAAACACTAGTAAAGTATCAGACTCTGGAATTAAGATCTTCGATAGATTCCAGTTCAGGCACGTCCATTGCTTGAACTTCTGAATAATAAAGCCATTCAATTTTTTTTTTTTTTTTTATCATAGCATTACAATGAATTATTTCATGTTTTATAATCAAATTAATCTTGAGTTTGATATTTACAAAGAAAAGGTTTTATATATTACATTGGAAGATACTAAACTGTAAGCTTGTAAAGCCATTGAAAAGCAATGTTTATTCTGTGGGAGATAATTGTACTATGGGAACTAATTGATTGATTATTTTAGTGTGATATCAAAGTTAGTAAGAATATGTTAGCGGTGAAATGATCAGATGATATGTTTAAATTTATTAAGGAATAGTTAAACTCATAGTATTATAAATTTATCATTAGCCACATATAATTTATATATATATGTGTATGAATGTACTTGTTTATATTGTCATATGACTGTTTTTTTTTTTAATTCATCATTGTGAATTGTTTTCAGTAAAAAAAAAAAAAGAAATATACATTTGCAGTAGAGAATACACAGTGTGTCCCAATGAAAAGAGATTGGTTATCTCTTCAAACTATCTTCAACATGATTTCTAAGTCAGTATGTGTGTCACACACAGTTTAGCTATTCATCTCAAAAATATTAAAGAAGTAGCATCTCTGTATCTTGGGTTATGGCATGAAATGTTATAATGGGTTTTATACTTTAGTCAGAATGGCAACATGAAACATTTGAAATGATTCATATTGTTAATAGCAATGAAACCATGGATATATTTTTATTTTTCTCCTTTTACTTTCTTTGCATTTCTTCATATATTCATATATATTGCTTACAATAACTCCCCTCATATACACTTTAATGCAAAAATTTTGTATGTGAGAGGAGTTATTGTAAGCAATATATATGAAACCATGGGTATTAAGAATATTCTCAAAAGATTTGCAAGATTTCATGATGGTAAGAGAACATTGAAAATGATTCACAAAAATAGGAAACATATTGTCACATTTCATGTCATAACTTATGATCCAGAAAAATATGTTGGCACCTTAAAATTTTTGGAATAAATAATTAAACTATATCTCTACTAGCATGCATTGTTTCAAAGATGATTTTGCAAGCAATTTGGGAAAGAGAACCAGTCACTTTTCTAATGCACAGAGAACCAGTTACTTTTCTAATGCACATTGCAAAATATTAAATAATGTTTTAAACTTAAGAATGCTATTAAATAAATTGTTGAAAAGAAATGTTTCAATTAAACATTGACACATGTATATATTAATTAATGGAATAGATCTTATAAGTTATCTTATATGGAAATGAATTCCTAAGACACTAATTAATTGTATAGAACCTTACAGATATAGAAATAAATTCCTCAGTTTAATTAATATTATAGATCTTAAAAACTTGCCATATATGGAAATAAATTCCCAAGAGAGTAATTAATTGTATAATTGAACAGCTAATAGGAATTTTGTTGTATGATAACAAACTTAAATAATACATAAATTAATTAAGCGAACTGATTAATTAAAGCCAAAGAATTTACTCCAGAAAAGATAAGAGAAACAAAAGAAGTGTTGGCTCTTTCTGTGGTTGCTGCTACCTTCACTGTATCCATGAGTTGAAGAGCAGTGAAGATCATTATCAGAGAACTTCATTCCTAGGATCTCGGCTCCTGTAAGTCACTAAGCTGACTAGTGCTTTTAACAGACCATCTCGGTCTTATTATTATTTTGAAATGCCTCAAGAGGTTCGTCGAGGGTTGTGTTATAAAGACTATAGACATTAGTAAAGGTAAAGTGAATAATAATTTACCTTAACTTTATAATCATTATTTGCTATTCAGTAATTAATCTGTGAATTAAGTTTTTTCAAATGCAGACTTTATATGTGTGTTAAAGATCAATATAGTAATTCTTTTTCTTAATTGTTAGTAAATTATTATTGCTAAATATATATGTGCTGTTATTCTATTGAGTTTTATTGTATATTTGTTTGCTAGTTGCCCAATCATAGTTGGGGATACAGCACATACTATGTATATAAACAGCAAAAGGCAAGATAGTATAGGAAGATCAGCAAATTACACAAATATATATTTATTTAAATGTTAGCAATAATTTTAAACTCTAAATAAAATTAGCTCTTTTTTTTTTTTTTTTTTTTTACAAAATTTTGTCTGCCTTTGTTGATGTGCCCCTAATGGTAACATTTTTTTGATGCATAATAATTAGTTATATGTATTCAAGATATCTGCAGCTTTTCTTCATCATGGGTCATTCCAACCTTTTTGAACTCATTTCCATTTACTCACATTTTGTTTTTGTTTTTTCAAATACTTATAAATCCTTTTTAATCATTTACTTTTTTGCAATTCTACATTTTATAACATGCCTAACCAAATTTTTCCATTTATTGAATTTCAATAAAATTTTTTTATTTATATTTTTTGTTAAAACTTTTAATCTTATTCATACATACTTTTCTATTTTTTTTTCAAACCTGTCTAATATCTTTCTTTTTTCATTTTCCTGACCATTCAAATATTACCTACATTTAAAGTTACACTCCTTATAAAACATTATAATATCTTAGATAAATAATGAGCTAATAGAAAACCTTAAAATAAATTCCTCTATAATAATAAAAATTATAGATCTGAAATGTATTAAAATATTTAACAAGTCCTTTTGAAATTTTTTTTCTAGTTACTACTTCTATCATCACTGAATCAACTTCCTCAATATTTTAAATTACTATCCCACTCTTTCCATCTAATTAATATTCTTAAATTGTATCCTTTCTATCTATCATCATTATTAAAAGTACATGTATTTTCAGGTCCAACTTTCTACAAATTCCACCAGTCCAATTTAAGTTCATTCTTGCCATCTATGAGTTTCTCCATAATAGTCAATACACCTGATGCAAACAACTTGTTTTCTCTTTATGCAGTCTTATTTGGAAACTTGTCTAAATAAAATATGAAATATAATAGAATTTAAGATAATAATTCCCTCTTTCTCATTGTTGAATTTGAAAGTCTAATATTTCAATACATGGAATAACTTGTAAAATTTTTATGACATAAGTGGAAATGTGTAATTTTGTTGTAAACTTATGAAGCAGTGAATGTAGAACTAGATCTGTGATTGTGAAAATTAACAGTGGTTAGTAATTGTCAATGTATAAACTAATACTGATCAGCAATTTTCAGTGTGTACATTATCATTAACCAGCTAATGTATAAGCTAGCACTAATCAGCAGTTGTGAATATATAAGTTGGCACTAGCCAGCAAATGACAAATTGTGTAAGTTAACACTGATTGATAGATGTTGTGTCTTTATAGTCATATCAGTTATAATACATTTTGGCAGTTTTAAGGTCTCCTTACTATGTTAGTCATCGCAAATGGTGCAAAGCTGAATTAATGATACTCCACATCTATATACATTTTTTCTTGACTTTTACCTTCTTCTTTTTTTTAAATCTATACTGTTTTAATCTATTAGAAATTTATTTATTTAGAATATCAGTAATACCTTATCAGCATGTGGATATGTTATTTTGTTTTATAATCCTCACATTTCACAGATTAGGTCTTATTGTTAATGGAATCCTAACTTTGAAAGAAGTCTATTTGTCGTTCTTCTGAGTTATAAATTTCAAATAATTCTTTCAATTCCTTTTCATTCATAGCCTTTAATAATTTAACATTTTATTATTGCACTTATTATCTGAGCTTTTGTTGTTCAATATAGATGGTTTACTATTTACAACCTACAAATCACTTAATTTCTTTGTATTTTTAGTTCATTATTTCTTTAGTAACAATTTATCATTTTCATGTTCATTCACAACTTCAGTTCTTTAATTTTCTTTTTTCATCCAAACTATTTTATTTTATTATATATATAAAGTTGTAAATATTAATTCTTATTAAGCATGATGTCAGCACATAATACTTCTATAAATTAAGCACTCAAGGCGCATATACTAAGGTTTTAGCCTTATAGAAGTATTATGTATATAATAATATGAATTAATCATTTATCCATGAAAATATTATAATTAATATATACACACACACACACATGTGCAATATATTTTTAGTGAAAGGTATCTGCTCTGTCTTTCCAAATTGCATTCAGTTCCATTTCTGAATCAATGCATATGATATGTAACAATCTTATTTAGTTATTCACATTAAAAAATTTAAGCTACTAACATTAAGATATGAAATGTGTCAGTGTGTTTTGTACTTTAATCCATAATGGAACATATGTTAACATTAAATTTTGTTTTAAATTGGGCAATACTTCTACTGAAATGTTTGAAATTATTCAAACTGTTTATGGCCGTGAAGCTGTGAGTTGCAAGAATGTTTTTAAATGATTTGCAAGCTTCTTTAATGTAAGGGCATTGAAGATGATCTGCAAAGATACAAAACGCAATTTTATTTCATAATTGTAATTCATGATTCAAAATGGTGCTTTAAAATTTTTGTGGTGAATAATTAAATTATGACACTTCATAATGTGAGTTGATTCAGCTGCAGTCGATTTGGAGAAAAAAAGTTACTTTTTCAGTGAAATACATTTGTGCACATTCTTATAATTATAACTATCCACAATATCAATAACGATATTCCTATTGAACTATGGAATTATTTTTTTCTTATCATTGCTAAATGTTAAGCATTCTATATTATGTATGTGTGATAGAAATATTATTTATGTATTTTTTATATGGCAACAAATTGTCAGTTTCATATAACTTTATAAACTATTTTTAATGACTGATGAATTTTCTAAGAAATTGTTATTTGCTACAAAATATAATCTATTATTGACTCATTAATTTGCCAAAATAATATTATTATTTGCTATAAAATATAGTCTATTATTTTCTATAAAATTATTTTTAAGGTATAAAATTATAGTCAATTCTTCATTTGCATGGAAAAAAAAAAAACAAGTAAAATTTGGGAGGAATTATAATGGAATTCCTTTTTTGAAAGAATGAAATATAATATAAACTGGTAAACATTAGAAGAAATTGTAGAGGACTATTGCTTGAAAATATTTATAAAGATTAGTTATAATTTTTTATTTGTAGTTTATTTTATTTCAGATTCTTATTTTATGTTGGTTATTTTATATCAGAAATCTTCTCTCCCTTCCCCAATATATAATAGATTTCAGTAGCATTAATAGATTTCAGCAGCATTAAATAAAGTAATATTATTATTAAGATGAAAGATATTCTATTAGACAATGCCTCTTTTCATATTATTTGAATGTATAATAAATTAATATATATTCTTTGTTGTGCTTAACAATTAACAATGCATTTTATTGTTATTGATTTTCCTTGCAATTTCAACAGAATTATAAATGACCAAGATATTACAATAGTTATATGTGTACATAAACATATACGTGTATTTATATTCATGTTGCATGTGAACCATACACACATATAAATGCATATATGTATACTTATTTTTTTTATCTATACACAAAAAATTATTTTTGCTTTTTATATACATACACTGTATTATATACATTCTTATGTGTTAACCTATTAATTATAATTTTTTCCTTATATTAAGAAATTTTTGATTATTATAAAATATTTTAATTATAAATATGTATTTAAGTATGAATATCGATATGCATAGTTATATTTAATAATCAAGAAAAAATAAATTGTATAATTTTTGTATATAGAGATAGAAAGGTCTATTTATATACTTGTAGGATATTAATATGAATGCACATATATTGTGTTGGTGATAATCGAATCTCATCACAAGTTTTGCTCAGCTAGCACTGTATTCAAGGGTTAATTGAGTCATAAAATTTAAAAATGCAAAAATAATTTAAAAACAAAAGGACATTTGTGGGCAAAATATATACACATATATTTATATTTTATTCATATAGGTATCACAATATCTGCATATTGTCAGTATTGTTTTTTGTGTGTATATATTTTCAAATAGTAATTTTTATTAACAAAGTTCTTTAATGTATTTTAATTATTTTTTTTTTGTTATCCAAGAAAAAAAAAATTGACTAAACTATATGCTACTTTCTTTTTAAATTATATTTATAGATAAGTGATATTAAAAAGATATTAATTTTCTTTGGTATAATTTTTGTAAAAAATTAAACAATGTTTAATCTTAGCTCAGAGGCAGATAACTTTTAAATGGACCAAGATATTTTATTGGAGTTTAATTTGTACAGTGTTTTATAAAAATTCTTGTTATCCTTTTTGTGGATAATTAAAAGATTTGTCTATGAGCTGATTAAGAAAAAAATAATTAATTAAATCAAAAATAAGATAGTTTACAGGATTTTGTTCTTTTGTGTGGTTGCAATAAAAGAGGGGATTTTTTTTTTTTAAAGTCAGTCAGTGCCATAAAGAAGTGCTGAAATGCAGAGAGTAGGACAATTTTGTCAGTGATAGACAATCCATTAATAAATATTACAATTGTATCAGCAGCAGAAAATCCAGTGAGTGCTATAGTTTTAACAGTGACAGAGAAACAATAAGTAGCAGAAAAAAAAACTAATTCTTATGGAAAAGTTAAAGAAACTAAACCAAATGGAATAAATGTTCACCAGGTATGCCATATCTAATCCTGGAGTAATCACCATGTGATCTCTGTTTTGTTATGCTGAAACCTCCCTAGCAAGAAAAAGTAGCAGAAATCAAAATCGTCTCTATCTCCTAATCTTTACTGGATATTTGAACAAAACATTATAAGTTACAGCATACCCAAGGAACTTTTGTTTTAGTTAATAAGAAGAACAGAGGGAAATGGTTATCACAGAAGCCAGCATTATTTACTGACTGGTAGGGATAAATATTGCAGATGGGTCTTCTAAAACCCAAGAGAACAAAAAGGAAAGTGTACAAAACCCTCCATTTTCATATAAGTAAAAAAACATCTTTTATTATTATTATTTTTTTGGTCTTGTGTCTTTTCTTGTTATTTTTAAAAATATGTCAATTTAAGTAATTTGTATCTCATCTAAATTAAACTATACATATTGGAAAGTATGTGCATGTATAGAAATAGATATATATATATATATGTTTACTTGTTTATGAAATCCAAGATGAATAATGATAATATCATTTTTAATAAAAAGGAAAGTAATTTTTTTAAAAATTTATTAATATGTAAAAAGCATGATTGAATATATAATCAATTTTGCTGATATTCTTTGTTTATGTAATATTGCCGATCAGTACTAGTATTATATATATTTTTTGTTTGTTATTTATATATGTGTGTATTTATATGCCCATAATCTACTGTATTAGATTGTATAATAAGAAATGAATAGAAGGGAGTGGTATTCTCTTATATTCTTAAGTAATGTATTACGGATTAATTTTTATTTTATTTTGTGTTATCATTATTATTATTATTTGTTCTGTTTGTTTATTCATAATTAAGATTAATAAAATGTTTTGTGTGTGTGTGTGCATTTAATCAAAACTGGTGCTCAATGTCTTTATTCATCCCACTCCATAATTAATTTGTATACATTTTAATTATATGTGTATTTATTATAAGATAGGCTATACATCTTGGGAATTAGAATAATAGAGCTAGCATATGGGATAAATATGTAAGGTAATGTTGAGTGTATCTCTTGACAAAGGTCATGCAAGACATCTTTCTATGAAAGTCGTGTTTAAAGCTTAAATGCTTTATTTAGACCAAGTTTGGCTGACCCTAGTGGAGATGGTTATCCAAATAGGGTGATTAGAAAATATAACTGATGGCTATCAGTTTAATCCCCATTTTTCAATATAATTCATGATCTAATGCAAGTTTGCATTTAACAAACTCACATAAGGCTGCACATGTGTAAGGGCTTTATCTATGTTTCCAATACTACTGATGTGGGTCCTAAGAATTAGAGTAGGTCAATAATAAAAAAGATGGTCATTACATTAGTGAAACTAATTTTTTCATTCTGCCTGATCTTCTAGTTCAGTGATAAGGGTTTAAACTCAGTAAAGATGGATAGGGTAGTTTCCATTACAGTATATATATATATCAGTATATAATTAATTTAACATATAACTTTGAAAAAGATTACTAGACTACTGAAACTGTAAGAAGAAATTAATAACAATAAAATGTGTTATTAATTTAAAAAGAATATTTATTTTATGAAAGATATAAAATAAACAAATAAAAATTATTATCATAGTCATAATTAATCATTTGCAAACATATCCTAAAAACTTTTATATTAAAAAAAAAACATTATTAGCAGTAAGATAAGATTTTAAGAACTTTGTAATTAACTTTTTTTTATGAATGTGCTATCTACAAATTAAAACTTTTTAATCAACTTGGGAAAAAAAACCCAAGTATTTATATTTATAATGAAACGATTGGGGATTCATAAATGGAATTGGAAAAGAATTATGCAAACATTAAAAGGGAGGGTGGTTGGATGGGGATTTCTTCAGAATTTTAACATTCCTTCAATTTATTATTGAATTGTCAAAATATTTGTCAGTCTCAGTATTATGAACTTCATGGTATGATCATCATTTATTTTCTTCAGTTTTCTTTGAACTATCTTATTTGGATGTTCATTCCATATAATCATACTGTAGTGTTTATGTTTTTATTCATGTTCTTGTGTAGTCAATAACACTAATGTTAATAATTCTATCTTTGCCTTTTCTTTACTTGTAATCTTATTATAGGTCCTTTTACATCTAGGAAGACCAAGTGGGATTCACAACTGGAGTTTTTAATTACCTTACCTGAAAATGAATAATGTTGTAAATAGTTGCAGAGTTAACATTTTTACCTGTGTTATTTTGAAATTTTTTTTATATATTTATTAATTTAATTACCAAAAAGACTTATGTAATATAAATTTTATAAATTTATTTTTATATATATCAATAAAACACAGCATTTTTCTGTTTCTTAAAAGTTAAGTTTTCCATTATTTATAGTTTCACTTAATGACAATTTGCAATGGAAATTAAACAGATAGAACAGTCTTTAAATAGCACATTACAAGAAATAGGCTTCCAAAAGAAGAACAGTGAAGGAATTACCAAAGCTGTCAATGGTTAGAGTTTTTTAATGTTTTTCAATTTTTAATATCTAGCCATTATCTAAATATCATTTTTCTGACTAGTGATTGGATAGCTAAATGAGTTGGCTATTAACCTACAAAAAAAATTTTAAGCCTATTTGGAATATAAAAAAACTTAGTACCTGGGTTTGAATACCAAGTCTTAGGCATGACAATGGGATATGTTGATTGCTATGACATGAATAAAGATTTAATTATGCACATTGATTTGGGATACAATGATCCTACTTTACTAATAAATAAACAAATACATTCAGATTCACATTACACACTTCTAATTTATAATTAAATTTATTTCATCAGATTTTATACAAAAGAAATCTAACAAATCCTATTGTGATTTTTAATCACAATGTCATCAGCCTTTGACATGCACTGTTTAATCTTTCTACTGACTCATGGATGTTTTAGTATGTAGGACACTTTCAAATCTAAACACCAGAGGCTTTTAAAAGACAAGAGAGTGTCCTACATAATCACTATAACATTGGTGAATTAGTAGAATCATTAAAAGCACATGTAGAATGCTGATTAAGAATTACTAACAAAAACTGCTTATAAATTATGATGTTATTAAATTCTTTCATTTATCATGTTGGTTACTTGTGAGATCAAGCAATAAAAAATGTCTACTAACATAGAATATAATTATTTAATTTAATTAGTTAAGCAGATTTATTCCTTTGGTGTTATTTTTTATCTGCATTACTTTTAATTATTACTTAAATAATTTCTTATTTTTAACTCTAAATGCTGCATGCATATGGTTTTTGCTGCTTTTCTGCACTTTAAGAGCAATAATAAAATACATAATCAAATGGTTTTATCGCTTGAAATTGATAAGAAGTTTGAGCATCAGAAATGTCAAGGCTGAAACCATTATTCATGGATCCTAAGCTTCAGAGTCTGCCACTCCTATCACTGCATTAAACCTTGCAAGGATGCATTTGTAGTTCATTTTCATGAATTTTGAGAATTATACTTTGTTTTAATTTTTTTTAAAAAAATATTTTAGTGATTGTTTAAAAATATAAGAATTAGGAAAATATATTTTTTAAAATTGCATGATTTTCATATTAAATACTTATATTTCTGCAGATATATTTTTTATAGCATCAAATGAGTTAATATATTTATTGCCATATGTTAATATTGTAATAACATCAAAATGATTGCCTTATTTTGATTTTCTTGTTCTTATTATAAATTTATTAATAAAATAATATAAACTATCATTATTATATAATAACTATATATATTTAATAATGTTACAAAAAAAACTTTTTTTGACAAATATTTTTATGCTGTTCTCAATCTAAATGTAATCTATTTTATCCTTTAATTTGCATTCCATACATAGCAAAGATATTGTTGTTGTTTTTTTTAAATATACTGTATATATAAAATTAATCAAAACCAATAATAAAATTATGATAGGCAATCTAAATACTACAAACATAATAATATTAACTATGCAATACAATAATAATACAATATGTATAAAATATACACTATATGTAACTATTTAGATAACTCTATCATAATTTTATTATTGGTTTTGATTAATTATATATATGTAATGATAGGTATCTCTATGAATGTACAGTAATGTAAATTAAAAGTGAAAGTAGATTCTAATTACATTAAAAACATAAAAACATGTTTCGCAAAAAACTTTTTTTATATTGTTTACTTATAATTATATGAAAAAACAGCATAAAGGATTTTAAACTATCAAACATCACACGATCTTTATTTTTATGCTTATGCAACCTGTTTTTCACAGAGACAAAACTCTCCATACATTAGTGCTACTCAGTGCAAGCCAGAATTATCAATGGGTGCAGGAAGATTCGTGCATAAATCCCTATCTAGTCCCTACTTATCCAATATTCCTAGATTAATTTCTAGCTTTATTGTTAACTAAAAAAGTAAAAGGTAATTTCTGGAGGGTTGCATTAGAGCCTAAGATCTAGGTGCAGTGCTCTCAGATCCAAGGCTCCCCACTGATGAAAGTCACAAGCTAGAAACTAGTCTGGGGATGAGTAAGCACTAGATAGGGATATTATGCATAAACTTTCCTGCATCCGTTGATTACTTTGGTTTGTACTGAGTGGTGCTACTATATGGAGAATTTTGCTGTGAAAAACATAAAAGATTTTGTTAGTTTCAATTTTTGATGTTGCTATAAATTATATGACCTACGTAATTAATAAATTTATCAATTGATATTTACATTTATTATAAATATTTACTAAATAAAGTAGACTAATTTCTGTGAATTATCAGATATAAAAATATACAAGTCTTTTTTTGTTATGTAACACTGTGGAATGGCATTCCGGCACGTTTTTTTAGTGTATTTTTAATGTTTTAGACATAATTAGATGAAACGGTATTGCACGTACATAATTAAAATCCATTATTTATATAATTTGAATAAATAAAAAAATATAGTAATTTATGAATCAGATGAAATATGGGTGGATTCAAAATTGGTGCTCTCATGTAGTGTTTGATTGATTATTTATTTAGAAGTGGACTTGTCCACATCTCCATTGGTCACTCATAGTCAACGACTGATTACAGCAACGCATATCCAGCCAGTATTGTCTGACATTTGTGATTGATTTGCACCTGCATAGTGATTGACAATATGTGGAATATTTAATTTCTTTAACTTTACGTAAATTTGACGTTTTTATTTTTTAGTGTAAAAGTTTACCCCAAATCAGACCCATTAATAAAAAGTCCAAAACAATGATAAAACATATAGAAATATTGGTGCAATTTGATGTTTCTGAATCATCTCAAGTGGATCTTCAGGTGCAATGCCGAACTCAAAATGATTGGCCGGATTACTGGTCATTGGATCAAAAAAATAATTTTTGCTTTAGATTTGACATGTCTAAAATAAAAAAAATAGGATAATTTTTTTTTTTATTTGCTTCATAGCATTGGAAAAGCTGTTTTAAATTTCATTTAAATGATATTTGAATATAATTTTCTTTAGTAAAAAGCTTGACAAGAAATTAGTTCTGGCACTTTTTTTTCTATTAAAAAAAAGTCCTGAATATATATATATACCAACTTTAATTGGCAGAAAAACCTAAAAGTAAAATGATCACTCCCTTATTCTCTTAATCTTGGATTTTAGTAAGACTTAGCTTGTTCTTATATTGGCTTATATTTGAAATTCACTCTTATTTTAGCATTTGTTAGAGAAACCATGTCTTATTAAAATTCAAAGTTAAGAGAATAAGTCATGAATTTTCTCATAATGTAAGTGGTTACATACATTTGTATTTAACAGATCTCAGAATTTTGTTTTTTCCTTTTATATATTATTTTGCCAAAAATCTGAAACTTAAGATAAAGCTAGTTTCCTTGGAAATTTTTTTTTTAAGTCACGAGTGTGTAGGATTTTTTCTTCCAGATATCTGATGCCTAGCAATCTGATTGTTCATTATTTGTCAGTAAAATGTTTATTTTGTTGTTATTAACTAGAGAGTAAAATTCCTGAGTGAATTTGTATAAGTCATATTGTTGATGGAATGGCCATATCTTTACAAGCAGTAAGCCAATGGTTTATGATTATCTTTTGATGAAAAGTCAAATAAAGGTAAAATTAATCAGGAGTAAAGACTTCACTGAATATTTTCCTTAGGTAAAAGAAATGATAAAAAATAGAGCATTTGCTCAAAAGATATAAGAATTATAAATAGCTAAATTGAGTATGAATAATATAGACCATTGATTTGATTTCATTAACAAAAATTATGAAGAGTTTCTTCTAATATAATGTAGTAATGTTTATAATGAAATTATAGCAAAATGTAAAGAATAAGAAGTACGATATTTAGTGGTTTTCTCATTTTTTTGCTGCAGAAAGTTAAGGGTCTAATCAATAATTACTATGTGGATTTAGATTAAAGGAAAAGTAAAAAATATATACATAATGTTACATTGAAAAGGTGACTTCTCTAAACTGCCTTCAATGCCATCTCTAAATAAATGACAGTTTTGCTATTTATGCTAGTTTATCTAGATTATGAGTTACGCCATGAAATATGACAGTGTTTTGCATCTTAATCCATGTTGAAACATCATAACATTAAATTTTGTCTTAAATTGGCACTACTGAAACATTTGAACTAATCTAAACTGTGTATAGCAGTGAATCCACGAGTTTCAATAAAATTTTTGAATGATTTGCAAGATTTTGTGATGGCAGGAAAAGCATTGAAAACAATCCATGCAGGTAGAAAACATATATTTCACATTGTAACTCATAACCTACACATTGGTATTTTAAAATTGTTGTGACAAATAGCTAAACTATATCAATATGTATTATGTATGTTAATTCAGAGATGGTGCTGCAGATAGCTTGGAGAGAAAATAGTTCATTGGAACACAACGTGTAGGTTGCAAAAAAAACTTAGAATTGGATAAAAGGTTTTGCTGGACGGATGTATCAGTTACTGTAAATTTAATATTAGATTGTGAAAGGATTCATGTTCTAAAACCTTTGGAAAAAAAAAAAATGAGAGACTGATAGTTATTAAGAAAGCAAAATCATTTTCATTGAGTCATAAATCTCCACTTAAGATTTAAATCAGATAAGAAAAATAATGCTCTTATAATTAGAAAATAATTTTTGAATGCAAAATATTGAAGCTCTAAATCTGAAGAGACAGAGCTGGAATTAAATGGATTCGCAATTACATGAAATAAGAAAAATGAAAGGAAAAAGTTTGGCACATAGTATCAGCAGATGGCATTTTTGTTATGAGCACAATTCCTAAAAATGATTTTAGAATATTTATTTATCATATACTCAATTGATTGGGAGATCATGATGTTTCAGCAATGAATTGACAGGTGGAGTATAGCAAATTCATTGTCTTAAGCTTTTAAAATACATGATAGAATTGCAAATAATTAATAATTTTAAAAATCAACAGTCTTCATCAAGACTCATGAATTTAAAAATATATATAATAATTAAAAAAGCAAGTCATATATAACGTGACGTTATTTTTAATAAGCTTGTAGTTACAAAAAAGCACACAGAGAGCGTACCAATAGCTCAAACAAGCTCTTCACGTGAGCCATAAGCTCGAAACCAGTTGGTCTGGAGATGAGAGTGTTCTGGGTAGAGATTTTGAATATTTTCTCATACTGCACTTATTAATTAAGAGCTTGTTTGAGCTATTAGTACGCTCTCTGTGTGCATTTTTAAATATATATATATATTTTTTGGAAAGTAAGAAAATAAAAACAATGACAATAAAATTTGACAGATGTTTCAAATGGGTAATATATAAAAGAATTTTTTTTTTTTTTTAGGGGGAAAAAAAAATTTGGTTATCTTAATTCCTAAATATATGCTAAAAGTAATAGAAAGCAAACCAAAAAATTGGCTTGAAAAATTTAATGATAGAATCCTAATTATAGATATAAAAATTAGAAACAATTAGTACAAACTTAAGTGTACTTAACTCAAAGAATAGATTGAGAACCTATTACTTAAGGATATGATATTTTTAATATTTTTGATTTTAGTATCTCTATTAAACCTAATTTTTAATATAAAAAATTAGCTTAGGGATATAGATATTTTTAGAGATCTACATTCATTTTGTTAATTTTTATTTATGATGTTGAATTTATTTTCAATCTGTAAAAGATGGTATAATTTTCTTGAAATATCTAGATATTACACTAAACTGTGTCAAAAGATTACTACATTAATGCAAAATTATCAATTAATAGAATCTTTTGTAATGGAAACTCATTTCAGCAAATCCGTTTTAAATAGTGAATATACAAATGAATTAATCTATATTTCTTTCTTTAAACTTTAAAAAATGTATTACACATGACTGCTATCATCTCTTCAAATTTATTCACATTTACTTATTATTTATTGCTTATTATTTTCATAAAACAGGAAAAAATATAAGATTATTTACATTTTTTTTTTTTTGTTATATACACAAATAAATAATATTTAAATAGATTATCCATTAATAATATTATTTCAATACAAAAAATATTTGTTTGGTAATGTTTTCTTATCCAAAGTGTAAATAAATATATATGAATGTTAATATATATATATATATTAAAAACCAGATCAACACTTAGACAAGCCCAATATCAATAACAATCAACAATTTCATTTTGTTGTCAAGACAATTTTTTAACAATATATATATAATAAATTAAATTTGATGTCTGTATTCTTTCCAAAATATATGTAATATTCAAATCAATACATATATTAAAATACAGTAAATTAAATTAAATTTGATGTCTGTACTTTCCAAAATATATGTAATATTCAAATCAATACAGTAAAATTCACATAAATTATAGTTATTTTATTAGAAGTACTTTCAACTATACATCTTGTAGTCTTTATCAACTATATAACATTGAATAATCAAAACAAGACATTCTTTCACAATACCCATAGTTCAATTTAGTTCTGCAACAATTCTGTTATTTTAACATTTGATGATTGCCTATTCATTAACATTTGACGATTTCTGGAAATCAACAGTCTCTTTTACTTAATGTTTATTGTGGCATTTGATTCTATAAACATTTTTTCAGTGATTAAAGCATTGGATCATCAAGGTATAGATCCAGGATATTGTCATATTTTAAAGAATATTTATAAAAATGCAACAGCAACAATTAGATTATATAATGATATTGAGATGGTCAACATTGAGAAAAGTGTAAGACAAGGTGACTCCATATCTCCAAAACTTTTTACAGCAGTGTTGCAAGAAATATTTTGTGGATTAAAATGGGAAACTAAAGGAGTGAAAGTAAATGGAGATTATTTAAGTCGTTTAGATTTCGCAGATGATATAGTTGTTTTTGTAAATAATGCTTTAGAGCTGCAGGAAATGTTGCAGGAGTTATCAGATGAAAGTAGGATTAAAGATAAATGTTAAAAAGACTAAAGTAATGTTTAATCGATTTTCTCAAAGTATGAAAATAAAGATTGATTGTGATGAATTAGAAGAAGTTAACAGTTACAAGTACCTTGGTCAGATTATTAATACAGATGGAAATGTAATGGAGGAAATTAATCATAGAATTAAACTTGGTTGGAGTGCTTTTGGTAGAAATAACTTGATACTAAAAGGAAATATGCCTATGTGTTTGAAAAGGAAGGTTTTTAACAAATGTGTTTTACCAGTTCTTACTTATGGATCTGAGACTTGGACACTTAATAGAAGAGCAATACAGAGACTTCAGACCACTCAAAGAAGTATGGAGAGATGTATGTTGGGAGTAACAAGAAGATATCGAAAACGCAATGTTTGGGTAAGAGAACAAACAGGTGTTACTGACCTCATTGAAAAAATTAAAAGATTGAAATGGAGTTGGGCTGGACATATTGCTAGAAGAGATGATAATAGATCGACAATTGAAATTTTAAACTGAATTCCAAGAGATTGTAAAAGACCCAGAAAGAGACCACATGTGAGATGGATGGATGAAATAAGAAAGTGTGCAGGGGTGATGTGGAGAAGAGAAGCTAAAGATCGGAGAGGATGGATTAAACTTGGAGAGACCTTCATCCTGTAGTGGATTGATAATGGTTGATGATATATATATAACAGTCTTATATATAGTGACATCTAGATTTTCATTTATATTTTGTTAAATAATATATTGCAATCAATGAAAATATATTGCAATCAATGAAAATATGATATTTGTTCATTGATATAAACATAAATTGAAGTTTTGAAGTTAATAATTTTTTATAACAGTTAACTTTTATTAATTATATTATTTTTGCATTTTACATTGAAATGTTTTTAATGTATCTGCCAGTCAAAAATGAGTCTTTGCTAATTGTAATACATAATTAGCACATACTACTGATGAATGGTATATACTATTAAAACATTTTAATGCAAAATATAAAACAATGTATTACACATATGACTAGTTTTGGTCAGAGAAAGAAAAAGAAAGACCACAATAGTCATGCATGATTCACTCAGACTAATTTTGCAGTAAATAAAATGTGTCATGATATAAGGATATGTTTATTCAGTCATCACTCTTATCAGTACTCTTTCAAATAGTATCCTCCATGTAAAATGAAATATTAATCTACAGAAAATAAGCTGATTCAAAATAACTATTCATATCTTAAGAGGTGAAGTGTAGAAAAAATGGATTTATAAAATAAACTGGTATTCCATGATATATTGTATTCATTGGTGGAGACCTTTGGTATATTATAATAATAAGTCATGTGAGCAGATTATGAAATATAGATGAGGTATTGCTGTTATTTTGGAATAATTGATAGCAGTGGTCATCCATGAAATTTTTAAGTAGGGATGCTTTATTACAGTATCACTGCCAAAAAAGTAAACAATGAAAATAAAATAGTGCAATCCTAATTTTTCCATACCAATCAAAAGATCTAATGTATTTTATTTTACTAACTACTGTTTGGTAAATAATATCTGGAGTACAGTTACTTTTTATTTCAATTTTTTCATGCACTTGGGAAAATATAATTTTTTTATATATATTTAACAAACATCCATCATGGTAAATATTTAAAATAATATTTTTTATTATTTTGTTATATTTTTCTGTAATAAATATTTATATGTTAATGTGTATAAAGGTTAATTATAAGGAAAAAAATTATTGCTCATATTAAATGAAAATAATAAAAATGTATTTGCTTTGAAGAGAAACCAGAATAGATAAACATAACTATGCTCAAATATCTATTGACATTATGTGCATTGATAAAAACAAACAAATCTAAATGTAACTTTCTGAAATTTATTGAATATTTCGTTTTTGGCACTGCCTTGATTAGTAGCATCTTTGAATAGTATCTAAAGCATCACTGAAAATAATTCTGTATAAAAATGGTTTAATTAGTTGTATTCACCTAATAATTATAATAACTGAAAAATATTGAATGTTTTAACAAGTGATATTTTCAAGCAAAAATTTAATAATTAATTTTTTTCTGGGTTATGCAGTTCTTATGGAGTAGCCATTATAATTTGTGAAAAATCAAATTTTTACTCTGCAGATATAAGTCAGGAGAATAAATTACTCATTTATAAATATAAATGGATTACTCTCTCTCCACATTATATCCAAAGTTATCATCAAGATTTTTGGGTGACTTGTGCTAAATTGTTAAATAAGATTTAACATAAAGATTTATCTCATTTTTTAAACAATCATCAGATATCATTAAAGGGCTTTATAATAGACCTTCACCTCCATTTTCCCGTGTGTGAATTCTGTTGCAACATATTTTAAAAGCATTGGAATTTGAATTGGAGATTTATTATCATAATATACTTTAAAAGGAGTAGAACTAAAGTTCATATACTAATAAATATTCTATTAATTCAACTTTATGTTCTTTGTGAGTCAAATATGTAAGAATGAGGAATCTACATACCAGATAATGATTAACTAGAAATTCGTCTGGGAATCTGGATTTCAAACTAGTTTCTGATGATTATTGACCATTTTTATAACCATATTCATCTGGTATTCTAGTTTTAATGAATGGATTATGAGTGTCAAATGCAGATTATATGAAAGTTTGTTTAACAAACTTTGTTTTCTCTTTCTGAAAGCAAGTTTAATAAAGGAATATTTTGACAACAGGATGCTTAAATGATAATTGCTCATATGTTAATTCAACTCCTGATTAGAAGTGTAAAGTGTATGCTCTCTCGAAATCGCCATTACAGAGATAGTTTCGAATAAAGTAGTAATGGTAACTTCTAATTTCATTCCATCTTAGTTCAAAAAATTAGTCAATGCTGTTATACATTTACTACTTATCTAAACAAGTCTTAGCTAATTAGATGTCACTATTGTTGATTGTGAGGATATAATATTTAATTTACATATATATATACGCACACACTGGAAATCCTTATTAATCACATCTTTGAGTAATTGTAGCATGTGATAAAAAAATTTACAGCTTCACAAGCTGAAAGTTCACAACAAAACAAAAATTTGCAAATAATTTGAAAATGTGATACCCATTTTCAATATTATATATTTATGTACTTCTCCGACATTTTCTCTGGTTACAGTTCATCATTATTATCTTCCAAACATAAAAGAAAATGGTTTATTTGTAACTTAAATAAAAAATTAAAAGTTATCAAAGGCAAACAAAATACAAATATTACCTGCTATTAAAAAATTCAATATAGTATGTATTACCAGAATTAGATTTAGATAAGAAATGATAAATTGACTTTCCTGTTTATTAAAAAAAAAAAAAAAAGCATATAGTGCAAATAAAATTTTTGTCAGAGTTTATCCAGATAAATTTCTGATTGCTGGAAAGCGATTAAACTTCAAAATAAACTTTTAAATATAACAAGATGAAACATATTTCTATTTAAATTTTTCAAAAGAAAAAATAGTATGCGACTTGCTTAGCAATATATACAGCAATATATATATGCATGCCATTCATAGAACCAATTATTTTCAAATAAGTAAAAAGATGTTTATAGCTATGTTAAAAAGACTAATTTACTTTTTAAGCTTATTTTATAAGTAAAATTACTAATAGCAAAATTATAAGGAAAAAAGAACAAGAATATAACTATTTTTTTAAATTTCATAGCATGTTATTTATTATTGTTTCATACAAAATTTTGATTTTTTGCATACTTAATGATCTTTATGTTTTTAAATAAAAGAATAAAGTATGAATGCTTAAATATTGCTGAAGTGTATTACACATCAATATATAAAGGTATGTATTAATTTTATTGCTTTATAATCCCAATTAAACATTATTAATAGTATGTCTGAAAATTTAATTCGTTATTATTACATCAATTTTCCCAAACCAATCTATTATGATGAATAAGAAGGATCTCTGTATTAAGATTCTGGCATGGTTCAAATCTATAAACCTATTCAAAATGACTTAAAATCTTGAACCATCAATTTCGATAGCAAAAGTATAAAGGCATTGAATGGGTGTGTTTTTTCCTTCTGGACATTCTTGCTTCCCAAAGCCAGTCAAAAATTGTTTTCTTCCATGCAGCACCAATCTTCCATCGATTATTTTTGTTGTCTAATATAGAATAGAACATGGGCAGAAAACAAAATTTCCCAACAACCAGCAATCAGCCTGATGAATGGCTATCTTAAGTATTTCTCTGTAAAAAGATCTACAGAGATGTTTTCTGTGTTTTTGATTTTTCTTTATTAAACTTAATATATATCATTTCCCATTTTTCCTGTATGTTTCTAATACTAAATTCATACCTTTTTTTTTACCTCGGCATTATTTTCATTTTTCTTTATTAAACTTAATATATATCATTTCCCATTTTTCCTGTATGTTTCTAATACTAAATTCATACCTTTTTTTTTTTACCTCAGCATTATTTCATATCTACTATTAATTTTAGGATTATATGTTGCATATTCTTTATTTAATCAATTTATTTCCTACTTTTAAATACAATGTCAACAATATAGGTAATGAAAGATAATCTTATTTTAAACTTGTTTTACTTATCCAAAACATAAGCTTGTGGTTAAGACCTGTATAGGTCCCTACTATCGCATTTTACACGCACGTTTGAGGTTACAGTCTTAGTAAATATTACTTACATAATCAATGTGCGTTTAAATAAATTTATAATGATTTTACTGTGAAAGCAGAAATTTCAATTCTATGAATTCTGAATCCTTGCTATATTTCTCCTCTAATATTTTATAATCATTCATCCAGGCTCTTTATTTTATTAGAAAAAAACATACATAATTTGTTACTACTGGTTTGTAGTAAAAAAATTAATCTTGTAATCTTCCAACTCTCTTGAATATCTATATTTACAACAATGTTTGTTTGTGTTAACTTTTTAAAAAAAAAATTATTTCTCTTGTTTGATTTTTATGGTATTTATCAAATTTGTATTAATTTTTTTTAGAACCTCAATGTTTTTAACCCTGCCGAGATCAGAGTCGAAAAGGTTACAGGGGAGGGTGAAACATACATTCATTACTAGAACATGTTTAAATGCAATAATAATAATAATTTTAAAACACCGCAGATTTGCATTTTTTATATTTAAAATAGATGTTTTTTTAAAATTAATTTTCAGTTGCAATTTAGGAAATATTAAACAAAGAATAAAATATTTTCAAATCATATGAAGAAAAAAATATTTTTAACAAAAATTAATAATTGACTTGCTAAACATTTATAAGTCATCACAAACAATATTGAAATGCTCAAGGTATAAATATTTTTCACAACTACATCAACACTGATTTTGGAGTTCAGTGTATCGCTCAAATACTGATGGCTCAAATATGACTTAACATTAGTCCCATACAAACATGACTTTGAATTAATGCACCCAATATGTGTGTTATTATTATTTAAGATAAAAGTTTGTATCTCTTAGATCACACAAGGTTAAATGTGCATTAAATATTTTTTATTTGTATCATATCTCTTCTTGTTGTTTTGGAAATTTAATCTTTTCATGAAATCTATTTTCAAAAATTTTCTACTTCTACTGTATTATTTATAGTTTTTTTTTTGTTTATTTAAGCTCATTCTTTTTCTATTTCCCTCCAAATTTGCTATGTCTTTCTGTCCTATATTTTCCAATTCTCATTATCTGTATTCCCAAATTTTTAGTACTTCTTTATATTCTCTAGTTGCCCCCCCCCCTTTTTTTTTTGTATCTAACGTGATATTCCTTAAATTTTCTGCCAGTTTTCATTCTTTAAAATGATTTATCATCTATTTCTCTGATTTTATTATATCCATCTGTCTTCCATTAATAATCTAATACATTGATAATTTTTAATGTATTTTTGATTATTTTATATATTTTGTATTCATTATTTATATCCCATCTTTGGATTTTTTATTTGTTTTTGTTTTTTACTTATGCAATGATAGAATGCAAAATCTGTCACTTTGATGTTCAAATTTTTTGTCAATTCCCGAGTAGTAAAACATTCAATTCTATGTATATTATATGGTACAAAAGTTAAAGATAATTTATAGAGCAGAAAGTTTTTGGCTTGTTTAATGCACATATTTAGTATATTGATAGTTTAGGATGAAAATAGGGATCAGTGTTAAAGAATTGCACTGTATAAACAGGTTTTTATTAATGAAAAGAAGTTGTTTTATGGTTCATTGAAGTTTGAATTAAAAAAAGCTTGATAAATATTTTATATTGAGAGACTATGATAATTAAAAAAAAGGTATAAAAAGAAAATCGTCTTGGATTTGGAAAGTAAAGGAAAGATTGGGAAGACAGATTTTATTGAAGATATTATTTATATAATGCAAATATAATACTTTATTTTTTCACATTTCCAAAAATAGCTGTTTCAGCTATTTTAGTTAGAGCTTTAATATACATAATATATATATATTGAGAAAATTCTAAATTGAATTGGAAATATATTTAATGCCAGAGAAATTGTGAAGATGTTTTAACATCCGGGAAGGAAAAAAGAATGAGAAATATAACTTTTTTTTTTTTAGTGTCTGTTTTCTATTTTTGCCAATAAGTTACAAATAACTGACACTGAAAAACCAGTGTATAAAATTTTGTCAGCTGCTGAAAGTGAAATGCAATCTTCTAGATGTATTGATAATATTTCTGCTATATATTCTAATAAGATTGGATTGTATACAGCCAATGAAACACCAACATCAATAAATCTAGCAGAAATCATTATAATGTTGATTATGAGATGTTATTTATTCATATTCATATGGGCTTGCATGGAATTGATCAACTTTAACATACGAGTGCTTGACCATTTTCCTAATTTGTTTTATTTTTCTTGATTTATTTTATTAATAAGCAAAATTCATCCAATACATCATTCTCAATTTTTTTCTTTAATAAAAAATCCTCATTTTTTTTTTTGTTTTATAGCAGATTATTTATGGACAATTAAATCTGAAAATATTATTATAATAGGTCACAAATAGTTCCCAATAATTATTTAAATAAACTTGCAAATAATGTCCTCTTTCATGTAAATTTTGTCAGATAGATTGGCATTAATATGAGAAAGTGGGTGTTAATTGCAAGTTTATTTAAATGATTGTTTGGAAATCTAATCTGTGAATTATTGTAACGTTTTTAGAGTTGTTCCATAATTTTATTAAAATTATTAGAATTTTATAACAGATATATATTGTAGATTATTTGAAGGGGAGGGGACAATTTGTAAAAGAAGAGGTAAGTTTTCATGTCTCAAATAAATTTGTCAAGATGGTCACTGGAGAAAATATTTCTACTTTATTAAAATCTGGAATTTTTTAGAGACAGTGTTATTGACTTGACTGAAATATATTTTTGTATTATTTTATTTATTTAGTCTTGATATTGATAGCCCATTTTCAAATTTTAATATAGATCTGTCATAATTACTAGGATTTTTTTCTCTCATCAAAGCTCCCAAATCCTCTCCTCCCTGTTAGTACATGTATATAGCCTACAGTATATTTCTGACTATACAAACTTGTTTCACAATGATATTTTAAAGGATTAGCTATGTCAAATCCTGAATCTATAGATTCCATTTTTATTTTCTATCAATTTTCTTCTATATGTCTATTAAACTTATAATTACTAAAATTAGTTAGAATATATGTATTAAAGTATTTTGCTTCTTTCTTTAAATAAATTGGGAAGTTTCTGTGAATATATCTTGTTAATCAAGTTAAAATATTTTCCTTTTAAACTCCTTGCATACTTCAATAAACATCTATTTCTTATTATCCAATTTTTCTTTACTCCTGATTCATTCCCTTTCCCCATTTAATTTTAATAAAAGTTGTTTCAATAGTTCCATTATGTATGTTTTCCTCATATCCCCCATTTCCTTACATAAATTCATAAAATCTTTTTCATTCTCTTATAAATTTCTCTCGTTCTCCATATAATTTATCTGATCCATTTTCAATATCTTAAACTCCAAAAAAAAAAAAGATCTTTATTCAATTATCTCCACATAAACTACATAATCTAAATTCTTATTCATTTTTTGTCAGCCTTCCTCTAGTATCTAAAGCACTTATTTTTGTATGAAATAATAAATACTCTTTAGAGCAACTGTATTCAAATTTGCGACCTGCCGAGCTTTTTTTAAGTGATCTAAAATACTAAATCCATGTTTTTAAAATTTTGAGATGTGCGGCAACTACAAGCTCCTCGCTTCAATCGAAATCGCGCTCACAATACGTTTTTTGTTGTTGTTGCGTAATTATATCGATGTGACAGTTTTGTTTCATACGATTTCAAGTGTCAATTACGATAGTAAACTTGTGTCTGTTTTGAAACGAATTGTTTTATGTCAAACTATAATTTAATTACTCACTATAGCAGGAGTACTTTAAAATACAACAGAAAAATATCCGATGAAAATAGTCTTTCGAGACAATTGGGAAAAAAATACTTTGTTAAGCGAAATATAATTAAGCAACTTGTTTTAATTTGTCACGAAAGTTATATTAAATATATATATAACAATGTTCGCCATTATATCATGAAACACAACATTTAAGGATTTTTTTTTCCTTGTGGGATTTTAATAATATGTGAAAATGAACAGTAATTATAGTGACATTCTTTTACATACCTCGATGCGATGGCTAAGCAGAGGAAAAATTTGGGATTGGTATTTTTCTTTGCTGCAGAAATTTTTTTATTTTTACAACAGAGCAATCAAGTTTATAAAGAACTTATACATGATTGATAATGGTGACTTTTAGCCTTTCTGTTGACATCACAAAAACACTTCTTCAGCTCAGTCTTTGTTTATTGGCTAAAAAAATAATTTACATATGGCGAATAAAGTATTGCTTTTGAAAAATAGTGTACACACATATTTGCAGTAAAAATAGATGCGGGAAATGAATTATTATATCTAATTAAAGTAAATTATTAATTAATTATGAATCATTAATGGGAAACTAAGTATCTATTATGTGGTCATGTGTATCGGTTGTAAGACAGAGTGGATGGCTGAATGGAGCTTGAAAGTCTAGTCTGTTCAAATCCCCTATATTACGTCTAGATTGCAGGTATATAAAATATACTTGTATTTAAAATATTAAAAAACTAAATACTGCATAATTTTTCAATTGCTATGACCAGTTCAAAATAACTACATGTAAAAGGAGTAAAATTACTAATAGTAGAAATATATTTTGCTTAATAAAATATATTATTTAGTTTTATAAATGATTAAGCACGGATTACTAATAAAAGCTGAGTAAAATGTTATAGATATTTTCCTCAAAACTATACCATCATTTCAAATTATTTAGCTACTTTATACAAAGGATTTAGGAGCAGATTTTAGAATTTAAGAAATATGAGAACGTATTAAGAGTAGCACATAGCAACTATAAATAATTGTTTGTCTCAACGACAAAAATCACACTAATTTTAAAATAAACACTTGGTCAAAAGTTTATTTTTTTACATTATCGTATTACGAGGGATAGTGTACTTTGTTACGTCCCGCGTAACGAAGGTAACATATGTACTTAGCTCAAGGAAAACAAAAGTTGAGTATAGTTGTTTTACTGTTGTCATGCATCCTTCCATATTTTGAACTATTTATTTATATTGTTTTCTACAACTGTTAATCATTTTTTTCTTATTATCTTATCTATCTTTTTACCCCATCCCTCATAATTATGTACCTGTAATACATTCTCTACATATTTATTCCATTGCTTATATAAAGATATGAAAATATTTGTTATCAACGAATTAATTGCCCTTTACCCGTTATATGATTGCATTTTTAGTCAACAACGCCGTCTACATTGGCATCTTAATAAATATAATGATCCAATCACTAACTAAAATTAGCAGGCTCAGTTTTGTTTTGTTTTTTACGGTAAAAAAAAAAAAAAAAGCCTTTATGTGTATTTATAATAAATTACAACTTGCAAAATTATAATAATCATTTACTATTATATGCGTAATTCCAGAACATTAACATTCAATAATCTCAAAGCAGCAACATATCTAAATTTTTGGTATGAGTAATCTGGAACTAACATCTTTTGGACATTTCAGATTAATGGATTTAGCATAAAAGTAATTTTAGCATGCAAAACAGAGTCGTTTCCAATTATTTTCTTTAGAATTCGCGATAGTTACTGTTTCCATACATGAACATTGTACCTTAAAAAATGGCTTGTTTATCTAACGTGGCTTAGTGATAAATTTACGAAAATGTTTAATTTAACATTATTCTTATTATTTTCTATTAAATAAAATTAAAAAGTGTAGAAAACATTTTAATAAAATAATACGACTAATAAATTCAATCACTCTCACACTTAGTTCTAATATTATCACGCTCCGTGAATCTTTTTCTCAAATAGACTGGGTGCGTTCTCTATAACTAGGAGAATATAATTATTATTAAAAGAAATAATTAAATATTATAAGAATCCGTAAACAAACAATTTTGTTTCAAAATGTAAATATGATCATCAAAAACTTCACTTTTCATCCATTTATCCATAACGTCAGATGTCTTCTAGGACCGAATTACAATTATGAGTGTTGATTACAATGTTTTTTGGTCGAGTTAAAATCTATCACAGATGCTCATACTAATGAAATTACAAAAACAATCAATTCAATATATATTTCTATTAAATAGAAGAATGCGAAATTAAAAAGTTTAGAAAACATTTTAATTGTAATTAAATATTAACCCGATAAATATTATTGTGACCTCCCACTTTGTTAATATTGATGTATATGTAGATAGAGAGGACAATAATTAGTAAGAATAGCAATTTAATTATCATTATAAGAATTTGTATCGTAAATAAATAACTATTTCAAAAACTAGATATGAAAATTAAAAAATTTTGTGTTCATCCATTTATTAATATTGTCGGCATGCTGCGCGGTTTGGCTTAGCGATAAAGCGCCCTATTTGGGATTGGTACGTCGCTCGAATTTTTATGAACTCAAAATAAACAAACAATTAGTATCTTGCGGTTTTTTATAAACCAAAATACATTTACGTCGTGCCCAAATTAAATTAAGAACATTGATTATAAAATTTGTTAATAAACATAACCTTAATAGTTTAGTTATGATGGCAAATTAAGATCCTTATAATATTGGATAGGTTTTGATATTTATAAGTTGGTTATTCGAATTGTAATTTATACCTTTAAATGTGGGTTTTTGTTTTGTTTTTTTGCAAAATTAAATTATGCGCCTTACCGCTTCCTTAGTTATGGTTTTGATTTTTTTTTTTTTTTTTTGCAATTCTAGCATCTTCCTATATGGTATTATAAATAGGACTTCTGCATTTCTTCCCCCATCATAGACATAAATCACATCATTATTTAAATAGTTTTTACAGTCGGCGCTTATTTTATTAATTCAGATTAATCTGAAACTTTTGTCTATTCAAATGAAGGAAGATTGCAAGAATTAGAAGAACTGTCTTATATTAAATGGGCCATTATTGGTCTTTGTGAAGTTAGAAGAAAAGGTGAAGAGACAATTAATTTAAAAAGTGGACATGTACTCTATTATAAAGGCACAAATATTGGAAATACAAGTGGAGTAGGATTCATTATAAATAAAAAGTGGAAGAACAACATTGTGGAGATTGATGGTGTATTGGACAAAGTGGCAAGATTAGTTATACAACTTAATAGCAGATACCAAATGCTGATAATTCAGGTTTATGCCCCAACAACTTCTCATAGTGATGAAGTAGTAGAAGATTTTATATGGATGTACAAAAGGCTTTTGATCAGAGTAAACAACATTTTAAAATTGTTATGGGAAACTTTAATGCTAGAATTGGTAAACAAATGAAAGATGAAAGTGTTGTAGGCAATTTTGGTTATGGTAATAGAAATGAGAGAGGACATAGACTTGTGGAGTTTGCAGAAAAAGAAAAACTTTATATTATGAGTTCTTTTTTTGAGAAAAATGTTGAAATGAAATGGGCATGGAAGCATCCAAATGAAGGCACAGCAGAATTGGATTATATTTTGACTAAGAGAAAATACTTATTTCAAGATTGTAATGTTCTTAATAAATTTAACACAGAAAGTGATCATCGATTAGTTAATGCAAAACTAGAGAGACAAAAATTATTAAGAAAAACAATATTTACAGTTGGTATTCCTAATCTTCAGAAAAAATGTAGTGAATTTAAATTAGAACCTACAAATCAGTTTCAACTATTAGTAGATTTTGAACATGATTCAGATTTAAATGAAATTAATATGAAAATAACTGATACAATTTTAAAAACTGCAACAAAGATAGCTGGTAGAAAAAAGCAGCAATTGACCAATAAAATTTCTACTGAGACTAGAGAATTTATGGAGAAAAGAAGGAATATGAAGATATACAAAAATGATGTATTAAAAAAGAGTGAATATCTCGAATTTTGTAAAATGGTGTGGAAAAGAGTTGAAAATGATATAAGAAGATATAACTGAACTAGCAAGGAAAGCTATAGAATAGAATAAAAGTCTCAAGAGTATAAAACAACATTTTGATATTGGTAGGAAATTTATATCTGCAATAAGAAAAAAAAATGGAATTATTACTAAAAAGTGATGGCATCATGAAATGGGTAGATTTTTATTAAGAATTATATAGTAATAAAGAATAAGTACCACCTATATCTATTACATCTTCCGAATTGCCCAGAATTTTAAATTAAGAAATGAGACATGCAATTAAATGTATGAAAAAAGGAAAGGCTCCAGGTAATGATGGAATTATAATTGATATATTAAAAAAAGCAGGTGAAGAAATAGAAATTTTTTTAGCAAAGTTATATACCAAATGTCTAAATGATAAAGATGTACCAGATAATTAGAAGAATGCAGTATTAATATTTAAAAAAGGTGAAAAAGAAGATATTAGAAATTACAGACCTATCAGTTTTGTACAAAATTTTTACCAAGAAAATTACAACTCATCTACAAAGAACATTGGATTTCCATCAATCAAGAGAACAAGCTGGATTTAAAAGTGGTTTTAGTACAGTACATCATATACAGGTATTTATAGAAAGGACAAATGAATATGAGTTGCCATTATGTTTTGGATTTGTAGATTATAAAAAGGCATTTAGAAGGTTATCAATTCTCTTCACTAGCACTGTACTACAATATAAAACAGTAATGCTAAATATAAAATTACTCTCACCCCAGCCACAAGAAATTATCTTGTTGCATTTAACAAAACTGATTTATATTATAGTACAGCGCTAGTATATATCTATTGGAAAAAATTCAAAGACTGAAATGGAGTTGGCTGGACATATTGCTAGAAGAGATAATAGTAGATGAACAATTGAAATCTTAAACTGGTTTTCAAGAGATTGTAAAAGACCCAGAAAGAGACCTCATGTGAGATGGATGCATGAAATAAGAAAGTGTGCAGGCGTTATGTGGAGAATAGAAATTAAAAATCGGAGATGGATTGAACTTGGAGAGACCTTCATCCTGTAGTGGATTGATAATGGTTGAGGATGATGATGACCCACAACACTGAAAGGCAAAGATGCCAAATGACCCTTTCAATAATCTTTTAACCAATGGGTAGAAGAACCCTAAAATTGTTATAGAACTGAAGAAACTTCTAGTTTCAGATCTATATAACTGTGTTAGTGAATTAACTTGGATTTGAAACCTTGGAATTTTTTTTTTTTTAATTTCAAATTATTTGCTTGAATATTATAAAAGGAGTAAAACATGGCTGATATATGAATAGGTATATAATTTCCAGGCTTGAATTCCAGTCTTTATTGATAAAGGCTAAATACAGAAACCATTCTTGAGAAGGGGATTATAGGTAAAGATTATTGCTCTTGCAATTAAAAAAACAAATGATCAATTATAGACAGTAATTATCTGCAAAAACAATATTAAGATTGTTTATAATATATTGAAAATAAACTAATTCTACATGTTTGAATTAATAATCAGAAAATAATAAAATCTACAATAATTAATATTTTATTCTAGAGATTAGTGTAAAGTGTTTATATAAGTGGAAGAAATGAGAAATTATTCTCAAGCATTATAATATTTTTATTAGACATGGTTTGACCCAGTGAAAAGATAATTGTTTCTCTTCAGGCTGTCTGTTGTTCTGCCTCTGAATCAACACATGTTATGTAATAACATATCTCTGAATCAACATGTTATGTAATGACAGTTTAACTCTTTACAAAAATTTTAAGATGTATCTGGATCATAGGTTATGCCATGGATGAATGTGCTTTGACCTTAACCCATGATGGAACAACCCAGTAACATTAAATTTTAAATTGGGCAAAACTGCTATTGAACATTTGAAATGATTTAAACTATTTGACAATGGAGGCGTGAGTCAAAGTACATTTTGAAGTGATTTGCAAGAGTTCATGATGGTAAAGAATATTTAAGACATTCCACAAAGGTATGAAATATGCTATCGCATTTTATGTTGAAATTTGTGATCCAGATATGAAAACCTCTTAAAATTTTTGTGGTCAATAGTTAAATTATGTCTCTATCACATATATTGATTCAGAGATGGCACTACAGTCAATTTAGAGACAATCGTCTTTCCACTGAACATATTGTGTAATACAGTGTTAAAATCTATACTATGCAAGGTCATTAGCTAACTGGAATTATTTAAGATATTTTTAAAATAAAATATGGAGTTGAAAAATAATGCTTTTAAACTAGTAGATGGTACTTTTTTATATTATTGTTGTTTCGATTTTTGTTTTAGTATTTTCATCATCTTGTAATTAACAATAATCAAATTCAAATGATTGCGTTCTATTGATTTATTTAGACTTGCATAGACATGTGCATAATGATAAGATTAAAATTTTGCAATCTTAACACTGGAAAAGCTGCAGATCCCGATAAGACAACTGGAAAATTTAAACTATGATGGACATATTTAGCTCCAAGATATATATATATATATATTTTTTTTAGGAATATATGCATCTAAAAAGTTATACCCATTGAACCTATTTGATGCTTTTATTGTTTTAATTCATAAAAATAAAGAAAATATAGAATGCTGTAGTTATCATGAGATCAAATCCTGAAAAGAATACTTTGAAAAAAAACTTCAAAAGTTGTTTCCAGTCTGAAATGAATTGTAATTAGAGACTCCATATGGTATTAAAAAATCAAGAAACTCTATAGATATGTTTTGTTACTTTTATGAAAGGTTTGTAGCAATGTTAGAAAATAATTAAGTTGTTCATAAGAAATTTATTCCTATGATATAGCTATTAAGTAATATGAAGTGTTAATATTGATATGGAGGTGATATAGCTATTAAGTAATATGAAGTGTTAATATTGATATGGAGGTCTACTCTATTTGAAATCTGGTCTATTATTAATAAATATTAAAAAAAAAGTATGTCACCACCCCCCCCCCCCGAATGGGTGGACTAATTCATTTGTTACTGAAATAGATTATGAATGGAGAGAATGAAAATAGGAATGGAATATAATAAATGATGGAAAATCTCTTTAAGCCCAATGTAATTTTTATGTATATGATAGACATCTGAAACAGCTTATAGGTAATATCATGATTCAATATAAATGAGAAAGTTGCAGATTTTCAAGCAAACCAATTAAAGTCAAAGACAAGAACAGGCAACCAATAAATAATTTGGTGATAAGCCAATGATGGATCAAAATTTTTTGGCAACTTTTGATTTGGATGATCGTTAGCTTGAGGATATAATTATATCAAGTTCAAACATCTTAGTAGCTTTTTAGTTAGTATGGAAGATTTGATTGTTGAGGCCTGATCAGACCCCTCTGTTTTACTGTTGTTTATAATGTTATTATTCTGGCAAAATGGTATGGAAATGAGACTTGGATCTTCCCCAATGACATAACAAAAGATACTGGAAAGGTTTTATTTAAAGATATTCAGTAATGTTTTGAAACTGATAAAAAGTTTGTAAGACTAATTGGTATGTTCCTCAGTTTTCTGAATCTAATGGCAGTGATAAAAACAAATTAAGACAGAAACAATAAGTGAAATAATATTGTTTGTAAATTATTCATCGGCTCATAAAGTAAAGCACAATTTAAAATAGCCATAGTAACATCACTTTTAATATAAAAAAAACCACACAAATTGTTTCAGTTGTGGGGTGCTCGCTCTGCACACATCGCCATGTTATATAATTACATAAATTGACATACAGGCTCTGGATTGGCACATTATTAGATTACTACCATATAAACAAATATTTAACAGTTGAAGTTCCAAACTTCAAGCATTGTTAATATAAATAATTAAATTGCCTTCTATTGTTGCTTTTAGTAAATTTTTTACAATAAGAAAATGACTACATTTTATATGGAAAATTATCTTGGACTATAACAGCCAGAGGAAGCAAATGTTGCAATTCAAGATAACTTTCCATATAAAATCTTGGATTATAATAAGAAGCAGTTATTTTTCTTATTGTAAAAAGTTTTATTGTACACAACAACTATAGGACAGCTTGATTATATATATTAACAATGCTTGGAGTTAGTCATGGCAATTGTTATATATATGAGATTGTAATTATCTATTATATATACACATTTTATATATTTATTTTTTATATTATATAATCAAAAAGTATAACTATTAATCAACACACTTTTTTTTTAACTGAAATGCAACCTGCAATTTAGAGATTATTATTTTTACTTCACAATTCTTTCTGTGTTTTAAAAAAAAGATTTTACTTTGCTTTAATCTATAGTAAAGTATAACTTTTTTTCTAGCAAACCGATTAAAAGAATTGAAAGATGTCACTCACATCAGTCTTATTAATTTACTGGTCCTTATATAAATGTGTTTTGTTTTTTTGTTTTAATTTTATTTTAAAATGTGTATATATATTTATTTGCTATACTGTAGGATCTCATGGGATAATGGTAGCACATTCCAATCCAGAGCAGGTAACCTTGATTTTTCAGATTCTAATCATGCTTAGGATTTTTTTTTTAATCAGGTAGTGGCCCATATCTGATCAAGTTTAATATTGGTCAATAAATGGATATCTAATTATTCTTGGCTAAAATAAGAATGGAAAATCCCTTTCTTTGTAGCAGTTGGAAAATGAATAATATTTTCTGCCTCACTGATCTCCTGTGAAAATCTTTTAAACATGTTTTTACTTTGCATTTGCAACTTTTACTTTCAATATTTTATTTTTTATGTGTATATTCAAGATTAAATAAAAAATATTGAAGTAAATTATATTTGCTAAAATTATAAAGTTTGGTTATAACATTATGAATGAGAACAGGTAAGTGCCCTCTATTTGCTCATTGGTCAAATAATATATATATATATATACAAACCATTATACAATTACAAATATCCAGTAACGCCCTCTGTTTAAAGATCTATATCTCTATTATTGAGATATAGATCTTTAAACAGAGGGCGTTACTGGATATTTGTAATTGTATAATGGTTTGTATATTTTCTATAATTATTTCAGTTAGTGTTAACAGTAACTTTCTTTTCATATATATATATATAAGGCTAACTTCTGAAATTGTATGATTATATAAGGCTCACAGAACTGGGTTCAAGAAATCTTTTCGGTTCTGCAAACATTTAAAACATCCACCATAAATCAGACTAAGCCAAGGAAATTTACTTATATTAAGTTCATTTTTCTTGATTTATTTTAAAAGTGTGAAAGATGAAAATACATGTAGTTATGAAACATGATGCATTTTGCAATCAGTAACAACACATAATTATATTCCAGGCAGGTAGGAATTATAACATTCTATTTTTTTTATATAAATTTTACTTTTAGTATATATATTAATAGTGTGTTCCTGTGAAAAGGTGACTAATTTTTACTTTAAACTGCATGCAGTACCATTCCTAAATCATTGTACGGGTTATACATAATTTAGTGATTCATAAAAATTTTAAGGTGCTAATATGACTGGATCATGAGTTTGATATGAAATGTGATTGTGTGTTTTGTATCCTCATAAATTGTCTTCAGTGCTCTTTTTACCATTAAGAAATTCTTTACACTACTCATTGCCATATGCAGTTTGAATTATTTCAAATGTCTTGGTAGCAGTTTTTTCCAATTTTATATACCTTGTTCTATCATGGATTAAGGTGTAAAATACTATTAAATTTCTGCCATAACTGATGGTTAAATTACATTAGTCTCTTAAAATTTTTGTGGTGAATAGCTAAACTATATCATGTGTAATACATGTATTGATTCACAGATGGTGTTGAAGGAAATTTGGAGAGATATCATGTATATGTGAAAAGAATTATTATTTTACAAAATTCTTTATTCGAACTCAGACTTTCACATGACCCTCAACTTTCTATGCTATCTCATATTGCTGACTCATCTGATCACACACATGTAAAGATAAATAATCACCAATATATGTATTTCATGCTAAACCAGCACTCATCAGTTGGTCCAGATTACCATCTCCACACATACACAATCACTGCTCAGCTTTATATTTTAATGGACAGGCTTCAAACTATTCCAACCCACAACTCTTCAGCTGGCCATTTCATTGAAAATCTGATGATGGAATATTCAAAGCCCCTATAAATGCCAAGGTTGTCATTCTACCCATATCGATGTTAGTCATTCTGACTCCTCATGTACCAGAGAATAATCCATTTTGACAACCTTGCTACTTACAGGGGCTTTGAACATTCCATCAGATTTCTGATCCCTCGTACCAGAGAATAATCCATTTTTACATACATATGTGAGGGATGGGCAGATCTTTAACGCATTATGTTTTAATATGTAGCTTAATACACTGTGTACAGGCTTACACACACCTGCACATATAATGTAATATATAAGGGATTCGAACTCACTTTCACACGACCCTCAACTCTCTATGTCCATCTCATATTGCTGACCCACCTGAACACACACATGTTGAAAAAGAAATAAACATCAATATATGTATTTCTTGCTGAACCAGCACTCATCAGTTAGTCCAGATTACCATCACACATATATACAATCAGTGCTCAGCTTTATATTAAGATAGCCAATCTTCATACTTTAATGACAGGCCTCAAACTATTCCAACCCATAACTCTTCAGCCATCCATTTCATTGAAAATCTGATGACGGAATGTTTAAAGCCCCCGTAAGTGCCAAGGTTATCATCCTACCCATGTTAATGTTAGTTGTTCTGACTCCTCATGTACCGGAGAATAATCCATTTTGACAACCTTGAAACATAGTGCATTAGAGGTCTCCCATCCCTCGCATATGTATATAAAAATGGATTATTCTCCAGTACATGAGGGGGCAAAATGACTAATGTCAACATGGGTAGGATGACAATCTTGGCACTTATGGGGGCTTCAAATGTTCCATCATCAGATTTTCAATGAAATGAATGGCTGAAGAGTTGTGGATTGGGATAGTGTGAAGCCTGACTATTATAATATGAAGATTGGCTATCTTAATATAAAGCTGAGCACTGATTGTATATATGTGATGAGATGGTAATCTGGATCAACTGATTTCAATCAGAGTGCTGATTTAGCACGAAAATGTATATTGGTGATTATTTATTTTTTCAACATGTGTGTGATCAGATGGGTCAGCAATATGAGATGACATGGGAGAATTGTGTGAAATTCTGAGTTTGAGTTCCTTATATATTACATGTGCAGGTGTGTGTAAGCCTGTAAAGTTTTTTAAGTTACATATTGAAATGTAGTGCATTAAAGGTCTGCCCATCCCTCGCATATGTATATAAAAATGGATTATTTTCCAGTACATCAGGGATAAGAATGACTTAATGATCAACATGAGTAAGATGACAACCTTGGCAGTAACATGGGTTTTGAGATGAAGAGTCGTGGGTTGGAATAGTTTGAAGCCTGACTATTAAAATATGGAGATTGGCTATCGTAATATAAAACTGAACACTGATTGTATATATGTGTGGAAATGGTAATCTGGATCAACTGATGAGTGCTGGTTTAGCATGAAATACATATATTGGTGATTATTTATCTTTTCAACATGTGTGTCATCAGGTGGGTCAGCAATATGAGTTGGTTTGGAGAGTTGAGAGTCATGTGAAATTCTGAGTTTGAGTCTTTTTTATATTAGATTATATGTGTAGGTGTGTGTAAGCCTGTACAGTGTATTGTTACATATTGAAACATAGTGCATTAAAGGTCTGTCCATCCTTCACATATGTATGTAAAAATGGATTATTCTCCAGTACATGAGGGGTCAGAATGACTTAATGGTCAGCATGAGTAAAATGTCAACCTTGGCACTAACATGGGCTTAGAATATTCCATCAGATTTTAAATGAAATAAATGGCTGAAGAGTTGTGGGTTGGAGTAGTTTGAAGCTGATTGTATATATGGGTGGAGATAGTAATCTGGACCAATTGATGATTATTGCTTTAGCATGAAATACGTATATTGGTGATTATTTATCTTTTCAACATGTGTGTGATCAGGTGGGTCAGCAATATGAGATGGCATGGAGAGTTGAGGGTCGTGTGAAAGTCTGAGTTCGAGTCCCTTATATATTACATTATATGTGCAGGTGTGTAAGCTTATACAGTGTATTAAATTAAAATTCATTATAAATGTGTTGCTTTTTTAAATATAATATTACTAATTAATGTTTATTAATTTTTTTGTTATTTTTGTTGATGTCTTAATATACTTTTAATAAATTCATGATAATTACAAATTTACATATTGTATCAATGATGAAATATCTATTGTATATAGACATGTATCAAAAACATATATATATGGTTTGTTATTATCTGCAAAATTCATTATCCATGAAAAGACTTGGGATACAGGTATAGGGGAGAGAGGACTACTGTATTTTTTCCTCACTACAATAATAATGATAGTTCAGAATATATTAGAACTATATAGAGCAAAGTAAAATATAGGAACTAGTGAAAAGGAAAATAGTAAGAAAATGAAAGTGAGAAAAATAAGAATAGTTAAAATAAGAATTGAAATAAACAATTGGAATTGAGAATAAAGTGAATGAAGTAAGATTTATTGATATAGAAAGCCATAAGGGATATACTGGATAAAAGAAATGAAAATAATAAAACCTTTTCAAATACACAAGATAAGGCCAAAACATTTGTCTATGCTGAACCACTATAAATAGTGTATTGTATACAACAAACTTTGAATTAATAAATAAACCCTATATTTTGTTTGTAACTTTATATTTTTGAAATGTTTTGAGTATTTTTTCATTCTTATCTATTTTGTCTTTTGTGGAGTTATAAAATTTTAATTGAAAATAATAGAATGATAATTCTTCTTCAGTGTAGTTCAAACATTTCAAACAATTAGATTATTTCATTAAAAGATTATAATTTTTTGTTATATATATGTGTGTGTGTGTGATGAAGGTAGCAAATCATTCTCCCTCAAGTTCTGAATAAATAATGGTCTTTTAAAACAAGGATCAAGAATAGAATGGATCCAAATATTCTTTAAGCTTTTGATGTTTTATATATATATATTAATTTTTTTTTTTTACTATTTTCAGGACCATCAGCCAATAAAGTTAAAATCATACAAAACCAAAATAGCATCAACCATGTAAGAAATACTTACAGTGGAAGTGATAATCCAGCCGCTAAGATATCTTGAAAAATCCTATAAACTTTCCAGTTGCACCTTATTCCAAAGAACTTTCCTAATTCTACTAATAGATGCCAAAATCAGTTTGAAAACAGTTTAATTCATTTCATACATCTTTCTGATCTCTTTGTATTTATTTTCTTAATGATTTTTTTTTAAAATATATATATATAAATTATATGGACTAATGCTGTGAAATACAAGAGAGATGAGAAAGAAAAGTGATTGGCTCGGTGCAGAAAATTTCCATTCCATTTGTAAACAATTGCAGTCCATCTTCAAGATTTCACGTACAAAAATGTACAATCATTAAAGGTTTTGCTAAGAGAATTGCAGCAATCTTGTTGCATAGAAATCAATGTACCTGATAAAATATTGGTGAAGTATTCTTATGTACAGCTGCTTTTATAATTTTTATATCCACCAATGGAAATGAAGATGTGAGTGAAAGCATTTATATGTTTATCATAAGAGTAATCAAATGTTTTCAGATATTGTTCTCAATGATTCTCTCTCCATGAAAATAAAAAATGAAGTATAGGTTTGTTGTAATGCATCTTATCTTATTATTAACTATGAAAATTTAAAATATTTTTTTATTTACTTTAATTTTCTTGAAGATAACTAATGTGTTTGGAGCTCCTTGCAGATGTCTCTATGAATATAATGTAGATTGTTCAGTATATATATATATATAAGCCCTCTGAAAATTTATTGAAACTTACAATCTTATATTCAGTATTGTTTGATGAGAAATCAACTCAAGAGCTCTATGGAAATTTATAGAAGGAAACATTTAATGTAGAATCAATTCAAGAGATTTTGTTGAATTTTCATCAAATGCCATATATAAGATTGTAAATTTCTACAAATTTTCATATACATCTTGATATAAATAATGTTAATAGATTATCTATTTAAGTGGTAGTTAATTAATTAATATTTATATATATATAGATGCATTGCAAAATAAGTATAGGTAGTTTTATCCATTTTATATTTATAAATGGTATATGGACATTTATGACTATTGATGATGATGATAGAAATATATGAATATTTACATTCATCCAAGACTAGCTTAATCATATTTTATTTATTTATCTTAACTGATCATAATTGCATTAATATATATATATATATATAGTATGTCCATACCTACCATAAGATAGTGTATTGGATTTGTTATAGTGAACCTGTAAAAACATAATTGACATAGAGAAATGTCATTGAATGAATTTAATAATTTTATTAATTTAAAATTAAGTTTATTAGGTGAGATTCATTCATTAATTCTTCAATCTAAAAACTGGTTAAAACTACTATGGAGAATGTTCCATGAACTTTGATCCACTACTGAAATTCTCTATAGTTTCAAATGTCAGCATCATTGCATAATTGATCTATGAAAATGAAATGTCTTTATCCATATATCTTCCCTTTTATTATCTCTCATATAGCTGATTCAATTCAATGTTCATGTTACTAATTTGAAAGGTTAATCATTTGATTTCATCATTATCTATCTCCATTTTTATCTATCTTCACATCAATACAATCTCTTGAATACAAGTCTTATATAAAGTGACTGACCAAATGTAGAATTCTCTTGCAGAAGCCAACATTCAATGACTCTGAAATCAAAAGTGACCATTTCTTATAAAAGGCCTGCTTTGCCATAGTTATTCTGTATATCTTCGTTTCACAATTCGTATGTTCTATATTTATTTAATCTCGATATTCAAAGTGACTAATTGTTCTACTAATTCATTTCTTATCTTAATATGGATATTATTAGTAAATAAGAATGTTTGTAAATAAAAAACTGAAGCCTTTAGATACTTTTAAAATAAGTATATCTTTGACTACATAAAGTAGAAATAAATTAGTTAGCAATAAGCAGGAATTCACTCTGTTTATTCTACCCAAGAGCCATCTATTTTACATTTGAATAGACATGAATACCATATAATAGCACTGTTTTCATATCTCCAGATTAATTTCTGTCCATTAGCTATCTTTAGTTAGGAGCAGAATTTGCACACAAAACTAACAGCTACTTTTATCATCTTTCTATTATCCTAGCTAACAACCTCACATTCAAACACTCATTAAAGTTTTGAACCCAAGCCAACTTTTATAGATATATAGGTTTACTGGCCAGTAGCTATATATTTTAATTAATCTCAATTTTATGGAAACTAATATTTTTCATTCTTTGTCAAAGGTATTATGAGTCATATAAATCTACCATATGTTATCCATTGATTACTCAAACTTACACTAGATGGCTCTGAAGTTATAAATAGTGAATTATTGCTTATTTTATAGATGTGGAAAGTAGCAGAAAGTCATATGCATTGATTGGGCAATATAGTTATCAATTCATTGTAGCTCTAGATTTTAAAACATTTTTTTTTAATCCAAAAAATTTCAGGTAATTATAAAACTTCATTCTACAAGGATGAGTAAAGTAAACAGGCAAAGTTAGCATTTTAAAGATTTCAAACAATCCCTGATTTTTGATTACAAAATGATAAAAAAAAATAGCTTTAGTTGTGATATCTAATAACAGAAGTTGTAGAATTGTTTTATTACAACAACCTTTGAGGAGAATTCCCTAGACTGGAAGAACTATGTATTTTAAAAACTACTACAAATATTTTAGCTATTAGAGATTTCCAGACTGGTAGATCTCAGAGCCATCTATTTATGAGGAAAAAAAAATCATATAATATCATGTCAATGGGTATCAGCGTACTTATTAATAAATTATGGTCTTAACTGGCAAAGCTCGAGACCCTAAAAAGAAAAAAAACATAGATAAGTCATTTTTAATGATCCACTGTTGCAACACAGGAAATTATTACATTATATATCCTTAGGAACAATTTCCTTTAAATAATCAGAATAGTGATACAAATTCTGAAGAATTGAGCATTTTTAAGATGACGGATTTAATTAGAAGTGATTTAAAATAATCCATAATGTTTATGATGATAAGAAATGTTAGCGCCATTATGACTATTTGAAGGTAGTATTTTGTAGTTGTCAAAATTTTTTTTTTTTTAAGATTGTTCAACATCTTAATCATGCATTGCATTTTTTTTTCTGATAATTTATTATTATTGTCATTTTTTTTTTGCCTTTTTTTTTGTACAATATGTTTTCCAAATTGCATTATCTTTAAGAATTTGTCTGATATAATTCCATTTGTGTTTGATCCACTACAGTCAGCCCATTTCCATTTCTACTTTTTTTTTTTAACTTAAATTGATTTTTTGCTTATATTTTCTACATATCAACATTTTTTTTTCTGCCCAATTAGTATCAGTGATTAATATACATATTATTTAATTAATCTGGAAAATAAGTTTGATTATTGAATAATCCCTTGACAATAAATGTAGTAATTAGCCAAGAGAAAAATATCCTTAGTATATAGCAGCTATCAACCAATTGTTTTAAAAATAATATTTTACCTATTAGATATTCTAATTGATTTTATTTAATTTAAGCATGCTATCTAGATAAAATGTATAATTCAAATTTCCCTAATTTCCAATTTAGTTGACAATTTGCTTAGTTATGTATTCCTGAATATTACTTTTTTTTTTAGAGTTTGCAAACAATTTTATCAAAATATTAACAAAAAAATTAAATTTTTCATTTTATAAATAATATTAATGCTAACAATGTCTGGTAACTTTCTTTAGAATTTAAAACTGAATGAAGTTCAACATAATTTAAATAAATTTAACTGGCAAGCTTATTGAACAATTGCATCCTGACCAATAACAAAATTTATCATTATATTCTTGGAAACAAAATTAAGCAAACTGAATTATTGTAATAAAATTAGAAGTGTGTGAGGTGTTGGAAAGAGAAGTTATAATAATTATTCTTATAAGTCTATACAAAAGTTAACGGCTAAGCACTTTCGAGGCGTGTTGCCTCATATTCATAGCCATAGTGATAAATGGTGCAGAATAGGAAGTAAGTAATGATATGCAAACTATATGCAAATTATTTACGTAGCCCAGCATTTGGAAATATCAATGCATGTGTCGTGTCTGTTGGTGGAATTGTAATTATTGCAAGAGCCATATTTAAAAGTAAAAAATAAAAAACTTTACAGAAACATTTATTCCATAAATGCATTAAAAAGTAAAAGATAAATAGTCTTCATTTACCAAAAATTAAAAAAAATTGATTATTTATGTTTAAAAATTGTCTAAGCATATTTTTGAACACTAACATCTCATACTTTTATTTTTGATAGCATAATATCAAAAATATTATAAAAGCTGAAGAAAATATATTTATCAGCAAGAAATTATAATTCTTATTTTTATTGTATAAAATTAAATATTTAAAATAAGATTTATTTTGAATCACTTGTAAAATTAACTTGTTAATAATAGAATCATCACCAATAGAAATGAATTTAATATTTTAGATGTGAGATATTTTAATGAATATTTCATATAATTACAAAATATTGGTAAATTGTAATGGTTGTCTTTTTTGATTGGGTGGCATGGTAACCATTGCATGTTCTAATTATTATTGTCTTATTTCTGTTTTATGTATTACTACTTATTTAATTGTATCATAAATTTATTCTTAAAATATGTATATTCAACATGCATTTCATAATATTTTCCACATTAATATAACACCATAAAAATAAATGAGAGTATATATTTCTATATTAAAAAAATGTATTTTTGTAATTGATTTACTTATTTTTAGTATATTATAAATTATAATTCATTATCTTCACTATCTTAAACATATGAATGTAGATATTGTAAAAAAAATGTTCATGGCTTCTGTTATGCATATCCATGTTCCAAGTTTCATCAGTTATGTCAACCACGTTTTGTATTTATTGATGTTTATCACATAAATTCACATTATTGGTGCTCTTATTTTAGCTTACATCTATTTATATCAACCATCATCTTTCAATAAATACCTGATTGATTATTAATCATTTTTATTAGATTAAAAATTGTTAGAATATGCATTAATTATAAGTTCTAAAAAATATGAATGGAACATAAAGAGGGTGAAAAGTTAATAAAATGAATATTGTTAGAACCTGCATAAATTTCAAGTCTGTACTAAAGTTTAAAAGAAGTACGTATTTCTAACCGAATTAAAAGTGATTAAATTTTGATTTCCATGTATATATCTTAAGTGTATAAAGTGCAGTGCTATACCTGCAAATGTTATTTTTTAATAATTACACATGGCACCAAAATTTTTAATTATTTCATTGTTTATCATAATTATTGAAAAGCTCTGCTTAAGATAATTTTACTCCCCTCATCCCCATTTACATAACAAAAATTCCATATGCTGAAGAAAAAAAAAAAAGAATGTATATGAAATTTGAATTCAATGTGCCAAATAATTCATAAATAGATATGATATTGACCAAAGATGACAAAAAATTTTGGTTTATAAGCGAATCACTTTTGAGTCTATGCAAAGCAAGCACTGTACACATTTATAATACAATTTGCATTTTGAACTGTTTTTATGTATGTGTATATATCTCTAAAACATGCTCATATATGACTTTTACAAGTGTGATGTTTGCATAATTCATTACCAATAACCAAGAATTTGATCATTTTAATATATTTTTTATGCTTTATAGTTTTAAGATTACACTCAGAAATTAAATTCTATTAAATGTATTCACCCGATCAATTAGTAAAAGATTTATTATGTTTGTAGGATTATGATGCCTCACATTTTTCTTTGTTCACTGTGCCGACTTCAATCCTTTTAATTGGATTAATGTTTTAATTATTTGTTCAGTTGAAAATACAAGCTTCCAAATTTCAACAGAGTTGGATTCAAATATAAATTAGAATGATTTTTTTTTTAATTTATGTTAATTTGGAGTCATTTTTTTTTTAGATTTTAAAAACTGACATTTTATATATATATATATGTTTATGTATAATTTATACATGCATTTTTATTTAGACAAAATTCATTAAAAGTAGATTTGTAAAAGTTAAAATGAAAATCCAGTTTTTAGAATAAATAAACTTCTTTTGTAAAAATAATTTTATAATACAAAAAAGAAAAGAGGGAAGTGTATGGGAGATTACTATAACAATTATTCAGCAACATAGAAGAGTCAAAGGAGAGAAGAAAGAAAAAAAATTGTCTTCTCTTACTTTTTATAAAATTTTTATACAACTTTTTTTTTTTTTACAATACCTTTTAGAATATACTCTAGTGCCATATTGGATTTTTTTTTTGCATTTGGATCTAGATTTTGCAATAATGTAGGTTTATTTAGTGCAGAAAGAAAATAGCTGGCATAAAGATAACATGCCATGAAATGCAATAAACCCTACAAAATATAGTTATTATTGTATTAAAATAAAAATAAATATTTTTTAAATTGTTAATTTTATACTTGTTTATACATTATTAATTTTTAATAGATAAATTTTAAAATTGACTTTTTGATAACAAATTTATTACATTTCTGATAGTTTATAATTAAAAATATGCTTGAGACTTGTGATACTTTATGCCAATATTGATCAAGATGTAAACCACAGCTTCTACATCCCTAGTCCATTTAATCTGAAAAGATATATCAGATGTATTCTCTAATAAAAGAAATAAAATGTTAGCAAACAAATATTTATTAAAAATAACATTGATAAATTATAATTTTTAAGAATAAATATATATAATTAACAATACAGTGGAGTTGCAATCTACTCTGTATCTAACCACACAATTTTAATTATATGCTATCAAAAGAAAAAGATAAATAAAAACCCCATTAAAATTTGCAAATTTTATGATATTCAAGCAGCCTGTTTTCCTCTCTCTGAGCACCATATACGATTATATGCATTAATTAAATTTCATTGGTTTATGTTGAAAGCATATACATTTTATTCTTCATTACCTAAAAGATAATAGCAACAAAATAAAAAAGATAATTTCTTGTAACAAAAATTAATTTATTATGTTTATATATATATAAGTTATTGAAAAAAAAGAAAAGAAAATCACCCAGAGCTATTTAATAGGAAAAAAGTTAGATATTTTGTTATTTATTTGATAGTTTTTTACTTCTTATTCTTGCTTTAGTTAACTCATGAGTGAACACACTCATTAAAATATATGTAAATGTGAAGTCTCAATTTTTTTTAATAATTATATTTTAAAAACTTTTATTTATACATAATAAAAAGGCATCTCATATATATGACTTGAAAAATACTGTATAGTTGCAATTAAAATAATATGTTTTCTATTCTAATCAATGTTTATTGACAAAACAAGCTATTATATGCTATATATGTGGAATGCAAGGGGAGATGGATCAAAATATAGCATAGTTCACACACATGCTTATCTTCCATTGGACTGCTGAGGTTTTTTGCATTTTGATTTCTTAGATAGCATTTGTTTTATTTACTTAGGAATATATTTTCAAGGGACAATTATTAACTTTATACAATTTATATGTACACACACAATATCATTTGCTATGTTTGCATTGTATTTTCATATCAATATGTAATATTCATTTTTATACAATGCAGTATAAATATTACTCTAATAAAAACAAATGAAATAAAAATCTGAATTACTGTCAGTGAAAGTTAAAGGACAAAAAGCAGTTCACTTTACCGCCATCTAATGCATATAGAATTCTTATCTTTAACATTTGCACCATCATCTTCAGCCTACTTTCTGACTGCTTTTATCAGTGTGGAATTCAAAGTTATTACTCAGGCTTACACTAGATGGTAATAAAGTGGAGATCTGCTTTTGTCATATTGGTTAAGCTGGGTTTTTAATAATTGTTTACAATAACTGGTAAATAGTTATTCCATTTTTAAAAAATATTGATCAAAAAGCAATTTAACCTATTTTTTGCTATTTATTAAACTATTGAAAAATAGTGGATACTCTTTAAAATGGCTAAGGCATCTCATGATATACAGCTTAATAGTTTGCCCACAATCTTGGAAAATAAGGATTGGTCAATCTGAAGGAAAAAAATTGAGGAAGAGAGGTAATTGAAATGAATCACTCAAACTTCATTATCAATTTCCTATCTAGAAACAAAATAATTATAAACATCAAATTTTTAATTTATCCTTATTACTGTGTAATTGTATTTATTCCCATAGATTATATTTTACTCAAAGTAATAATAGAGCTAATTCCAGTAGTTAAAGTTTTAAATTACTTATTACCACCACATCATTAACAATACTAAATTAAACAAAATGTTTCATCTTCTTCATTTAGTCTCACTTTTCTGAATAAATAAATCAAGCCTCTCAATACATTGGTTTGTTTTATTCAATTGTGATTTAAATTTACTGGATTTCATAATTAGTTTCATCCTTTTAATCTCTTATCAATCATTGATTAATTATATCACTAAACTCATATTTACTGAGTCAATTTAATTTATTCATGCCTCGTGTTGAGTACTGAAGAATAATGTGAAGGTGAAAAGGTATGCTGAGGATGAACAATAAGAATGACTATAAACAAAGATCAGACAGTTTGCTGCTAAACATATTGGAATAATGTTGTGTTTTAGACATATGCATAAATAATAGATTATTTGATAATTTTCCTTTAATTTAAATAGATAGATTAAGGAACTATTTTCTTTGTTATGTGCTTCTCCAATGTTATCATCTTGTACATTCTTTTCGGTTTATAACACTCATCCTGAGCTTCAATGGATTAAACTGGCCCAATAGATACAATTAGTTAACATTGGAGATGAGCAATCAATGATTAGCATAATAGATTAAAATGAATTAGCAGATATGCAGAAAGCTTGATGGTCATAAATTAAACAAGTGATTGACTTATAAAAAGAGGCTCAATTGGTTCATAAAAGGAGTTTGACTAATGACAAGAAATTAGTATTCTTATGACAATGATCAAAATAATTTATCATAATAAGCTAATTATAAATTTATTTAAACGCACATTCATTACGTAAATAATATTCATTAAGGCTGTAGCCTCAAGCACATGCGTATAAAATGCGATAGTAGGGACCTCTACAGGTCTTAAAACCACAAGCTTACTCATTGGAAGAAAAGAGGGGAACCCTTCTTTACTTCAACCTACTTTCTATTTAAATAGGTGAAGCTGAAGCGGTTCGATCTGAGAGTGTGAAGCTATTCAATACTTCACTAATTAAGTCCACATTTCTTATTAATTATTTTTAATGAAATATAATCTAGGATAATAAGTAAAATAATATAGTAAAAATTATGACAAGTTTATCACTAAAATATAATCAATACTACGACCACTTCATATGTGGAGAAAACATTGAAATATTAAATACAATCTATCAAAAACTTATTAAGATTGTATTTAATATTTTCAATATTTAGGATGAAACAGTTTTAGTATTATCTTTAATTTATTAAAACGGTACAATAGTGTGTTTGTAAGTGGCATTTGTTATGATTTTGTTTATACATACGATACTAAATCGTAATAAGTAGAAAGAAGCAGAAAGTGAAATAATTTTTTAAGTTTTGAAGAAGGAAAGTTGTGTAAAAGAGTTTTTTGATGGACAAAAGAACTTTTGTTTTTTTCTTCCCACTTCCATGTAGATAGATATGACTATATTATTTCTAAACAATTGTAACATGTTTTACAACTGTAAATCAGATTTACTTTTAAAATTACTATGCATTACAAAAACGTACTTCATTGTGATTGGAAATAAATGCATTTTTTTTTATAAATAAAAATTAAAATAATTTGCTCTTTAAAAAAAAAAAAAAAGGGGGGGGGGAGATCTGAAAATAATAATTACTCTTAGTTCTATCACAGTTGCTTTCAATATGTCAATTTTACCACGTTTTGTAATTTTTTTGTTGTTATTATAAATTCAAATATATATATTTTTTTATTTGTACATTTTTAAAAATTAAAATCTTTTCAAATAAATGGCAAATGTTTTGAATACCCCGGGAATCTGTTAATGCTAAATTAAAAATATAAATTATTGTATGCATTAAAATTGCATTGATTTGTTTTTGCTATAATTTTTTATTATTATTATTTAAATTATAATTTTCAGTTTTTCTTTTTTCCCAATTAAAAACTGAAGATAATCTATTCTAAATTAATTTTGCATTATAACTTTAAACCATAAATAATATACTGCAGTAACCAATCATGAAATCTCCACTATATATGACTTTTAAATAAAACAAAAACCAAAACATAGATAGTGAATAATAAAACTATTGATTTTGAAAATGTTAATCGTACTTAAAAATCATATTAAGACCCTTAACACTAAATATGAGGAGATAAATATTTCTGAGTGATTTGTTAACAATTTACTGTAGGTAAAATTTGAAAAGTATCACCTTAAAACGTGTGAATATGTTGTAGGTTTCTAAAGGATTTAAATTTATAATATACAATAATATCTTGTAATAATAAGTTAGATATTGGATCCTCCCTCACTATTAAATGGATTAAACCTTTTTGTACTTATGAATGCTTAGAGGCAAAACAAAATGTTACTATATTATATATTAAATGCACTATAGTACTATATAAAATTGATATGAGGGCATAAACTAATTTTTTAAACTGAATATATAGCTTAAACATTGATATGTTTTCTATATATACTTGATTTTTAAAAAATATATACTTCATGATTGATGAAGGATATGGCACATTTCATCATTTAAAGTAAGATATGACTATCACAAGCACTAGAGATATATCACATTCAGCTAACACTATATGCAATAATTTTATAAAGTTTGGAAATTTGGTGGAGATACGAAAAAACACTACTGCTGTAAACAAATTACAGAATAGTGATCCAAAAAGAAAATGCTAGCTTGCTTCACTACTGGACTTGGGTATTGTATGCCTATTGGTGAAAAACTACTAACACAGCGAATATATAAAGATAATGATGCTTTTAGCGCAAATCACTTATGAAGGCAGTTATTACTTAACAATATGTCTGGGCTTACAACTTCAGACAATAAATTAATATAAAATACTTGATTATTGGCAGGAGTAATTTATCTTCTCAAATTTTACCTAAATTTATTGATTAATCATATTAATGATTCAGTAATAATATGAAATTATAATATTTTCATGTTGTAATTATAATCATGAAATATATTCAGCATTATATACTTCCTTCTTTCTAGTTGTACATTTGTTATCCTCCCCTCTTTTTATTCTACCAGTAAAATTTTAATGAAATGAACATTTTGTAAAGATCTTTTTTATATATATTTTTCCAAGGTAACTAATTTATTCAAATGTAACTGATTAGAAGGGAATGTTAGATTAAATATTTATTTTTTTACTCGATATAAAGCAAAATTCAGATCAAAACATGTAATATAATCTTAATATATATATATGCTGTGTAAATTGAAAACATTGAAAATTATTTATTGATTTGTGAATGTATATTATACTGTAAATACTTTAAAGTAACCTGATTGATATAGGCAAAAACTACTGATTTTAAATGAACTTTTGATATGGTTAACAAGCAGCAGTATATGTGCATGTAATTCTTTTTTATTAATAAATTTATTTTATTAAAATAGTCTGCGATTTTATTTATTGGTTCTATTTTTTTTTTAAAATATTTAAAAAAGAAATTACATATTTTGAAAATAACCATATGATTGAAAACTAATATAAGCAAACAATGTTAACATACTATTCCTAACACAATACAAAAGAAATATTTTATTATTCCAAACAACAGTTTTGGTTATCCACTGGTCCTCAAAGTTGTAAGGCACACAATATACACACTACATTTTCCACTAAAATGATGGCTGGTGATTGTTCTCTCTCCAAGTTCCCTTCAGTGCCATCTCTGAATTGTATTGCATAATGACATTTCAGCTATTCATCATCAAGATTCTAAGGTATTAATGCATTTGCATCATGAGTTATGACATGAAATGTGCCTTAATTCGTGATGAACAGTGCCAACATTCAATTTTGTTTTAAATTGGGATAAACTATTATTGAAACATTTTAACTGAATAAAATGGTGTGTGATAGTGAAGCTATGAGTCACAATGATATTTTCAAATGGTTTGCAAGATTTCAGGGTACCAGTGAGAACGTTGAAAAATATAAACAGTCATATTTCATGTCATAACTCATGATTCAAACATGTTAGTATCTTAAAATGTTTGTGTTGAATAACTAAACTGTTGCTTCATGATACAAGCTTTGATTCAGAGATAATGCTATAGGTAATTTGGAGGGAGAATCAAACATTCTTTTGCTTTTTAATGTACAATTAAGTAAATGTAAATCTTTATGGACATCTTAATATATATTCATCTAGTGTGTGTGTAAAAATAAGTATTGTAGAGATAATAGTTCAGGAGGGACCATGTGACATTTGAGCACTTAATGGCAGATTGTGTATTTAATAATTTCAGTTTGAATTGAGTTTATTTTTACTTACTATTCAGATGGCAATCCTGGAATCCCAAATCAATTCATCACTATTCCTGTGCTATACTTCCAGGGATTAAGATTATTGATCCAGTAGAAAGAATGAAATAAATATACACAGTATACTTTATAACAATAGTGATAAATTTCTAGAGTGCTAGCTCTATTCTCTAAGTATTCTATCTAAAAAATCCATTTTCATTTGCAACTCAAGATCTTATGTGACAGGATGCTATCTGACTTTAATCCAGTTTTTCTAATTCAGAGCCTCTCTTCCTGTCACACTAGAAAACTTCCTTATTTCAACCATCTCATATGTCTAGATTTTTTACAATCTTTGGGGATCAAACTTAAGACTTCAACTTTTCATTTAATATCTCTTTCAGCAATATGGTTAGCCCAATTTCATTTCAGTTTCAATACTTTTAACATTGTTCTCTCAAATATGTCTTTCATTTTTAATCTTTTGTTACTCATAACATATATCCTTATTTCATTGAGTAATCTGAAGTTTAAATTGCCTTTTTGCGAGCCTCTTGTTTTTCCATTATGTATTGTATCCAAGTCTTAAATCCATAAGTAAGAATTGGTAAATATTTATTAAAAACCTTCCTTTTCAAACAAGTATATTTCCTTTTAATATTAAGTAATTTCAAATATAATTCAATGATTAATTTCATCTATATTAATGATTTCACTAAGTTAGTAGATGCTGCTAACTTCTAATTTATGATTTTATTTTCTGAGAAAATCCATTGAATAATGCTTTATTCCTTTTAGGATAGATATTTTTTTAGGATTTATTAGAATGAACATCAAATCAATGAAGATGCCTGCATAGTTTTATTTGAGTTGGATTGTTATTCAAATTTACATGGTAGAGTTAATTTCTACTCATTTTAATAACCATGTCAACAAAGTTAAAGAGATATCAAATGATTTATAGTGTTAATAATTTGCAAGTTGATTTCAGTAAAGCTAAATGGAATCACTAATCTGATGTTTATCCTAATAAATATTGTTTATCCATGTAAATATCTTGGATCAGATGCAAAGCCACTTCATCTGTTAGATGGATTACTTTGTTATTAGAAGCCATTACATTAATACATATTAGCATTTTAGAGTATGTTTATTCTTCCTATTTACTGTATATTATTTATTACTGTTTAACTTGATCTTTATATACAATAAACTTTATTGTCAAAAACAAATATTTACAATTATTAACTTATGTAAATTTATTAATACTGATTACATATACTAGCATAAGAAGTTCATAACCTTATAATGAAGATTACAATTAATCTTTAACGCAGTACTATTCATATTAGCCTAGAGCAGCATTTTTTTGCCAGTCCATGGCACTGATACAAAAATAAAATGAATCGTGTTAATCAAATTTGTATAAATATGAATTGTCAAGATATAAAATTTCTTGACGAACATTTAAGAATATTGTAGCAAAATTTCAAACAATATCCAGAAAATGAAGATCTCAGGAAATTAAAAATGTGGATATGAAATCTACTTTTAAAAAATCTGATTCAAACAAGTCTTAATCTTCATGAAAAAACTCTTGTTGAACTATCTTCCAATATTACTCTGGAATACAAATTATTTGATCAAATTTTGAATGTCTATGAGTAATGGATATCCAGAACTTAGCAAAAAAGCTTTAAAATTACAATGCAAAGACATTTTTATCATTAACATTTATAAAACAAAATTCAGAAATTGCTTGAATCCTGATGCTGTACTTTGTCTTTCTGAAACAACCTTGCAGCCACAGATCGAAAAACTTATAAGTGAAAGGCAGGAGCAAATTTCACCTTGAAAATTAAATAACCATTTTTTTTGTTAATCTATCTTATTTATTTGTTAATATTCTATACATTTCTTGTTTGTAATCTTTTGATAATTTCTTTGTAATCAATGCAAAAAATCAGACATGATCACTTTTGTGAGATATTTTATTTCATGTTAATGTGTTATTTGTTTTATTAATTATTTGTTAATTTTTTATATATTTATTTTATTTGATTTTTTTTTATTTGTTTGTAATTGATACAATAAAAAAATAAAACTTTTGCAAAACACCTTATTTTGTAAACTTGCTGGTCTGAGAAATTTTTCTAGGTCATTTGCTAGTCTGCCAAAGAAAAAGATAGGGAAACACTGACATAGAACATTGACCTAAGTTTAAGTCACTATAAAGTCCATAAGATAATTCGTATAATTATGTGCATAGTAAAAATAAAATGTAAGACCTTAAGAATATAATAGTGATTTACATAATTATGTGTCTTATAAAAATAAACTGCCAAGTCTTGATAAAATTTCTAGTTAGAAATGTAAGGTCCCAGTAAAAAATGGCTGATTCTCCAAAATGTTTGCAGCATTATTCTGAATGAAAGCATGTATTACATTGCAGCATAATTTATCTTTGCTATAAAAACTTTAAAATGCTGTCTCTGGATCATGAACTATGTCATGAAGCCTAATATTGTTTCATACTTTTTATAAATTATCTTCAATGCTTTCTCTGCCATCATGAAATCTTGTAAACCACTTAAAGACATTCTTGTAACTCAAAGCTTCATTACTATATATAGTTTGAATCATTTCATTTCAATAGAAGTATTATCCAATTTAAAACACAATTTAATGTTAGCATATTTTACCATTATGAGCTAAGGTATCAAATACACTCACATTTATGTTCTAACTTATGATCCAGACATATTAGTACATTAAAATTATTGTGTTGAATAGCTAAATTATGTTGCTATGTAATACATGTTAATTCACAGATGGCACTAGAGGCAACTTGGGGAGAGAATCAGCCACATTCTCACTGGGAAACAATTGTGTAATTTTTTTTAAAACCAATCCTTTTTTAGAAGTGTTTTTATTAATAAAAGGCATTATGAGCTGTCCACTAATCTAAAGAATGATTAAAGGTAGGTTATATAGATTACAAATTTTTATCATACTTGCATAGTGACTGTTTATGATAAACTGAGTACCTATAGAAAATAGGATACTCTTGATGATGCAAAATATATACAGAATTGGAATTATTGTAACAGCTTTTGTATATTTTTATATAAGGCACCTGTAAGACCAAAATTAAACTTATGTTTGACAATGGGGTACTGCTTAAGAATAATGGAGCGTACAAAGATTTGAAATTCAAATAGATTTAACAGCAGATAGTGACATGTAAAAAATTATAAGAGTATATGGATTTTTTTATATCACTAAAGATCTGAAAGATTTTAATATTTAGCTGAGTAATAGTATGCAAAGAAAAATTTTCCAGCATATTATACATTTATATACATATATAATAATTCCACTGCTAATGCTAAACTAAAATAAAAATCCAAATATTAAATCATTGCTCTTAGTTAATAAATCCAGCATTGCCCTCTATGAAATAATATATAAATGTATTAGTCTGTATTTCAATATATATAAAGAGTGTGCCCCAGTAAAAAAAAGACTGGTTTTCTTTCCAATTCTCTTACAACACCCTCTCAAATCAACCTTGTTCACATAACAATATAATGAAGCAATTTATAACAAAAATTTTAAAGAGGTAGTGTGGTTTGAAATCTGAGGTGTGAAATTTGACAAAGTATTTGATATCTCTGCAGATCATCATCTTCAATGCTCTCTACTATCACAAAATTTTGAAAACCACTTGAAAATGTTCTTATGATTCATGGCTTCACTGCCAAACACAGAATGAATCTTTTCAAATGCAGTAGCAGTTTAAAAGAAAATTAAATGTTAGTACACACTGTCACATTTCATGTTGTAACTTGTGATCTAGACATGATAATATCTTAATTTTTTTATGGTGAATAGCTAAATTATACCACAATGAAATATGTTTCAGAAATAATTACAGGCAGCTTGGAAAATTAGTTATCTTTTTACTCGGAAACAATGTGTATACTCTATTAGAAGTCATATATAGATTTAGTTGGGTATACAGTATGAAGTGGAGAAATCTAGCACAAAGTTCAAAAGTGTGAATTTAATACAAAGATAGTAACATTAATAATTAAATTCCGTTTCTGTCTAAAAAAAAAATACAAGTTCAGAGTTTTGAATTTGCATTTGAAATTGTCTTGAAGTCAACCATTTTGAAACATCCAATACCTATCTATATTTTGACAATGATTGGTATCTATTAAGTTCCTTATATATAAAGCTGTACCTGGAATAGAGAGAATGATTTTTTTCCATTTATGATTTTTGTCCAATTACTGAATGCTAGATAGCTAGGTTTTAGGATAATTTTGTTTATACAACAGAAATCATAGATTAAATACATTACTGTTAATAACTGAAGAAAGAAATCAGTATTGTTCAATGAAGGAATTGGAAAATTAATTTAAAATATTTGGAAGGATAGGTTAATGAATATTAGGTTACTAAAAACAGAATTGAAATAGATTATATGAAGGGGAAAACAAGCATCGTTAGTTTCTAGGGGTTATAATGTTTGAGCATCAGCAGAAGCAGTTGATGTTGTATCCAATGACCTTCAAGTCTTGAGTCTATTATTCTATGTATGCTGATTGCATTTATGTAAAAAATAGAGACAATAATGTCATATATTTCAGGTATATATTTATAAAGTGTGGAAGGAATTGAAGTTACAGAAATGTATGTTATTTAAAAAGTATACTTATATATGAAGTATAAGGTTCAAAAGTATATAATGAAACACTAAGGAGAATTTTTTTATAGTATGGATAAAAGGCTTTGGATAGTCAAGTAAAAAAACAAAAAGCGCTAAAAAAAATTTGGAATCCAAATAAACATATATACGCTTGGGAAAATTTAAAGCACAGTGAGAGGATTGAGAGAAAAAAATATTTGTTTAAACTTTTATAGTAAGAATAAGAGGATTGGAATAGACCAAAAGAGCTATTTTTAAAATTAAAGAAAAAAATGGAAAGTTAGAAGGATTTAGTAGTAACTATATAAAAGGTAGACAAGAAGAGAAAGTGTCTGTGTTCCCTTTTTCTTATAAAGGTTAGTTATACACAATATGTTTCAGTAAAAAGATGACTGGAAACCAGTTCTCTCCAAGGTATCTGCAGTCATATCTCTGAACCAACGTGTTATATAGCAACATATTTTAGCAATGCACCATAAAAATTTTAAGGGGCCAGTAAGTCTGGATCATGAGCAGTGACATGAAATATGACTGTTTCATGACTTAACCTGTGATGGAACCAAATTAAATTTTAATTTAATATTGGAAAAAACTGCTATTGCAAAGTTAAAATAATCCACACTATATTTAGCAGTGAAACTATGAGTTTCAAACATATTCTCAATTGTTTTTCAAAATTCTATGATAGCAGAGAAAGCACTGAAGACAATCAGGAAAGATACACAACATTTTATGTCATAATTCAGAGTCCAGACATTTGTGGCTATAATATATAATACAGGAATCCCCTGATTAGTGTGGTTTTGAAGAATATGGTTTTAATTAATGCACAAAACTCCCATCCCTTTAACTGTGTGGTATAAAATTTGATTAGTGTGCTCTTTATTTTGAACAGCAAATTTTTAGAGATATAATTAATTAGCAACTCATGAGAGGTGCCATCTGCCAAAGGCATGAGACTTGTGATTGACAGTTGAGCGTACCTCAGTTACCCGGTCAAGCCTAGACATGCAACATGCTTATTGCTTACTCTCATCAAAAAAATTTTCCTATTGTTTTTTTCTTCTTAAATCACCCTTCATAGCCATGAACACACAAAAAAGAATCTAAATGAAGACTCTTCACTTTGGATGCTAAACTTGATGTTATTAAACTATCTCATAATGGTGACAGCAAATCTAGGTGAGTCAAAAATATGCGCCATTTTGAATAATCAAGCAGTACCAGAAAAAAAGGCATAGGCAATACACTAAGAAATAGAAGTCTGTTGATGATTGAAATGGAAGATTTACTTTTCATATGGTTGAAAGATTGTAATCAAAAACGAATTTCCATTGATAAATCTAACATCAGGATTAAAGCTTTAAGCATTTTTTCTTCATTGAAAAAAGAAAAACATCAAGGTGAATTCAGCTAGTAAAGGCTGGCTATAAAATTTTAAAGGTTGATCCGGCATAAAAATATTAAATTAATAGGGGAAGTAGCCAGTGCTAGATAAACAAATTATGGAAGAAAGGTTCAATTGATGTTAGATTTTTTTTCCCAACAAATAAAATTTAAATCTATTTTTTTTTCAATAAATCAATTAATAATTCATTAATTGTGTATTTCAGCATATCTATGTACATTTCAAACAAAGGATTTTTTTTTTACATAGATTCCATAGGTTTTAAAATTTTATTAGTGCGTTTTTAATATATGTGATATAAATGGAGGATTCATTAACTGCCCTAATCAAGGTATTCCTGTACATGGTCGATTCACAGATAGTGCTGCAGGTAGCTTAGATGGAGAACCAACCGTGTTTTCATTGGGACATACTGATATATATCATAAAAATAAATTTTGATATTCACTTCTAAAATTTAGCATACAAAATAATTCAAATGCCAAGATTTGTGATGATGATGTTTTAGTTGTATTTACATATTAGACTATTTCCATCATCTAATATGAGTATTGAATGTCTTTAGAAAAATTTAACTTTATTTAAATATTCCAAGTACATTCAACTGTTAATAATAGCACACAAGTTAATATATGCACAACGTTTTGAGAGGTATTATTTCCCCCTCTTCTTCAGGTGTTGCTGGACTGACCAGTGATAGTACTAGCATGGGAATCAAACCTGGACCTTTTGATTCTTGAGTATTAAATTTTAAGATAAACCAATCTGCCAAAGGCAACAGTCAGTGGGAATTTCATATGCTTATATATGAATTCTTGTTAAATTCTGCACTTTTTCCTAAGAGCAAAGTTGATCAATAGTTTCCATACATTATGTATAGTCATACTAGATTGACTTATGTGCATGTACTAACTAGTATGCTATTACTAACAGTCAAATGTATTTGGAATATTTAAATAAAGTTATTTTTTTCTAAAGACATTCAATACTCATATTAGACGATGGAAATAGTGCAACATATGAATACAATTCAAATGCCAGTTTAAAAGTCAACACAACACTCTGTTTTATGTTAAGAAATGTGTACAATTTATTTTAAAATGCTCTAAAATATTTTACATTTTTATAATGTAACTCTAAAACTGAGACACTGTTATAAAACTAATTAGCAATCAGCAAAAAAATATAATGAATGAGCATCCAGACAGAGAGCTTAATGTCTGGACTATGATATAGGATAATAATGTTCAGGTTTTTAATTTGTAATTGCTTTCAATTTTACCTTAAACTGCTTTGCTGTGTTATTTAGATGTTGAATATTGTAAGACCACATTGACATTTTAAAATCTGTTTGGTTTTCAGTTTAATGTATGAAAAATATTTTATACATTACAGAATATTTGAATACAAACAGTGGGATTGCTACATATTGAGAAGTGATGATTATTTTAGCATAATGTGAAAGTAGTAAGCATGTGATATCTAGCCAATGATTTGAATGGCTGATATATTTAAACTTTTAGTAGTTAATTTTTGTATTATTTTCAGTTTAACAATATGCATATTTGTTATTGTTTTTTTATTTTTGTCTTGGGCTATCTTGCCATAATATTCAAATATTGGATTTTATGCTTTAAAATTTGTCCATCTTGAATTTGCTGTTAATATAAAAGGGCTTTGCAGATTACATTGTATTGTTATTGACAGGCTTGCTGCCAGATGAAGAATGATGTTAAGGCAATGAATCAATTCTTCATCAAAGAGCTGATTGGCTGATCACTTTAAATATCAAAAGTGATACATTTATATTGTAATGGAGAGAAAGGGGCTTGCTGCCAGATGGAGAATGATGTTGAAGCAATGAATCAATTCTTCATCAAAGAATTGATTGGCTGATCACTTTAAATATCAAAAGTGATACGTTTATATTGTAATGGAGAGAAAGGTGGTGGGAGCAGTGGTGGTAATATTCCACCTTTGCTTTCAAAAATTAAAACTTTATTTACACATTAGAGTGGGTGCAAAAGAAATCAATGATAGGATAAAATTATGTCAATAAGAAAGTTACAATGTATACATATGAATGTGGTATGGAAGCCATGTATATAAAAAAAGCAAGGGTTGTATTAGGTCAATAACATAGTCTCAAGAGCAGCATAAGAAAATCATGATAGTTAATTAATGTAAGTATGAAAGAAACAATAACTATAAAAAATTCAAAGATTTCACTAATGCCTTAAGGCAGGGTGTCATATGGTTAATTAGCTAGGAATATAAAGTAAGTCAAACCTATGTATAAGGTTTGGAAATTCCATTGATTAATGATTATCCTGGCCCAAAGAGAAATGAGGACTATAACAATATTTACAAGTTGATATAGGTAAATTAATTGTACAGAATGTAACTAATGCAAAATTTGGGTATTAGAATATATAAGATGTATGAAAGATCTACATAGTTAAAGTTTAGATTATTCTTAAGTGAAAGATGGGATATATTATTTATGTATGAAAGATCTACATAGTTAAAGTTTAGATTATTCTTAAGTGAAAGATGGGATATATTATTTATTCAGTGGATAGGAGAAAGTTCAAGTTTCAGGCCTAAGAAATACATGAATTAGGACTCTAGCCTTATCTGGTTCCAGGTTTGGTCAATTAACCAAGGCTGACAAGTTCGTTTATGCTCATCTTTTATCTTGTAGAGGGATTTGAAAAATCAATTAACCATTGAGTCATCACAGCCATGATCAAATATCATGCTACATCTGGAAGTCCAAATTGAGAAGTTAATGAAAGTGGTCCTCCTGTTTGTTATATAGGGGACAAAGGGGGTTGATGTTGTAACCCCTTTGGTAGTGGAGAAAGGCCCCAGTAGGGAGTGCTCCAAGGATGATTTTTATTAAAAATTCAACAAATTTTGGACTCAGTTTGATAAACTTTTGGATTTAGTTTTTCCAGGAAACATTAATCGATAAACTTCCCAATATGATAATTTCCCCTGAAAAAGGGAACCCGATGTCTGGAAGTTTTGAATAATACACTGTAACTTGCTTTTGTAACCAAATGTTTCCAGGAAACATTAATCGATAAACTTCCCAATATGATAATTTCCCCTGAAAAAGGGAACCCGATGACTGGAAGTTTTGAATAATCACTGTAACTTGCTTTTGTAACCAAATGCTTCTCAATCTAGGTGGAGGTCGATCGGTCAACCCTATCTTTTCCTTGGGGTAATCGATAAACTTCCCAATATGATAATTTCCCCTGAAAAAGGGAACCCGATGACTGGAAGTTTTGAATAATCACTCTAACTTGCTTTGGTAACCAAATGCTTCTCAATCTAGGTGGAGGTCGATCGGTCAACCCTATCTTTTCCTTGGGGAAGGGGCACTCCATATCGGGATTATCGTTAAAAAATCTTGAATAGTATATTATGAATTCATTGGAGGTAAAAAATCTTCAGCAAGTGAAGGCTAAGGCTATTAAGAAGTTTGGGTTTTTGTGATACATTGAGGCTGTTTTGCTTCCCCAGCAAAGTTTTCTGCATAAGGTTTCAATTTTTTGAATAAACTTGCATGGGGAAAATTCTGCTAGATAATATGTTATTTTGGGCAATACTATAGCATTAAGTAGTGCTACCTTCTCCAACAAGGACAGGTAGACCTTAGATAGTGATGTTACTGTAGAATTGGCCTTAGCTAATAAAGAAACTTGGAGTTCTCATAATGAAATGGGGGAGACTAGGGGGAAGCCGAGAAATTTCTGAGGGGGGCTTCAAATTCACCTAGTATTTGCTTGCCTGATAGAATTGACCATATGGCCAATTTCATTCAGTTTGCTTTGAGACCAAATTTATGAGAAAATTGGTCCAGGAGTTCTTCAAGCCTAGTGAACTCATCCTGAGATGAGAGAAAACCACTACATCATCTATATAGAAATAAGGTGAATTTTCTCCCTCAGCGTAGGGGTGGCTATCCAGGAAAGACAGCATCAATGCTTAGCAGTAATGAGTTCAGATAGGCTGTGAAAAGGAGAGTACTTAGTGGTGAGCCCTGAAGGATGGAAATACAGGGCTGAAATCCTGGAGCCACTACCATTGAGAGAGAAATACCTCCCAATTGTGAAGTAGATTCTCTATCATTTGGAGATATGCTGAAGGCACTTGGAGTTCCTCCAGCACACTAAGTAATACTTTGACCCTGACGCAATCCAAGGCGTCAGCAAAGTCGAATAGAACTGCAATCGGTCGGGACATTATTCTCCTGTGAACATGATCTATGAGGTGAAAGCAGCTGATGGCATTAACAGTTGAGCTCACCTTTTCGGCAAATTGATATGAGGTTAATTGATCTATGATGTTGTCTTGGATATCCTCTTTAATTAGGCCTTTGATTGTCTTTATTAGTAAGGGCAACACGATATGGGCCAGAGGTTGTCCAATTGATGTGGCTTCCCATTTTTAATAAGGGAAACCATGGCAATTAGACACATTCCATCAATATTCTGGGTGCCTTCGACCAGAAGGTCAATTATTTCTTTATCGAGATAGTAAAGGCACGAAGATGTATGAGTACAAACTTGGGAATGCTATGTAAACCAGAATGAGTTCTATCCAGGAATGATCTTAATTTTGATAGGATCCTAGTTTCAGTGATCTTATGTGGAGTTGATTCCCTGTTGATGAGAGTCCTATGTGAATTAGTTACTCTCAGAGGCTGGAATTTTCTGTAGTAAAATTCACAAACTTTGGCCAACATGGAAGAACTGGAGAATTCATTGCCCTGTATCTCTATTGACCTAGGGGTCCTAGACCTTTTTCCAGACCCCAGAGTCCATCTTAGGTAGCCTCTGGTCCAGCAATGTTGATGAAGGTATTGGCAGGCCCTCTTAATTGAGAGATACTCAGCAATGACTCCTTGAGGATGCTTATATTTTGTCTTTAGAGCCAGAATATTTGAGACAGTTTGGACTTCATAAGGAAGTGAGCTGAGCTCTCTGGCAATGGATTCCAGTTCATGAAGCATATGAACTGGACCCTTGGATTTAATTGTGCATTTATTGATTAGGTGTTGGAGTGTGTCCACAAATGCCTCCAAGCAGCCTGTGCAGGAAGAAAAATTAGCTGTAGCCAATTAAAGGTGATATAAGCTGATATCAGCTGGATAGTAATATTGCCCTTAGTAAGCATACGAATGGTTCATGCTAGTTTATTAATGATCTGTGAGACAGTTCTTGGGTTGACTCTAATTTCTAAGGCAAAGTAGTCAGAAAATATTGCAGGCCATAGATGAGCCTCAATAATTGGTGAAAAGGAGGGAGAGAAGAGGACAAGGTCAATGAGCGATCTGGACTTTTGAGTGTAAAATGAAAACACACACAGTTTGAGGAAAGAATCTCCCTCCACTTTCCATTTGTTGATATAGAAATTATGTAAATTTGTTTTGACATTGTTCTTGTATAAATTAAAATCTCCAATGATTAAAGTGGGAAGAGGACTGATTCTAAGGATGGAATTTATAGTATGAGTTGTCCTGAGAACTGTGTCTGAATCCTTGGATAAGTATAAATTTATCAGATTAAAAGGAAAACTATTGGTTTGAATGGTGGCTATTAAACAGTTAGAATCAATGTGCAAAATTTTAAAGAAGGAAATAGGGGAATTTTTATTTATTATTGCAACTCCTGAATCAGAGGAAGAGTAGGAGTAATGGAGGTAGCCTAGGTGATGAATGAGATCAAGAGTGTGGGGGCGACTCAATGTGGAGCTTAGGCTCAGGTAGGCAAAGTATCAGGGGCTTGGTGATGAAACCAGTGTGATAAGGCATAATCCCTGTCATGAGAGTTTAGACCTCTAACATTAACTGTATGACACTAAACATAGTAGATGGTATTTTTAGTCTTGTGATTCAAAGATATGATGTGCTTAGAGGAGGAGTCTGAAGGATCAGGGTCAATGACTGGAGGAAAAGCAGCTTCAAGTTCAGAAACAGGCTCAGGAATATCCTCGGCAAACAAGGAGGAAGAACCAATATCATTCGGCAGTGGAATGTGTTTAGAATTGTATGAGGGAGAGACAGCAAGAATGGGTTCAAAATTTGGGTCTATTTGATCAGGATTCTGAGAGGCTTCAGATATCACAGGAGAAGTGTATCTAATTTTTTATTACTAGGACTGGGAGAGGCTGCTGACTTATCAGAAAGATCAAGTCCCCCAAGGGAGGCAAGACTGTCAGCACTGGAATGAGATTCAGCTAGATTAGACCAAGATTTAAGATTACGGTCTTTCTCTTGTGTCAGGAGAAAACCACATGAGTCGATCTCTGAATCAGTGACAGAAGCCATAGACATGCCATCCTCCTCAGCCAGAGAAGAAACATCTGCAGATTGGTCATCAACAGTTATCTTGATATGCTCAGTAGATAAGTCCTCGATAGATTGTTGAGCACTGGGGCCAGGAATTGCACCTGTGTAGGAAAAATGTGATTTAGGTCCAAGATCTTGGCGATTATCTATTCTATTATAATTGTAATTAGAAGTGGGCCTGTTGGAATGAGGTTGGGATGAGGGAAGTCTGTTCTTATATGCACATTTATATTTATGGCATATATCTCTGCATTGGATGCATATGTGGTATTGGCATTTCTTCATGATATGACCTCTTTGTCTGCAATGAAGGACATTCCTCAATCAATCAATCCGGAAATAGACAAGGGAGAAATTCCCTTATTGAGAACAAATTTTGAATATTGCCACATTGGTGAGCACATTAGTTTGAGCATGAGGTATGAGTTTGTAGTCAAAGGAGATGATTTTTCCATAGGGACCCAGAATCTTTTCCAGGTCATTTCTATCAAAATCAGCTCTGCATTTCCACACTGTTTCATCCAAATATAAAGAACAATTAGCATCTATGGTGACTAGATAACGATTAGTGAGTGATTTGAACTTGTTTCTGAAGGCTTCTTTTGCAACAACATTATGGAATTGCACAATGAGATATCATTTGTTCGGATGAAATAAGATCTTATATATTGATCCTTATAGATTGTGATCTTTGAATAAAGCGTACATTGATTTGACAGGAAAATTAAACAATTAAGATTGTTATCAGTAGTTGAGAGAATGACTGCATTTTCATTCTTGTAAATTTTGAAAGGTTTTATGGAGGAGAGCAGGGATAGATCTATTGAATTGTTCATTGATAAAAGCATGAATGGTAGGATCACAATGAAAATTGTGATTGGCTAAGTGGTGTTATTTCTGGAGTATCCTGTTCAGTAAGTGTGTTTACTTCATCAATAATTTGTATGGCCTTATTGAAGGGGTCTGGTTTAGGAGTGTGATATAGATTCTGAGTGATAAATGATTTAGATTGAATGTTTGTGTTAGGAATCATAGCTGCCTTCTCAGCATAGGATAATGGTTTGGAAGCCGATTGATAAGTATTATGGTTTGGAGCAACATTTAGTGAAGGGAAGTTTTTGTAATTGTTTATAGTAAGTGATTTAGGTCCTGTGTATTTATTTTTATTGAAATAGTTTGGCGTTTTTGATTTGGGTGTGGGACTTAAAAAAAAAATCAGATCCTAAATCAGTTGTAGTATAGATTTGAGAATGTGATAGATTTTTTTATGAGATGTTGGTGTTATTAATTTTTAGGCTGGGTGAATAGTCAGAGTTTGTTGGAATGGAGGTCTGAAGGCTTACATTTTTGAGCACATCGATTGAAGATGTTGTTATAGTCCTTGTTGGTGAGTTATGCATCATTATGGGCTTTTTAATGGTCTGAAACTTTAGTTTTGGGGTTGGAAACATTCAGAGTAAATTCTTGTATGTGTCGCATAAATTGAATTAACTGCATAATTTTCTTGCTGTTGCTTGTAATCAGACTTAGAAAATTTAGTCATGTTCTTGGAGGAATAATCTATTGAATTATCAATTTTAGATGTGTCCAAAGCACAATTTTTATGACTCTTGAGCATCTGAATATCATTTTCTGATACAGAGAAATCTCCGTTATATTCTTTTTTTTTTTTTGAAAATTATGGTGCCACTGTTTCATCGATTTTTTCCTTATTTACTTCCTATTGGAACATCCAAAAAATCTGATTTATTGACTGAGTCATAGCTTGAGTCCAAATCTATATTATTTATATTTAGATTTGAATTATGTATTAGATTAATTTTGGTGGCTGAAAAGTTTTGCCGCATTTCAGCACTTCCGGTTGAAGCTGATTGTAGCGTAAGTTTAGTATTTGATTAGACTTTGCCATAGAACTTATTTGTAGCAAGGGTAATTGATTTAGTTTTTCCATAGTTTTTAGAATTTGGTCATTTTTAACTGTGTTTGAATTAAAATTGGCTTGGGAACTGGATTTAACTTTGTTTCTGGGTGTCTTTAAATCTATGTTACAAATTTTTTCTTTCGCGAGTATTTTTTTTTTGAAGATTTGGTGGGAATCGATTTCATAAGTGGTTTTTCTTTAGTATTACTCACGGAAGTAGGTTTTTTAATAGCTCTGCATTTTCTTGCATATTCCACCTTTATTGTTAAAAGGAGGTTGTCTTGACAACAATTTGAGATTGTTGGTTATTATCTATTGTACCAATCGGAATGAAAGTGAAGATCGAATTTAACCACAAAAACAATATCTGCACTACAAGGGCGCCATCTAGGCATTTGAGCCTAGAAAAAATTATAAAGTAGGCAGATACGCGCTGTTAAGATTCCACTTTCTTTAAATATTCCGACCGTTAGCCCAAGTCACTAGCTCAGCGGAGACGCAGAGATAAAAATCTATAAATTTTATATCTTAAATATAAAATAATAAAAGCCACTGCCAGAAATTAACACATAAAAATATTTATTTACGAACATATAAAATAATATTTAAATTTACGAACATATAAAATAATATTTAAATTTTGAGGAATAAATTTAATGTTTATAATTTTATATTGATCTTTAATTCTAAATTTAAGTAGATTGCAAATAATGAGTTTACTATTTATTTAGAGGGTCGAGTATGAATGGACTACATAGGTCTGCATTTGAAAGGAAAATATTCTTCCCTGATTTAACCTTAGGCAACAAATTTCGCAATCAACTGGCGCCAATCCATCTGATACATTCATGTATTCAATGTAGCATGATACGACAACACAAAATACTATATTGTCAGGAATGTACATATGAACAATAAGTAGAAATAGAGAAGAGATTGACTCTCCACCAACAGGAATGTGACATCTGTTGGCAAGTAGATCAATAAACAAAAAACTCCATAGGAATGGACTGCGGTCTTCTGCCGACTTACAAACCCATCCATAGGCAAACAGAGGGTGTGTGGCGTATATCTATAATCCTGCCCATAGCGGACCTCATACTACATCGACTAATTACACAAATATATCCAATCCATTGAACCAATTCAACTACGAAATGAATAACCTAAGATTACCCTCCCTTAATATAACTTTACAAACTATATAGCCATTCACGCCCGACTTAATTTTAACATTTAAATACATTCGCACAGATTTGTTTAAAAATGTTGGGTATAGGTCGATTACATAGATTCCACGGTCAAAAACATTTCAAAATAAACATAAACAATCAAAATACAAAATTATTGATACCGACAATCGCAGAGGGAAACTTATAAGTAACCCAATAGTATTCACCATAAGATACTTGCATTGTCACCAATAACTTAAAAGACATCCGAATAAATACATTTTAGATACTCACCGTAAGGTATCATTATTTATCGAATGTCTATATATTTTGATCAAATATGAAAACCAAAATATAATTAACCGCAAACGAATCCATGCAAGCGTCTATAAACAACTTAAATTTCATACATTTAATCAATCTTTACAATAAGAAAAAAAAATTTGAAATGATGTTTATCAATCGGAAAACATATAAAATTAAACATTATTAATTTGATTTAAAGACTTACAAAAGTCAGATAAGAGTCCGTTTTAACATTTCAGTTGGCTTGTTTATCAATTTGTAAAACTTGACGAAAGTTCTTAATTGATTTTGACAATTGTTCATTTCATATATCTTATGGTAGGAGTCCAGGCCTCTGCTTTTATTAATTCCCACGACGCCTCCATTGGAAGGGAATGTTCTGGAGATGGCAATAGCTGGTTCAAAGTATCACAGTCTTTTCATTTTTTTTTTTTTTTTTTAATAGAGTGTGGTATGTGCGTCATTCCTCATCTCTCAAACACAAACACTGGAACTGTCCGAAAAAAACTGTATTTCCCTTTTTATATTATCCACCAGGATTCAATGAACAAAACGTCACTAGTCTATCACTTTCGTTATGGTCCGAGCCAAGGCTTAGTGCTTCCATTGGTCAAGCTAAAATTTCTTTCTTCTCTTATCTAACTTTTCATCTGACTTTTTAATTACACAGCTTTTAGATAATTAATAAACATCATTTCCATTTACAGATTACAGGAATTAATTAATACCTGTTTTTACTTTAACTTACGTTATTTTTTTATTAAAATATTTTTATAAATCTTTTTTTTATAAAAAATACATTCAAATACCTTTTTTTTTATGTATTAAAAAAAATATTTTTACAATTTAGCATCTGTGCGAATATATATACATATAACAAACGTTTTTAATTTTAGCGTTTAGTTTTTTTTACTTTTATTTTTAATACACTTATTTTTATATGCAAACTTAAAAGTTTTTATTTTAAATAAATGTAACGACATATTTATATATCGTTACACTATCTTGGGATTATCTAAATGTTGACTGTTTTCTAAAGGTTACTTTGAAACCCTTCTAATAATCAGGTGCAAACAATAATATATCAATAATAGTGGTGTTAATTATAAAAAAATATTCTTATGCATTATTAACTTCACTCTAAACCTCAATTTAGAGATCTATGATGATGATCAAGTTCATTTTAGACACCAGCAATATTTCTTGACTATTATCACTTATATCAAACACCTTTTTGATAATCAGTCTTAAGCTACTTTGTATATAATTATACTTGCATTTCTATTCAGAATGTAACATTACTTCCTCGGCAAAGCATCGAACATAAAATCAAGCAAAACACATACTTCTAGTTGAACCAACCCCTTCATTATATTTTTACTTCCGGGAATTGCATGGAGATAATAGTTTGAATATACACCCTACGTTTTTTAGCACATGTTAGGAGATAAAAACAACAATAACAACAATAACTAAAAGAGTTAATATTCGACACAGTAAAAATTAATACAGTGTATCAATATTGAATAGCCTTTTTTAAAAAAAAAATTTTTAACAGCAAGTGTTCATTTTTCTGCTTTGTTTTTCGACATTTTTTCCAACTTGCAACTGAAACTGAACTACTCTCTCCCTCTCTCTCTCCCTCTTTCTCTCCCTCCCTCTCTCTTCCTTTCTCTCCCTCTCTCTCCCTCTTTCTCTCTCTCCCTCTCTCTCTCCCCCTCTCTCTCTCTCCCTCTCTCTCCCCTCTCTCTCTCCCTCTCTCTCCCTCTTTCTCTCTCTCTCCCTCTCTCTCCCCTCTCTCTCTCCCCCCTCTCTCTCTCCCTCTCTTTCCCTCTCTCCCTCTCACTCTCCTCTCTTTCTCTCTCTCTCTCCCCCTCTCTCTCACTCTCCTCTCTTTCTCTCTCTCTCCCCCCTCTCTCTCTTCCTCTCTCTCCTCTCCCCTCTCTCTCTCACACACTCTCTCTGTGTGTGTCTCTCTCTCCCTCTCTCTCCCTCTCTCTCCCTCTCTCTCCCTCCTCTCTCTCCCTCTCTCCCTCTCTTTCCCTCTCTCTCTCCCTCTCTCTCCCTTTCTCTCTCCCTCTCTTTCCCTCTCTCTCCCTCTCCCTCTCTCTCCCTCTCTCTCCCTCTCTCTCTCTCCCTCTCTCTCTCCCTCACCCTCTCTCTCCCTCTCCCTCTCTCCCTCCCTCCCTCTCTCTCTCTCTCTATATATATATATATAACTAATTAATCATTTGCTGATATTACAGACTTTTTGACGCCTTGATTTAATTAATATTACAATTAATAAATTAAAATGTATTATCTTTTATAAATCAAAATAATCTTTTAATTAAACAATATTTCTTAATTAAATATTTTTTTTTAAATCTTTGTACCAAAGGATTTACAAACGCATTCATTTGAATTAATGTAAAAAAATATATAAATAAAATTCAAAGTGATTTAACTTTGAAATATATTTCACCAGTGCTTACTATTTCAGTTATGAGATGTATGCCATTTTATTTACTATAATTTATAGTTAAACTTTTTTATGAAAACGAGTCCAAACCCCAATATTAACAAATAAAATATGCGATTCACTTTTCAAGCATTATTAAATTTATTTTATAAATTAAAATGAGATATTAAACTAAATTGGTTTAATTTGCAATGAATTTTAAATAAGTGCGCAAGCATTCTGCGATGTCCGAACTCGCAATACAATTAATACAATTGTGAGTATAACTATGAGTAACGATATTACATATGGGACAGAGAAAGGTGAATAACTCCATGTGTGTAAATTTAAAAAATCAGATATATTAACCTTTAAGTGAGGTTTAAAGTTTATATCTGTACTAGAGATAATATCTAGTTTCAAAAATAATTAGTAATAATCATTAGTGTATTTATCTGAAATGGATGGCATCAAAGTTATGAGTGGAGGGAGTTTGACAATGGTAAATGAAAATGTAACAATTTACTTTAGATAAATACTTTGCATATAATAGATATATATATATATGAGAGGTAGTGACCTGGGCCAAATGATGAGTGCTGGTTCAGCATGAAATGCATCTTGGGAGTCATTTGTCTTTTATTATATCTTTATTTATATGAATTTTAAAAAAATGGGGAATTGTGGAGGTGTTTATTATATCTATAAATATATTTAATTACTAAGTTATTCTAAAACCTTTAATCAATACAGAGTATATATGAATATTTACAATATATACATTTACCTTGAACATAAACCTAAAACCCTTATATGTACTAAAAAAAAAAAATACCGAGAGTGGCCTCTAAGTGTCCCTAGATCCCCTTCAGCACCGTCAGCAGGAATTAAACTCGTTATGTAGGCCAGTCCAGGTTCTGTTTTCTTCATTGCCTAGATCCCCTTCAGCACTATCAGGAATTAAACTGGGTATGTAGGCCAGTCCAGACTCTTATTTTTTTGTCTGCCTTGTAAGATTCTCTCTGCACCTTTTTTGATTTATCCGTCTTTTTAATAATTACATTCTATAGTTTTTTGCAAAACTTTTCTGTTGCTATTTTTAGTTAGTATTTTTTAGAAATACGATTTACTAATTAGTTTTCTAACTCAACTTTCACACAACCCTCAACTCTCCATGCCATCTCATATTGCTGACCCACCTGATCATACACATGTTGAAAAGATAAATAATCACCAATAAACATATTTTATGCTAAACCAGCAATCATCAGTTGGTCCAGATAACTATCCTCACACATATATACAATCAGTGCTCAGCTTTATATTAAGATAGCCAATCTTCATACCTTAATGGACAGGCTTCAATCTAATCCAACACACAACTCTTCAGCCATCCATTTCATTGAAAATCTGATGATGGAACATTCAAAGCCCATGTAGTGCCAAGGTTGTCATCCTACCATGTTGAATGTTTAGTCATTCTGACCCCTCATGTTTATGTTGTACTGGGGAATATCCATTTTATTGAAAATCTGATGATGGAATGTTCAAAGCCCACATTAATGCCAAGGTTGTCATCCTATCCATGTTGACTGTTTAGTCATTCTGACCCCTGTTGTCAGATTGATTAAACAGTCAACATGGGTAGGATGACAACCTTGGCACTAATGTGGGCTTTGAAAGTTCCATCATGAGATTTTTCAATGAAATGGATGGCTGAAGAGTTATGGGTTGGAGTAGTTTGAAGCCTGTCCATTAAAGTATGAAGATTGGCTATCTTAATATAAAGGTGAGCACTGATTGTATATATGTGTGAGGATAGTAATCTGGACCAACTGATGATTGATTGGTTTAGCATGAAATACATATATTGGTGATTGTTTATCTTTTCAACATGTGTATGATCAGGTGGGTCAGCAATATGAATGGCATGGAGAATTGAGGTTTGTGTGAAAGTCTGAGTTTGAATCCCTTATATTACATTATATGTGTGCAGGTGTGTGTAAGCCTGTACAGTGTCTTAATTTACATAATTAGTTTTCTGTAATCTAATCGCAATTTATCTATTTGTACAGATTTATTAAAATACTTTGTTTTTACTATTTGTACAGATTAATTAAAATACTTTTAGTTTTTGGGTTATTAAATTTTATTCTACATAGAGCACACTCTATGCCTTTTTGATGTTGTTTGCAATTTATGCTTAATCATTACAACAATGTAAGTAAATCAATATAATAATATAGAAAATCAAGGAAGTGATTGCCAGTAAATGCATAGTTTACTATTGCAGCTCTAATTTTAAAACTTTTTATATTTAGAATTTAACATACAATATGAGGGGGTGCCCCAAAATAATCAGAATTGTTCTCTGGAGAGTATGTTGTAGTAAATGCTTTTGCCACTAGATGCTTCTTGTGGGGACCACCTGCACCAGTCTACCGACTGTTGTCATCAAGAGAAGTCATGTTGTGATGTAATAAATGTTTTTATTGTGTCTGGCTTGTCAATTTTTGTAAGAGTTGCAAAGTTGATACAAAGTACAATTCTTTGTCTACTGCTAAAAAAAACAGTTATAATGCATGAAACAGCTTACAAAAAAGCTGCTCTGGGAAAAACATGAGTTTATGCATGGTTTAATGGAAATGTCAAAAAGCACAGTGAGTAAATCCATTGTCAAGACCATGCTGATTTTTTTAGATGCAAACAGCATTGTTTACTTAGAATTTGTTTGTAATGATTAGACATTTTGCCTAAAAGTTCTGAAAAGTTTGCATGATGTGGCAAAATGAAAACATCCTGATTTGTGCAAAGTGGCGAGTGCAAGCTTTACCGTGATGATGTGCATTTGCACAAAGTTTTGAGTATGATTCCATGATCCAGCTTATTCTTTATGCTTACACAAGCTGTTTATACAGAGGCTAAACTCTCCATACAGTAGCATCACCAGTGCAAGCTAGAGTAATCAATGGATGCAAGAAGATTTGTGCATAATTAGTCAGGGGATATTGGATGAGTAGACACTAGATAAGGATTTTATGCACAAACCTTCTTGCATCCATTAATTACTCTGGCTTGCACTGGTAACACTACTGTAAGGAGAGTTTAGCCTCTATCTTATATTCTCCATGCTACTTCTTTTTATTCCCCTGAATAAAAAATGCCTCAAAAGAAAAAAAATTGCAGACTAAGAAGTGAAGAAGAAAAAAAATGAAGGAGGTGTTAAGAGGCATTATAAGAATTACAGGACGTACTTGAAAATTGAAAAATTTGTTTGGGTAGGTGCATTGTATCAAATGGACAGTACTTTGACAGAGATTCAATTTATAACAGCTAAAAATAAATGCCCAAATTTTTTTTTTACAAAATTCCAGTTATTTTTGAGTGCCCTCCATATACATTCCTAATGATAATGGTGATGATTATCATCATCTCTTTACAATATATATATATATTGTAACATTTTTGTGTTTTGATTGATTCTAATAGGCCTTCTTTTTCACACTATAAAGTGAAAGTTAATCAACCTATGGAGAAAGAAATATATTGTTCCTATTTCCAAAAACATAACTATATTTCCTGATTAACTGGCCTACTAATTATTGTGACTGGAATTGCTAACAAAGTTAGTTTTAATTTATAAGAGGGTGCCATAGTCAATAGACTCCTAACTTTCTCATATCCCATAATTTTGACGCAAGTAACTAACAGATCGGGATGATTTTCCATAACTTTTTTTTTAGAGAGTATTACTCCAGGAGCTTAGTTAATAACTATTGGCAAAGGTAAATTATACATTTAAATTCTAATAAACTATCATTAATAATGCACAATGAAAGTTGATATTAGATATAAATATTTTATTCTAATCAATTAAAATATTAAAAATATAAATTACTAATAAGTTAGAAAGAATACATGCATGCTAATCCAGACATGAATCAATTAATTAAAAACAGTTTAACAATTACAGTTCACTTTCAAATTTCTTCTAGAAGGTTCTTTAAAATGAAAGTTTCTTGAATGAGAAAATTAATGTCTCTATCAGGATTATATTATAAGCTTAATTTTAGTCACAATCAGAAATAATCATAGTTTACTGGTAAGGTTAGCAAATGTTCATAGATGGTTGATTACTATGTTTTTCATGAGGTAGAATGAGCTCATGACCATTGGTTTTAACTTGTTCTTGATCCATCCTAAAGGCTAGTCATGAAAGCTTTTTTGGGCTCAACATCTTCATGATGAACAATGTCAAAGGCTTCAGTCAACTTCAGCATGATGAAGAAAAAACAGACAAGATCCTAATCTTTTCCTTTTATACTAGAGATCTGGTTTTCAGACTATTGTTCATATTTTCTTTTGCTCTTTTATCAACATACAAGATAATCTTCTTGTACATTCTTTTTTAAATTTATGTTACAAAGTCTTTTTTTTAATACAAATTCCGCCATTTTTAATTAGCTTCCAAAAAGATTTTACTGATTGTCATCTGCATGTGGAATTCTCTTTTCTTTAGTTTATCTGGATTAATAATCTGTGTGTTTTTTCTTTCCAATTTTAACTTTTATTTTTAATTACATAAAAAAAATATGCACAAAAAATATAACTTTCATTGTACATTTTAAAAAAAAAATTACACAAACTAAAAAAAAAATTTAATTGGGTCTTTTAATAAGATTGCTAAATTTACTTTTTTTTAGTTTTTACCAAATGCTAATATATTTGTACCATATATAAATAAATGGTACAATATATATATTGCCAGTGATTTGCTGGCTGATTTATTTAAATTTTGAGTATTTTAATTTAATTTATTTCCAGTTTAGCAATAAACACATTTGAAATATAACTAATATTCCAATACACAATGCCATTGCTTATGCATATTGAATTCTAGAAAGATCAGAATTTACAAGATATAAGAACAACATTTCACTCTTTTTACACTTTAAAGCAAAATATATTTATTATTCTTTACAGTTTCAACTGTTCCTAGCAGCTTCATCAGATTTCTTTGACTTTGAAAAAAAAGAAGGAAAGAGGAAGAGAAAGTATTATCTGATTAATTTACAAGATAATTAGCTGATTGACTTAAACTTTATTTGAGTAGTCAATTTATGCAGTTTCCAGTACAGCAATAAGGATCATAAATTGCAAATTAAGTAATTTTTAGGGTATTATAATAATGAAAAATCGACTATTTTAAGATCATATCATGATTATTTCATGCTTTAAAATCTGATCAGTTTTGGAATTTAGTAATTCTATGCAGATATTTGGGTATTACATAGAAATATCAGCTGTGTACTAACAGCCAATTGATAAAATAGGCAAAACTCTCTCCATACAGTAGTGATCATGTGATGTTTAAAGCCAATTGATGATGAATGTTGTATTTCATGAAATAATTGTCCCAAAAAAGCATATGGACTAATTATTATAATGTGGTGTCAAGATTTGTAAGTGTATATTATCAGTGATTTGGTTTGTTGGTTTAATTAAACTGAGTAATTTACTTGAATATTATTTCCAGTTTAGCAACATAAACACTTCTATTATAAATAATCTAAAAATTCAAACAGTAATCTGGAATTAATACACAAATGACCCTCATTAATGAGTCAATCAAATCATTGAACAGTATTCACTTACAATTTTTGACATCACATTAAAATACCCAGCTAAACAGCTCTCCTAAGACAATTGGTTCATGACCTCAACATTAGTCATCAATGACAATAAGCTATCTATCTACTAATATACTTCAATGTATTGTTGGAAGCTATTTCTTCATAATATTTATGTATTTAAGTTTGTAAGACTGTCCCATGATTCATATTTTAAAATCATAGTAGTCACATTTGATATACATGAAGCTTTGCACCTTGAGTTAAAGTACATTGCAAGTAACTCATTGCAAGTGATGTTAAAGTCAAGAACTGTTTAGTTGGTTATTTTAATGTGATGACATGTATTATAAATTAATATTATCAGTAATTTGATTGGCTGTTTAATCAAAATTTGTTTAATTCATATATATAATATCGACTCATAATAATGTGAAGAAATTTACAAAGAATAATAGTGATCCACATATCAGTATAACAATTTAATTCAGTCATCTCGTCATTTATTTATAATTGCTTAGCAACAAATTTAAAAAGATAGTCTCACTTTTCTTTATCTTTTCATAGATATACAAAAGCAATGGTATCTTAATAAACACAAACAAATGCAAAATTTAAATTGACACGTTGTTAAACTGCAAATTAAACAAACTAAATTTAATCTATAAAAGTAGAGCAAATAATTATTCATTTTAGCATCTTTTTAAACACATTCTGACTGATAATTCAACATGTATAATGCTGACAGGTGAAATATATAAAGAATTGAACTAGATTGTTTTATTAATATGTGGCTGGCTATAATTTTTCATACATTTCTCTAGCTAGCATTATATGTAGATATTTGTATATATATTGAATTATTAGCAGGAGTGCATTTAAAAAGAATCATTGTTTACTCTGCCTTTTTAACTTAAATTTATGACTATTTAATGTGAACTTTTATTTATATCTTAGTTAATTTAAATTTCATACTTGCTAATAATTGTTCAAATATAAGTTCGCGTTATATATCCATAACAACACATCATATAATCACCACTTCTTATATTTGCTCGTAACTGTTATTAAAACAGGCAAAAACTCTCTATGCATTAGTGCCACTCAGTGCAAGCCAGATTAATCAATGGATTCCAGAAGGTTTGTCATAAAATCCATATCTAGTGCCTGCTCATCCAATATCCCTAGACTAGTTTCTACCTTGTGGCTTTCATCAATGAGGAGCCTTTGATCTGAAAACACTTCACCTACATCTTAGGATCTAATGCAACTCTCCAGCAACCACCTTTTATCTTTACTTAACTACAAAACTACAAGGATAGTGGTGGCTATGGTTATTAAAGAACTAATGACACCAGAATGCATGGGGACTGAACTGAGTTCAAACCTATATGATTATATAAGCTAATTAGCTTGGATTGGAAATATTGTGTTTTCAATTTTAGATTTATAATTTCGTAGTTAAGAAGAAATAAAAGGAGCCTGCTGGAGGGTTGCATTAGATCCCAAGATCTAGGTGCAGTGTTGTCAAATCCAAGATCCTCACTGATGAAAGCCACAAGCTGGAAACTAGTCTGGTGATATTGAATAAATAGGCACTAGCTAGGGATTTTATGCACAAATCTTCTGGCATTCATTGATTACTCTTGCTTGTATTGAATGGCACTACTGCATGGAAAGTTCTGTCTGATTTAATATCCATAACAACCTAGAGAAAAGTGGATCACTTTTTTTCTACTCATTTCTAAACAATTGTAAACAAGTGGCTTATAGTTAAAGAGAATTGTTGTATCAATATTTGAGTGGCTATAATTCTTTGTATATATAAAACAACAACTTTCATAGTTAAGTGATGAAATTAAAATAATTTTTTAAAAAATTACAAAGAAGTTATTTATGATGGGAAGATTTTTCTTATAGTTTGATATCAAGTAATTTCAAGACTTTAAAAAGATGCAAAAAAATTGATGTTCGAGTAAATTCTTTTCTTGGGGTATCTCTCATTGCAACATCTAAGAATACTTTAGAATAATAACTAAGACTTTATCAAAATATTAGCTGTCCATTTCTGTGGAGAATGATTTTGTATCTGTGAAACAGAGTTTTAAAGCATTGGTTCAACCTTGAAAATTTTTCACTATCGTGGTGTTTCTGAAAGACTGATTTAATTTCATTACGTATTTACATTATATTATGGCAGTAATAAATTAGAAGCTAAAAGGTATAAATATTTCAGTCACATTATTAAAATAGATGAAAATACATTGAAAAAAAATTAATATGAAAATGAAATAAATATATACTGCTAAAAATAATATTATTTAATTAATAAATTCAACCCAACATATTTATGAATATGGAGTTTGAATTAAGGTTATCAGCTACACAGAGAAGTGTAGAAGGATTAAAAGGTAGAAGAAATAAAAAGAAAGTATAAAAATAAGAGGAAAAAGTCAGTAGTATTAATGTTACTAAATACTAAATGGATTAAGAGTCTGAAATGGGAACTAAACTGGATAAGTTAATAGAACATTACAATATAGTAGTACTTAAGTTTTAAACTAAGTTAAAGTCCATAAGTACTAGGCTTAGATTAATTTGATTTAATTGTTTTTGGTTACTAATGACAGCTTCTTCAGCAGGTTAAATTGCTTATATATGCTAAATAATGAGTACTAAAATAAACTCAGAGAAGCCATTTTGCAACATATATTGATTAACAAATAACATAAGATGATAAAAAAAAAAAATTCACTCTAATATACTAAAAAAAATCATATAAGTACATATACTTTAATAGTTGCAAATACATAAAATGATTAAATACTGTTTGCAGAAGAACTGGGAGTTATTTTATATTGGATAATAATTTTGAATTGTTGACGAAAACTTTCATTCAGTAAATAGGAAATATAAAATGCCAAGCAGTAAAAAAGAGCTCGATTTATTTGCAGTAGCTTACTGAGGAATACATGAAATGGATAAACAATTTCTATGCCATTGGATAATATGTCTGTAGACAGATAGTAAACAGCAAATATGTCATTAGGAAGGATGCTAACTAAAAACAAAAATGCAGTACTCAGCACTAAAACTGTAATTCTTGATTCTCTTTTTTTCATGATATTGAATGTGGCTTTAGATTTAAGATGTTTCTGTTTTTCCAGCTGCTGTTTCAAAGTTATGTATATCATAATGCTTAAAATGAGAACTAAGAGAGCTGGTAAAACTTGGCTTATCATCAAAACAATTTTTGTTAAAAGTAAAGATGTATGAAGCAAAGCCATTGACATACTGAGAACAATTATACTGGTTTCTAATGCAACAGAAATTAAAAGGAAAAGAGGAAGAATAACTATTAGGGTCTTTTTAGAACAGAGATTGTTAAATGAAAGTGGATGACAGATGGCCAACCATCTCTCCAGTGTTATGAATAAAATAATAAAACAGCTAAACAATGAAGAAATGTTGTAAAATTTTACCAAAATGGTATTCAATTGAGTACAGTCTTTGCATGGTAAAACTTGAATAGCTAGTAGAAAGGATCGAAAGACAACTAATGTAAAATCAGTGATTGACAATAATCGGAAGTAAATATAAGTAATTGATTTAATTTCACAATGAAAAAAATAAATGATATTACATATATTTCCAAAGTAGCCAAGGATTAAAAATGATGCAAAGATAACATTGAGGATTGTGAATGTAAAAGACCCTTTTTCAATTAATTTATAAACATTGAAAGCACTTTCTAATACAGTATAATTTATATTTCCTTCTTGCATTAGTCTTTAGGTGATTCAGTTACATCACTTATAAGATTCTTTTAACCTAAAAAAAAAAGACATATTTGGAAATAAATCATAATAAAGATTGATCTTTTTTAAAAAAAGTAAAATTTATTATCATACATATTATAAAGACATTAACTAAATATCTGACCATTTATTGGCTATTGATTGTAATCATAATAATTATTGATACTGTTTGAAAAAGTCTGCTATTCAGTTGAAAATATTGGAAGAAAAATAGAAAATACTGAAAAATGTAAAAATGATTGTCTAAAAGATCATATGGACTTTTTTTTCAGTACTTTTTATTTTATTTGTATTTTTAGACTGATTAGCATTCTTTTTCAAAAATACTTTAGTGTGTGTGTGTGTTTATTATTTATAAATTTAATATGCCTAACCACACATGCATATAAGGACCAATACATATTTGATACCCTCATACAAAACTATATTATGTAAACCTAATAAATGAATCAAATCAATCTAATTCCATTCCTTCTTATCAAGATTGCAATATAAACTATAAGTCAATTATTTTATATAGCGTGATGTTTTTTACAAACTGTAATATTTTAAACAGCATTAAATTGTTGCACATGTGCTTTGGATTTTAACTATAAAATGAATGAATACAAACATTTCAAACACATTTTCTGTCTTTTCCAAAGACTTTATCATGTGTTTGAAGTGTTTGTATTCATTCATTTTATAGTTAAAATCCAAAGTGCATGTGCAACAGTTTAATGCTGTTTAAAATATTATAATATAAACTATATCAAATATTGAAAAGAAATTTTGTAACTCATTGAGAAGTGATTCAATTTATTACAAATCACCAAACAATATATGTTTGAGGTAAAAAATAATAATTTATCATTTTAAGACAATCAAACAAACCATTTACTACACAATAAATTTTTATCACATGATAGCCCAATATTAACTACATCAAGAATCTTCAGTTTGTTATCAAAGCATCTTCTTTATATAAAAGATGGATTCCTCCTTATATATAATAATAATAATAAATCATAACTTTAAATATACGTAACTGAAATGGAAGTAACTACCTCCCACTGTGTTGTGTAATATCACCAAGTACAAAAAGATAATTACTTCCATTTCAATTACATACACAATATATGTATTAAAACAGACAGGTTGTTTTACATATATAATTTGAAGTCATCCCCCTCCTCCCATTTAAAGCTGTCAAGATAAAATAAAAAAAGGCTAAATAGTTTTCAAAAATAAAAGCTAAAACGAAGAAATAAAAAAGATGACAGCAATTTAAAAATTAATATTTTAAAATATTAAAAGTACTGTTAAAATGTAGTATTTTGCCAAAAGTTTAATGTTTATAGATTATCAAAAAGATGGCTGTAATTAACAATTAATAATAATAAAAAAAGATTGCCATGGGCGTAAAATCAATAGATGTTTTTTCAAAAACATCAGATAAGAGTCATTAGAATCTGTTCCTGCCAAAAATAGATGGCCAATGAGGAAAGAAAATAAACACATGGACCTCTGAGAAGATTGGTGTTAGATCAATCCCAAAACTGAGAGATAAGAAAAGCATAAAGATATAAATAGGGGAGTAGAGATTGCTTAAGGGATTTTTGTAGCAGACATATGGTTAGAAAGCATCAAGTCTGTTATAGAGAAATCCATATTATATGACTACTAGCCCAACAAAGCTTGGAGCACTGTGAATAATAAAAAGAAGGAACCTGTAACTAAAAAAGTATTAAATGAAGAAACAAATGGTTAAAATATATCTTCAAATGCCTGAGTAATCGAAAATAGCTTTCTTTCTTCTCTTCCCTCAGTTCAGTTATGAAGTAAAATAAAATCAAAGCCTGTGAACTGACCATCTACTTGTCAAACTCTCAGAAAATCCCTTATTGATTGGAAAATTTATAGTGACCCACCAGCATATATAGATTCAGGTAGGAAAATTGTACATCTTTTATAACCTTTTATAATACGTAAAAATATTTTGTAAATTGTATTTCTTAAGTTAAAATATAATATAATGAAATGTTGCTTTTAAATTGATTGATTGTAAGCAATACAAAAAGGAAATATATTTAGAAATGGAAGACAGTGGAGTAATAGGTGAAATAAAAATATTTTGTAAGATGTGTTTATTAAGATAATTTATGATTTAATAAAATGTCATTTTCTGGATTGATTGATTATTAAAATGCTTTCAAATAATAAAAAAGATTTATTCTGAATAACGGTTATTATTTTATAAAAAAAAACTTTGATAGAATGAATTGCCTCTGGAACCACACATATATAAATTAAGGAAATGTTTATATATGTGAATTAAGAAATAATAATGAAATCTCTTGCAAATAATGACTTCAAACGGTATTGATAAGATGAATAAGTGGTTCAAACCCATACTGAATATTAAGTAATAATAAATCTCTTCCAAATGGTGATTTCAAAATGTATTCATATGATTAAGTGGTTCAAATCCACACTGAATATATTAAGTAATAATAAATTTCTTTCAAATAATGACTTCAAACTGTACAGATATGATAAATAAGTGGTTCAAGCCCACACTTGTATGATATGTAAAATAAAATAAATACTTTTAGATTCCTGGATTAAAACACATATTTCTTGATATCTGGATTAAAATAAGTACTTCAAGATACTTGGATAGAATAATTACTTCAAGATACCTAAATAAGTTAATTACTTCTACACACATGGATATGTATCTATGCAGATGAGGGAGCTTCAAACCTAGAAGGACAATTCCCACTCAAGAACAATCAGAAAAACATCTGTAATGTGCACATGGATATGAAGATAGCCAGTATAGAGACTGTCAGCAAACTTTTCCTTCTTCTTTAAGAACTTTATAAGTCATATTGTTATTAAATAAAATTATTGTTTCAAAATAAATAATACCTTTTGTCAATTTCATTTGCATCATTCATCCATTTATGCACTGGTTCACAAGAATCTCATGCCTTCTGAGCTAGTTGTGGCATAACCAGATGATGATAAGTAAGATTGTAGTGAGATGGAACTCTAGTGGCACCATTTGGGAAACCAAACACATAAATTTCTAGATGCTTCCGGTCTCTATGGCACTCCATCCTATGATGAGCAGGAAATATTGTTGTAGGTGGTGTAACATCTGCCTTAGGGAATTCCAATCGATAGTTCCTTTCTGCAATATCCTCATCAGAAAATGTTTACAATCGATGTAAAGAGGTTAGATGATCTTGTCCGATTACTATATATATAAATATGCAAAATCACAAAACAATACAATACTAGATTAAATCCAAAATTTTACCAAAATCCTTACACAAGCATGGTTTCATCTAGTACAAATAGACTTTCTCAAGTGAATATATGTTATTTCCTTTAGTTTGATTTTCACTTGAGAAGGTCTATTTGTAGTAGTTGAAACCATGGTTGTGTAAGGATTTTGGTAAAATTTTGGATTTAATCTAATATTGTATTGTTTTATGGTTGCATAAGGATTTTGGTAAAGTTTTGAATTTAATCTAGTATTGTATTGTTTTATAGTCTTGCATTTTTATTTTTGTTAGTATAGTGTTAGGCAGTTTTGGTTTTATATATATATATATATTGTAACATTATTAAAGTGATCAATAAGATCCAAGTATATTAAATAAAGTAATCAAAGGGAAATTCAATTGTATATTAAAATATCATTGGATTTGTAAAAAATCCAAATATTATTAAAGTCTCAAATGTTCAAATATTCATTGTAACTTAATAAAGATGATCAAACGATCCAAATGTATTAAATAATTAAGAAAAGATTCAAATATAAATATTTATCTTAATAAACGAAAAGAAATGGTAGCTTTTATTTTATATGAAAGAGAAAAGAATTATTTAACCTGAGTAGTGGCTATTAAACAAAAGATCAGACTGAGTCATCAATCATATTACGGATCATTGGATTAAATGAAACATACTCCTGGATAGTAGCTATATAGCCATAAGGTCATAAATGTTAAAATGGTGAGTGGGAATAAATTAAACATATTTCTATAATTAGATTTCTCAAGATATCACAATATCAATAATTATAAACAAATTATTAAGAACGACTACTATAACTCAGGTACACGAAAATCAAGTGAGTGAGTACACTAGTAACTCAATAAAATATCTTCTCAGGTATATCCAACTGTAGATTTTACTCACTTTCATTTCTTGGTTTGATGTTAAATGCATGTCTAAGTGAATAACAAGTGAATAGGGTCTATCAGGGCGCCACTGGATTATCTGAATCTAGACACAGTTATATCTAATAACCTTTTCACATGTACCGGGTTTGAATCCCTTTTGGTATTTTATTTCTTACAAAATGTATGATTTTGATTTTAGACCCATAACACTGTATGCACTAATATTTAAGTAAACACCTAGGTAACATAAAACATCTTTAAACTGAAGTGGAATTCATTAGACATAAATCATTTCTTAGATCTTAGCATAACAAATGTGTTTCAATATTTTTTTTTTATAAGTTTTACTAGCTCAGATTATATGATTAATTTAGGATGGCAATTCACTCATCCTTGCATGAAATAGATGAGGGGATGGTAATTATAATAATACTAAGAAATCACTAAATACTATGAAATCAATATTTATTTATGGCCTTTAAACATTTAAACAGCTCATTAATTAAAACGTTGATGATGATGATGACAATAATGATAACGATAATGACAATGGTTTCAACCACAGCTTTAGGACTAAGCCTAAACATAAAACCTAATTTTTATAAAGAAATTCATAATTATTGTTAATCTTAGCATATTTAATCATATCTTAAACAACTAATATTCAACCATTGATGATGAATGATCACACTTGATAAAGACTACTCTTAATGAAATATATACGCCTCATTTAATAACATGAACTAATATTTATTACTGCATTTCTAACATATACATAACAATTTCTATATTTACATGAAAATTTATATTAACAATAACAACAATAATCATAATCGTCTGTTTTAAAATCATAACATTAAATTTTAAATTCTTCCCCCTTTCCCGTAAATGTATTTCAGAAGTATATTGTATTAAATTGGGTAACCGATTTGTTAAAATGTTCCATCCACAAGAAAGGTATTTCATAAAAAAAAATATTCACTCATTGCCACACATACTTTATAAATCTAACATGTAAGTAGAATGACAAAAATAAATGTTAGTAAAATTGGAAAGAGCAAGTTTTAGAAACAAGTTTTAGATCATTTCTCCCTTTCCCTTCTAAACTGAAACCTATACTTTCTTAAAACAAAATAATTTAATATTTTAATACTGCTTATTACTTCATATTCACACACACAATTATACACATGGAAAAATGTTATTATGTAGGTGTGTGTTTACCCCGTAAAAACCAAAATATTATTTAAAACCAAAATAATAATACAAAATTATTTTACACATTAATAATTCATAACTTTAAATCAATGAACAAATAATTTTGATACATTCAAAACCACTTATGAAGCTCAAGGTTATTATTGGTAAGAAATTACTGTTTTTAATCGATCTGAATTGCCTTTAAAAGTTCTTTAAATAAAATATACCACTTTATTGCTAAAATGTTTATTAAGACTCTGATATCATAAAGAAAATAGATATAAAAAGTCATATTACCGATCCGTTGTTTTATGGTGAACTTCCAATGAGTCAAACTTATCTTGTATAATGTCTATATTTCTGCAGTTACCATTTCCATTTTACTTTGGAACAATCTCTTTCTTGAGGTGTATAACTATTTGATGATGATGATTCAAATATGGTTATTTCTTTAGTGGACAATTTAGAAATTCTTATACTGACTTTAAATTTTCCTGTTCAGCATGATTCTCATCATGGATGAAATACAGCAGTTCTTTTCCCATTGTAATTTTTCTGGGGTTCAAACTCAGTTACTGGAACAATTAATTTGACTTGATGATTTAATATTTATCAGTAGATTTTCCTGATTGCCTTAAAATGCAGGTGGATGCTTTCTTCTTTCTATTTAAAAACATCTTATTTCTCTCAGTCAGCTGAAAGATGTAGAATATTATTTTTCAGACAAGACATCTTTTCTTTCCTATATGATCTGTGGCTCCGTGATGGTCAGGTAAAAGATGAGACATATATATAATTTTTCTACCCCGTCATTCTTATATTTTCAACATTCAAAACTTCATATAAAAAAATAATTAAAAAAAAACTATCTAGCAGAATTAAAATGTTGGTCTGCTTTAGTTTCAATAATTTTTAAAAAGTCTCTCACAATAATAATCATAATAACAACTGATTTTCCAGACTGCTTTTATATCTGATTTTTGAGTCAACTCACCCAATTAGAGTGATAGTGTAAATTGCTATTTTTGACCAACTCAAAAAATCACACACCTGGTTTTCAGACACTTTTGTCTTAAAGAAAAAAAATAGACTTAATCCTTTTTCCTTTTTCACGTATATCTGTAATATCTAAAATTGGAGTTTCTTTCCTTTAATATTAAGATGAGACAATTTCAAAATTAGAGTTCCCACCAAGCTTAATCTCCCAAAATGACAAACGATAATTTACAAAAACAAAATTGCTACAAAAATAGATATCTGATTCAACAGATTTTCTCAACACAAAATTGTAAAAAAAAATAATTTGACAGATTTCTATGTATAATAAATGTAAATTTCTGTATGTAATGTACACACATACTTTATCATTTCAAATCATTCATAAACTGACATTAAATAATATAATTGCTAGCTTAGTAATTATAACCCTAATATTTAAAATTAAATCCTTAGCTTTTAAATCCCAATTACAATTATAGAAAAGCAAAATAGAGGTATAGAATAAGACATTAGAATTGATCAAGCATAGGTTAGTTTTAAAGAAAGTTTAATGTCTGAAATTTTAAAAGGGGCTAACTAAATAGCTTTTATAACACACACTGCCTATACATATGCATTATAACTTTGCTTTTTAACAGAAAAATTAAATATTGAATAGTTTAAATGTGTGTATTAGCTTTCTATCAACACACAAACAAATAAAGAATATAATTGTTGACCCACTCTCTTTCTATCTAAAGCATTTAGAACTGGACCTTGTAGGGTTTGAACTTGGATGCCCTACAGCTTCATTTTTTTTATGAAAATGTGATGATGATTTTGTTTTACATTTTCTTGCATGCACATTACTATAAATTTAGCTAATGACTAAATTGTAATGGCACAACATTCCTCCCCTTCGGATAAAATCATCAGCACTTTTGTTTTAATTATATTTAATAAAAGAAAAAAAATCATAACCAATAAAATACACTAATAATAATAAACACACTAATAATATATATATATAAAATTTCTAACTACTGGTAAATATCATACTTTTCATTAGGAAATCTAGCATCCTGATTTATTTTGGAGATCTTTTCCTTTGTACAAAGCATATTGTGGTCTACATAAAATTTCAAACATATATTCAGTCCCTTTTGAGATCTTTATTTTTTCTCATTTTGGCTTTTTTAGCACTGTGGTAATTCCACTGGTAGAGGGTTGCTTGTCTCTAGGAACTACTTTCTTCACAACCCTATCCCCAAAATCTCCCCAGGATTGATTAGGAGGCCTAGCCCTATAATTATTTCTATACCCATAACTACTAAAATTCTGATCATTTGTCTGATCACCAAGATTCAGACTAGAGACATTATAACTATACTTATTTTTGGTGCCCTTGGGCCGAGTCTCTGAATCCAGTTCTGAGATCTTAGAGCATCCAGGATTTCTGATGCTTTCTCTATACTGTGGCAATCAGCAGCAATTAGCATTTGTTCAAGGCTTCAGGGAAGATTGTGTCAGAGTATTCTCAGGATTTGGTGCTCTGAGAGGGGAAATGCAGTCAGACTTTTCAACTTAACTGCCTGCCCTCTGAAAAATTTTGTTTAGCTATCCTTGGTATCACCATACTTTTCCTGTGTAATCTGGTAGCGCACCTGGTCCTACCTATCTTCACTCCAGAAGCATGATAGGATAACACAGCAAAAATCCCCAAAGGTAGTGGGCTTATCAAAAAGGGACTTCCACCACTCCTTAGCATAGGCATAAAGATGGTTACAGGCAATGGCCAACTTTTCCTGTTCATTCAGCCTACACACAGAAAAGAGTTCTTCCAAAGTATACAGATACTCTAAGGGGTTCTCCCTGCTCTCCCCACTAAAGGCCTTAATTTTAATTAAATTTGAGGTCATTGACCCTCCTACTCTATTCCTCTCTACTGCTACTTTCTGCCTTATCTATTAATTTTTCACCTTGTGGATTTTTAACTAAAGTAGGCATCCTTTTCTCTGGCTGACTATGTTCTGACCTATCCCTACAATCATCTGGACTGATGCTAGCATCATTTTGCCCTGAATTTAGGTTTGACTGATCCTGCAGCCCTACATTAATATGTTCTTTTAATTCCCCAATTTTCTGGTAGAGATCATCCATCTTGGGGATCATGTATTCCACAACATATGCCTTCTGGTTTTCCTCCACCTTCTCCAACATAATGCCCAATTCATGTTGATCCCCCCAGGTCCCTCTCCTAAAGAACTTGATTTGTCCCTTTTCACTAGCTCCTCCCTAAGGCTGTCCATTTGTTTTCCTAATTCTTTTTTAAGATTTTGGTCCATCTGTACACGCTCATTGGCCATGCTTCCCTTAACCTCTCAAATTTCTTTTTCTAAGCCACTAAACTTGTTTTTCATAGTGAGAGTCTGATCTACACAGCTCAAGGTGGCTTCCTTATATAAAACCACTTTGGCTACCACCTCCTCTAATCTAATATTAATTCCTGAAGAGGTTATTTCGGCATTCTTTTCTATGCATTCTGATATGGATTGGGAGACCAATCCATGGACCTCATTCCTAACTAACTCAATCTCTTTCTTATTTTCTTCAATAGACTGCTTCACTTGAGCCTTTAATGACTGCAATCCCTGACAGCCCTCCTGTTTGGCCATTTCCATAGATCTACACACTCCTTCTATCCTATCCTCTAATGATGCAAACCTATTTTTACACTCTATGTTGGATTTTTCAATCCTAGTTTCCAAAGCCATGATCATTTGGCTGTTGTTTTCAATAGAGTTCTCTATCTTGGCTTTGAGATCTTCTCTTAAACTCTCTATACCTTGCTTACTATCTTCTCCTAGACTCTCTATACTTTTCTCCATCTTTTGTTCTAGATTTACCATCCCTTGCTTACTATCTTCCTTTAGATCTTTTACACTTTGTTCCATCTTTTGTTCTAAACTTTTTATACTTTGGAACATCTGAATCATCATTTCCACCTCTGTTGGTGCTTTCTTTGCTATCTGAGTCTGTCCCACTTCATCTTCTTCCACACTTGACACCATATTACTGCTAACTTTAGAGGCATCTTCCTCTACTCCCTCTCTTTCTTTTTGTTTTTTAAGGGAAACCTCCTTATCATCTTCATCGGTATAAAAACTATCACTGATCCCTGGGATTGGGACACCATCCTCATCCATAACATCCTCAGTAGTATTATTTAGTTCACTCATGTTTTTCAAAACTATATATATCCCATCTGTGCTTCCCTGACCACCAAAAACCTACACATCCTTTCCTTGTCTGACACCTATCTTTGACTAACTGACTGATTTGCTTTTCACCTTATCATGCATTACAAATACAAAAAAAAACTATTTAATATCCTTATTTGATGAATCACACAACAATAATCTATATAGTGCATGTCTGTCTGCAATAGCCCAAATTATACATTCATCCACTCTCCTAGAAATCTGACAGATATTGACAATCCACAGAATGACTAGCAGTTCACAATCTTGAGATAAATAAAAAAAATTCAGTCACAGCACTATAATCACACAATGCATCATGAGCACTCATAAGATCATCCCAATTCGATCACTATTAACTACTACAACCCTTGATTGAATGATGCAAACTCTGTTGCAATAAAAGATGTATTTTAAGTCTTAGGGGCTAAAGTAGATAAACTATGCCTTGCTCTCTCTCTTTCTTGGAGTCATGTGGCAAGTATCAAGGAATGCCCTGCTTATTATAGACTACAGACAACTAAGCCTTGCTCTCTGTCTTGGAGACTTATAGGCTGATATCATGGCAGGACTGCTGTTAACTGCTTCATGATAAAATAAAGATAACTTATAAATGGGGTTGGAGCAGTGAATGGGTTTGATCATTCATGAGTTACATGAATACATAGCATTCTCAAGGCAATGACAAAACTCTCTACTCATCATCAAAAGTGCAATCTAACCAACCAAACTCCAATGATCAACCATCCAATCAAACCTCTAAAATCATAGACTTTTTACAAAATGAACTCCCCAAACACACATAAGACTACTATTCCATAATTCATCACTATTACTATGCTTATTCTATCTGGCAATAAATCATTTTAATGTTCCACAAAAAAAATTCTATTATTTATTTCATCTTTGTCTTAAGTTGTGATACTCATCTATTTTCAAAATTGATAAAAAAAAAAAACCAAGCTGTTTTATGGCTGTACCCATTTTATCATCATCAGTGAAAAATTAAATCATATTAAACATCATCATATACAAATCTAAAATAAGACTGTATGGCCAAGAAATGTTTGTAAGACAAAAAAAAATTTTTCACTGAAAAAAAAAAAAAAAAATTTACTAAAAAAAAAATTTTTACTGAAAAAAAATTTTACTAAAAAAATTTCTCTCTTTTTAACCACACATCTCCCATCATTCTATAGACTACTTTTTATCTCAGGTATGTGGTAATATATCATAGCCCCAGTTGGGCATCCATTGTAACATTATTAAAGTTATCAATAAGATCCAAGTATATTAAATAAAGTAATCAAAGAGAAATTCAATTGTATATTAAAATATCATTGGATTTGTCAAAAATCCAAATATTATTAAAGTCTCAAATGTTCAAATATTCATTGTAACTTAATAAAGATGATCAAACGATCCAAATGTATTAAATAATTAAGAAAAGATTCAAATATAAATATTTATCTTAATAAACGAAAAGAAATGGTAGCTTTTATTTTATATGAAAGAGAAAAGAATTATTTAACCTGAGTAGTGGCTATTAAACAAAAGATCAGACTGAGTCATCAATCATATTACGGATCATTGGATTAAATGAAACATACTCCTGGATAGTAGCTATATAGCCATAAGGTCATAAATGTTAAAATGGTGAGTGGGAATAAATTAAACATATTTCTATAATTAGATTTCTCAAGATATCACAATATCAATAATTATAAACAAATTATTAAGAACGACTACTATAACTCAGGTACACGGAAATCAAGTGAGTGAGTACACTAGTAACTCAATAAAATATCTTCTCAGGTATATCCCACTGTAGATTTTACTCACTTTCATTTCTTGGTTTGATGTTAAGTGCATGTCTACGTGAACAACAAGTGAATAGGGTCTATCAGGGCGCCACTGGATTATCTGAATCTAGACACAGTTATATCTAATAACCTTTTCACATGTACCGGGTTTGAATCCCTTTTGGTATTTTATTTCTTACAAAATGTATGATTTTGATTTTAGACCCATAACACTGTATGCACTAATATTTAAGTAAACACCTAAGTAACATAAAACATCTTTAAACTGAGATCTTAGCATAACAAATGTGTTTCAATATTTTTTTTTATAAGTTTTACTAGCTCAGATTATATGATTAATTTAGGATGGCAATTCACTCATCCTTGCATGAAATAGATGAGGGGATGGTGGTTATAATAATACTAAGAAATCACTAAATACTATGAAATCAATATTTATTTATGGCCTTTAAACATTTAAACAGCTCATTAATTAAAACATTGATGATGATGATGACGATAATGATAACGATAATGACAATGGTTTCAACCACAGCTTTAGGACTAAGCCTAAACATAAAACCTAATTTTTATAAAGAAATTCATAATTATTGTTAATCTTAGCATATTTAATCATATCTTAAACAACTAATATTCAACCATTGATGATGAATGATCACACTTGATAAAGACTACTCTTAATGAAATATATACGCCTCATTTAATAACATGAATTAATATTTATTATTGCATTTCTAACATATACATAACAATTTCTATATTTACATGAAAATTTATATTAACAATAACAACAATAATCATAATCGTCTGTTTTAAAATCATAACATTAAATTTTAAATTCTTCCCCCTTTCCCGTAAATGTATTTCACAAGTATATTGTATTAAATTGGGTAACCGATTTGTTGAAATGTTCCATCCACAAGAAAGGTATTTCATAAAAAAAAATATTCACTCATTGGCACACATACTTTATAAATCTAACATGTAAGTAGAATGACAAAAATAAATTTTAGTAAAATTGGAAAGAGCAAGTTTTAGAAACAAGTTTTAGATCATTTCTCCCTTTCCCTTCTAAACTGAAACCTATACTTTCTTAAAACAAAATAATTTAATATTTTAATACTGCTTATTACTTCATATTCGCACACACAATTATACACATGGAAAAATATTATTATGTAGGTGTGTGTTTACCCCGTAAAAACCAAAATATTATTTAAAACCAAAATAATAATACAAAATTATTTTACACATTAATAATTCATAACTTTAAATCAATAAACAAATAATTTTGATACATTCAAAACCACTTATGAAGCTCAAGGTTATTATTGGTAAGAAATTACTGTTTTTAATCGATCTGAATTGCCTTTAAAAGTTCTTTAAATAAAATATACAACTTTATTGCTAAAATGTTTATTAAGACTCTGATATCATAAAGAAAATAGATATGAAAAGTCATATTACCGATCCGTTGTTTTATGGTGAACTTCCAATGAGTCAAACTTATCTTGTATAATGTCTATATTTCTGCAGCTACCATTTCCATTTTACTTTGGAACAATCTCTTTCTTGAGGTGTATAACTATTTGATGATGATGATTCAAATATGGTTATTTCTTTAGTGGACAATTTAGAAATTCTTATACTGACTTTAAATTTTCCTGTTCAGCATGATTCTCATCATGGATGAAATACAGCAGTTCTTTTCCCATTGTAATTTTTCTGGGGTTCAAACTCAGTTACTGGAACAATTAATTTGACTTGATGATTTAATATTTATCAGTAGATTTTCCTGATTGCCTTCAAATGCAGGTGGATGCTTTCTTCTTTCTATTTAAAAACATCTTATTTCTCTCAGTCAGTTGAAAGATGTAGAATATTATTTTTCAGACAAGACATCTTTTCTTTCCTATATGATCTGTGGCTCTGTGATGGTCAGGTAAAAGATGAGACATATATATAATTTTTCTACCCTGTCATTCTTATATTTTCAACATTCAAAACTTCATATAAAAAAATAATTAAAAAAAAACTATCTAGCAAAATTAAAATGTTGTTCTGCTTTAGTTTCAATAATTTTTAAAAAGTCTCTCACAATAATAATCATAATAACAACTGATTTTCCAGACTGCTTTTATATCTGATTTTTGAGTCAACTCACCCAATTAGTGATAGTGTAAATTGCTATTTTTGACCAACTTAAAAAATCACACACCTGGTTTTCAGACACTTTTGTCTTAAAGAAAAAAAATAGACTTAATCCTTTTCCCTTTTTCACGTATATCTGTAATATCTAAAATTGGAGTTTCTTTCCTTTAATCTTAAGATGAGACAATTTCAAAATTAGAGTTCCCACCAAGCTTAACCTCCTAAAATGACAAAAAATCATTTACAAAAACAAAATTATAACAAAAATAGATATCTGATTCAACAGATTTTCTCCCTTAACACAAAATTGTAAAAAAAAATAATTTGACAGATTTAACCCTTCTTCCTTTCAATATATAATAAATGTAAATTTCTGTATGTAATGTACACACATACTTTATCATTTCAAATCATTCATAAACTGACATTAAATAATATAATTGCTAGCTTAGTAATTATAACCATAATATTTAAAATTAAATCCTTAGCTTTTAAATCCCAATTACAATTATAGAAAAGCAAAATAGAGGTATAGAATAAGACATTAGAATTGATCAAGCATAGGTTAGTTTTAAAGAAAGTTTAATGTCTGAAATTTTAAAAGGGGCTAACTAAATAGCTTTTATAACACACACTGCCTATACATATGCGTTATAACTTTGTTTTTTAACAGAAAAATTAAATATTGAATAGTTTAAATGTGTGTATTACCTTTCTATCAACACACAAACAAATAAAGAATATAATTGTTGACCCACTCTCTTTCTATCTAAAGCATTTAGAACTGGATCTTGTAGGGTTTGAACTTGGATGCCCTACAGCTTCATTTTTTTTATGAAAATGTGATGATGATTTTGTTTTACATTTTCTTACATCCACATTACTATAAATTTAGCTAATGACTAAATTGTAATGGCACAATATATATATATATTGTAACCAGATCAGCTACCGACTTATATTATCGATTGTAACTATTTCCTGATGAGCATATTACTGGATGGAAACAAAGATTGGCATCACCCAATGTTTATTTCAGCACCCTACAACAATATTTCCTGCTCATCAGAGGATGCATCTAGAAAATTTGTTTGTTTGGTTTCCCAAATGGCGCCACTAGAGTTCCAGCTTACCACAACTTTACTTTTTTATTTAGATCTGGTTATGCTGAACATAACTCAGGAGGCATGATAATCTTGTGAACAAATGCAATAAATGATGAGTGATGTGAAATGAAACTGACTAGATAGATTAGTTTTAGATAACAAAGATTTATTTATTTGACAACAAAAGTTATTGATAGTTCATCTTTGGATTGTCATTTTATATATGCACATATGGTTCTAGGTCAGCTTGATTTACATTTAATCATTCTTTTCATAATCATCGATGATTGGTGCAATAAGTCCAACTATAAGTTCTGTACAAAATATTCATCCTCGATTGTGGTATCTGGATGTAGTTCTTGGTCATTCATCTCGGATCCAGGTATGTGGATATAAATTCAAGTCATTCATCTTTGATCCAGGTGTCTGGGTTTAAATTCAAGTCATTCACTTATATTAAAATATTAATTCTCTAATTCAGATTTGTAGATTTAAATCATTCATTTACTTAATTCATCTTTAATCCAGGCGTATGAATGTACGTTCAAGTCATTCATTTATATTAAAAGATTAATTCTCAAATTTATGTGTGTAGATTTGAGTTATTCATTTGTTTAATTCGTCTTTGATACAGGTGTCTGGGTTTAAATTCAACTCATTCCTTATATTAAAATATTAATTCTCTAATTTAGATTTGTAGATTTAAATCATTTATTTACTTAATTCATCTTTAATCCAAGTGTATGGATGTAGGTTCAAATCATTCATTTATATTAAAAGATTATTCTCTAATTCAGATTTGTAGATTTGAGTTATTCATTTGTTTAATTCAACTTTGATATAGGTGTATATTTGAAGTAGAAACCCATTCATTCAATTTAATTTTTACATAGAAGCATTGTTAATCTGTGTATTATAAAGGCATATCTAATCTCTGTTCATATTTGAAGTAGAAACATATTCAATTTAATTTTTCTATCCAAGCATTACAAATCCTGTATTCACATATATATAAAAATACAACTTTGATTTAACTCACATATTATTATATTTTTCACTTATTTTTAAATCAATATTCTTAAGTTCTTAAAATCAGTATAATTATTATTCTTTAAAACCATTATTCTTTAAAAACACTATTCTTTAAAAACATTATTATTTAAAAACATTTTTTTAAGGTTTTATTTCATAAATCAGTCATTTGAATGATTGTATTTTATTTTACATGTTAATTATTTCAACAAATATGTTTTCAAAACATATTTAAATATTATAAATATATCTAAATTTTTCTTACTTTGATATTTAAATCTTCACATCAAGAAGGAGTTGACTTGGGCTGAATGGCACACTGAATTACTGCTGCTGTTAATTGGGCATGTTTTCTGATTTTCCTGGGCTTTTCATATGTTTGGAGAGAGAAGAACTGATTTCTACCCTCTCATACTGAAGTTTTCCAAATTAATAATGCGCTTTTCCATTATTCAGTTATCCAGTAACTAAAAAAGTTTTCTTCTGTTGATGATAACTGTGTTTTCCAACTTAGTTATTTTAGAATTCCAAAAAGTAACAAATTGTGTAACAATAACTACAATTTCAACAGGTCTCCCTAATAATAACTGATTTGCTGTAACTGAACTGTAACTGTTCCTTATCTAATTAAGCTACTCCTTTTATTTCTTCTGCTTCCCATGCTTTTTTCATCTACCAACATGTTTTTCAAAAACAACCGATTGAAAGCCCCAGGAAAGAAGGTGACACTATCTTTAAGTGTTATAACATTTAAATCTGAAAACATATACTCTAAAATAAATCATATCTGCTATATTTTAAATTGAAGATTTATCAATTAATGATAAAGATTTATTAATTAAATGCCTCTTTTATATTTTCTTTATTTTACCTTTTTTTATTATTTGTTTTTATAACACAGTTGGAAATGTGACTTTAATTCACTGTCACTTGCTTTTTTAGCTAAAGTTTTATTTACTGAACCGCATCAGTTTTATTTTTAATTTAAACTGCTTTAGCTAGGGAAGAAAAGATATTTTGAAAATATATATGTGAAATAATGTGTCTGTTTCAATATATATATATATCAACTGAAAATGCCAATAAATAAATGATAATACATGTATAACTTCACTATATCTAGTTATATTTAACACAGCATTACGCTGTTGCACATTACAGTTTAAAAACATCGCGCTATAAAAAATGATTTATTTACATACATTTATATCTAGTTATGTAAACTTATATGTATCAATAAATATTTTACAAACACAGTCAGAGTCATATGTAAAATTAGAAAATGGATCAATCCAATTTTGAATCCTGTCTCCATTTTGTAAACCATGATAAATAATGGTATGAAATTTTACAACTTGCTAAAAAATTATTTAAGTTATGACTTTGCTACATGGCAGATACGCATGATTGATTATATTGAATTAATATGAGTATGTCTTTTTTAATACTGATATAAATTTACATTATGTGGTAGATGGTTTGTTTATTTGGTGTTAAAATGATTAATTATTAATCTATCTTCAAATATTTATTCTTTGGCTGGTTTATATTAAGAAGAAGAATTTCTCAGATAATTGCAAAGTTTCATACTGATATTTATTGTAGTTTACATTGTGATCTTCATAATAATAAAGATAAGGTTGGAAAATGGATTGAATTGATTCATTTTCCAGTTTTATGTAATGTACCTTTGATTGTGAATTATTTAGTGGTTATTATCTGGGTATATTGAATTTATTTATGTATACTCATTTCTTTGTAATATATATATTGTAACCAGTTGAATTACATAGCACACCCTAATATAGTGTGTGTGCATATATATATAAAGTTGAAAGGAAAACTAGAAATAAACACAGGCATAAATTATAGTAGATATTTTTTACATTCATTGAAATAAAAAAAATAAAATAAATAATAACACTGATTTAAAATATTGTTTTATAAATTAAACTTTTAAAAGGTCTGAATAAATATAAATATTGTATTATTATTATTATTCTGATTGTGAAATGTAAAAATACAATACTTGTTTTTGAAAATTTTTTTAATTAATTAAAACATATGTTTTCAAAGGGATTAGAGAGATAAAAATAAAAACTCTTGTTTTCAATCAAGTGCATTTTGAGTGAACCTATTGGAACATATATGTAAACCTATGTATTTTATATCATTTAAAAGTGACAATTAAAAATATTTATATGTAACAAGTTAAATATAGTCAGAAATTTTAAGCACACACATGTATGTATGCGTATATCTGTCAATTATATTGCAAATACCAATGCTTGTTAAGTATATCACATATGTAACATTTTATCTTTTTTTTATAATTATTTTTGTTAATTGAAATGTTTTTATTGTATATTACAAAATGCACATCTGTGTACGGATATATGTATGTGTTTATAGATACTTATTAGGAAATATTGTAAATCAATGTAAAACTTTAGTTGTGTATATAATTTTGTATACTTTTCAAAATTAGAACCTTATCCTATAAAACCTTATATATATATATCATTTATTTTTTTTGTTATTAATAAACTTATATTTAATTGTTAAAATTGTTTCCATCATCTTTTGGTCACATACACTAATAGAGCTTGTGTTCTCTGAACTAGATTCATGCATGGGATTAATATATGAATGGAGATGCATATTTAGTGCTTTGGGGCATCCAGCAATGATCAATCATCATCCTGGTTGGCACATAAGATTATACTCTTTAAAACCCATGCACTATCTTTTATTTTAGTCTTATTAAAAGTTAAGTTTATAGTTGGCCAGTAAACTAAGGGTGCTTAAGTGGCCAGAGCATTGATGATGATCAGTATGTTTTAAATGTCCCAGCATTATTATTTAGATTTTTTTGATTATTATGTATTCTGATGGATGGGCACTAAGATGGTGCATCCAAATTCTATTTAAATAATTGTCCAGGCTAGCAAAGGCTCAGTGGTTAACCGTCTACAGAAGACCCATTTCCAATCCAGTCACAAGATTGACTGTTGATATATTGTACTGATTTGTTTATTCCCATCAATGATGATGATGGATGGTTATTTCTCTCGAGTATTTACTTGTACTTATTTTTTAAATTATAATGCTGGTGGATTTATAGTTGCTGGCTGATCTCTCAATGCTGACAGAGATTTTTTAATCTCATACTCTTATAAAATACTATATTACTTATAGATACTTTTGTAAATTATTGATTTTGTATTTACTTGGGGTTGATGATACTGGGTTTCCATCACCCCAGTTCAAATTTTTTATTACCCCCATCCTGTTACAATATATTACAAAGAAATCAAGTCATATGTCACATGACTTAATTTAACAAGTTTGTATTACAAATATTATATATAGAGCTTGCAAATAAGCTCTTAACAAGTTTTGCAGAATATCCTCAACCCCAGACTGATTTCTGCTACTGGCTTCCTTAGTGAGATGCTAGGATATTCAAGCAAGCAAAATTTAAATTGAGATATTATTAAACTTCAAATGCTTGAATATCCTAGCACCTTACTGAGGAAGCCAGTAACAGAAACCGGTCTGGGGTTGGGAATATTCTGCAAAACTTGTTAAGAGTTTATTTGTGAACTCTCACTTTCTCTCTCTCTCTATATATATATATATTATACCTAAGGAATGTGGATGGCAAGCCAAAATTTTATCTGAAGAAACTGCAAATGGTAAACGACAAGGATCAAAATTACAAAGAATCAAGGATCAGGCTAAGTTGAGGATTCTTTGCTACTATAATATATGCTAAGAATAAAGAGAGCTACAATAATAGTAACAATAATGATAATCACTAAATATTATAAAGTATAACTAAATAAATTTTAAGAGGAGGAGAAACTTCAATTCAATCTTGCAAAACTTTTAAAGCTCTGAATATTGATAACACATATTACAAAGTAGCAAGGATGCAATAATTTCTTTACTTATAATAAAATTTCTTTCGTTATCCCCTTTCCAATATACTCTTATATCTCCAACTCTTTTTTCATTTTATTGCCATGATCAGATCCACATTTAATAAAATAATCATCTTTTATAAATCTTACAGATTTGTTTATGCCATTTTATTTAATCTTAATAAATATGATTTACAAAATAGTTTATTCTTATAAAAAAAATTTTTTTAAGTTAAATATCTGCAATAAATGAAATAACAGCTTTTTTGGCAAAGCCATAGGTTACAAATTTCCAACTCTATACAGAAAAAAAATATTTCTATTTTAATATATCAGCATTATTTACAGATAACAGCTCATTTTTATTACATATTCATCCAATTCTTACCCTATCCTACAACATATTTCAAAAGTTACTTTTATTACACTTACTCATTCTCATGAGGAATAGGTCTAAGGCTTCATACATAATAGGTCCCTGAACTTAATCTTTTTTTCAAATTTATTTTGTCTTTTATCATCCCTTCACTATTCTTTATTGTTTAGAATGAATACTATTTTCATTTTACACTTTTTTAATATCTACATAAATATATTCATTAAATTGTTTAAATAAATTAAGTCTTATGAAACAATTTTCATTTTGCATTTAATCTGGACATTGATCAGCAATGTTCCAACAGTATTAATTTGTTTAAACAAAATGGGTTGTACAAAATTTATCTTCATTTTGCATTTTATTTTTAGAAATTTGAGGACATGCTGAATTTCTATTAATACTTCCATTGCTATAATTAATACCTTGCCTTTTACAACTATCATGTTCTGGTAATATTCTATTTAATGAATTATTAACCTCCTGCCCAATAGGACTATCTATCAAAGAAGATAACTTTTTTATCCTAGCCTCCTCTAATTTTTATTCTAAATTGTTTAATTTATAATCAGAATCTTTTTAGCTACTCTGCAATTTAATTCTTTTTTTTCAAACCGCGAGTTAAGATCAGACATAATTTTCTCTTTATCTTGCTCTAATTTAACTTTCCATTTCCTCAATAAAATTACTTATAAGCCATTCCTTTGATTCCATAATTTTACTTTCTAAATATTCTTGAGATAATCCAATTTTACTTTTCAAAGTTTCTTTTGAATTTCCAACAAATTTCTTTGTTTCTCTCTGATTATTTTCTAAAGCATTAAATTTATTTTCAAAACTATTTTTCATCTCATTTTGAGATTTTTCCAGAGCATCAAATCTATTTTGAAGCATATACACAATTTGCTCACACCATTCATTACTGGTCTTCCCTTGGTTTGTTTCCAAATCAGAAACATGGGGATCAGGAAATATCAATGTCTGATTAGACTCTAGATTCACATTTTGCAAATCAGGGGACATCAAATCCTGTGGTTCCTCCCAAATTATATGCTTCCTGATTTAAATTATCCATATTTAAATTTTTTTAAAACTTTAATAAACTACTTCATACAATATTCAGGTATCAAGTTCTCCATTAATCAAAACATCCAAATGACACAATAATAAATCTTAAAGTATTGGCCGTCCCAATTTTGGCAGACCATACAATATATTATCTCAGAAAGAATTTACCAACATTTTATTTTGCAAATGATTTCCAAGAAATCTACATCTAACTACATAATCTCTAAATAATAATATCTTGGTCACCAGAAATCTTTTACAACACTATTATTAATTGACTACAAATATAGAGGGTTTGAACTCAGACTTTCAAGCACCCTTCAACTATCCACACTATCTCATACCACTAATACACTTGACCCCACACATGTAGAAAAGATAAATAATCACAAATATACATATTTCATGCTGAACCAGCACCCATCAGTTGGTCCATAAATAATTGTAATATCAATTGTTATTTACATAGTACAGATCACTTTAAAATATGCCTATTTTGGTCAAATGACTGCAATATTATAGGCATTGAAATACGTGAAGTTAATTTATTGTGGAAATCAAATCAGATCAGATCGTGCAATAATAAAGTACGCAACAAGATATTTTTCCTATCCAGTAACAAAATTAATAACTCAAAACAATGCTCATAGACCAATAGCCATAAATCGAGCCAACACATTGGACAAGCCAAAATTATACCTAAGGAATGCGAATGGCAAGCCAAAATTGTACCTAAAGAAACTGTGGATGGTAAACAGACAAGAATCAAAATAAGCAGACTAAGCTTAGGTTTCTTTGCTACTATAATTTATGCTAAGAATAAAGAGAGCTACAATAATAACAATAATGATAATCACTAAACCCTATAAAGTACAATTAAATAAACTTTAAGAGGAGCAGAAATTTTAACTCCCTCTTGCAAAATTTTTAAAGCTCTCAATATTGATAACATATATACACAGTAGCAAGGGTACAATAATTTCATTACTTATAATAAAATTTCTTTCATTATCCCCCCTCCAATAACCATTACATTTCCAATTCCCTATTCATCATCTTATTGCCATGATCAGTCCACATTTAATAAAATAATCATCTTTTATAAATCTTACAGATTTGTTTATGCCATTTTATTTAATCTTAATAAATATGATTTACAAAATAGTTTAACTCAGAGGTCACCAAACTTTTTTGATCATAGACCCCTATATAATTTTTCGAAATCTCCATCGACCCCCAAAAAAGTAATTTTCAGTAAATTAAAATAAAACTATCTATTAGGTACTGTGTTTGTACATTTATTTTGCGATTTTAAACATTTATTAAAGTAATTTTACATTGTGTAACAATAGTTTTATGAAAAATATGTGTGATTTGCATATTAAGAATTGTTTTTCCTTCGATCCCCAATCGACCACCAGGCTCAGATCGACCCCTACTTTTGTTAAATAGACCCCTGGTGGTCTATATAGACCACTTTGGCGACCTCTGGTTTAACTTAATGAAAATTTCTTCTTATAAAAAAAAATTTTTTTTTAATAAGTTAAACATCTGCAATAAATGAAATACCAGCTTTCTTGGCATATAATATATATATATAAAATTTCATGTGTCAACAATTAAGTGATTATCATCATAAGTAAATCATTCCATCACAACCGATACTTAAATAAACTAATAGAATATTATATCAGTCTGTTTTCAAGGTAACACAATTAAATAATAAGTAGAATTCACTTACTCCAATCTAAGACCCTTTAAAGACACAGTGATTAAAAGGAACGGCTATAACAGATTGAGATTAATCAACTTAAAAGAACTTTACCTGTTGGATGGATTTTACTTAAAACATAATCAACTTAAAAGAACTTTACCTGTTGGATGAATTTTACTTAAAACATCTATTTCAGTTATTACATAGTAGAGATGTCTGCTCATCCCTTGTATATGTATTAAATGGATTATGTCCTGTACATGAGGGGTCAGATTGACTTTAGGTCAACATGGGTGTGACGAGAATCTTGGCCACAGGGTGGCCAATGAGCGTTCCATTATCTGATTTTCAATTGGATGGACGGTTGAAGAGTTGGAGTGTGGAGTGGATTAAAGCATGCCCATTAAAGTATGAAGATTGGCTATCTTAATATATATCTGAGCACTTATAGTATATATGTGTAGAGATGATAATCTGGACCAACTGATGATTGCTGGTTTAGCATGAAATACGTATATTGGTGAATATTTTATCTTATTGACATATATGTGTTCAATTGTATCAATATTATGAGAAAGAGTGGAGAGTGGTGGATTATGTGAAAGTCTGTGCTCATATACCCTATATATTAAGACATCTATGCAGATTTAATCTAGACCTATTTCAATCATTGCTTTCACTCAGTGTCTGTTTAAAGTTATTAGACCAGAATATTCAGTGGATTTCATTTATTACCTAATTGAGAATTACATGGATAATAAATTGCAGCTATTCTGTTGATTTATTTAAGTATTGTTTGTAATCTGATATATATCATGCCAGGTTTAAACCCTAGAAGATCCACCATACTCTACTTGCTAAGTTTAGCTAGGTTCAAATCTTATTTATCGTAAATTTATAATTTTATATTATAAATATTGTGTGAACAAACAGGCTCTCCAAGCAGAGGGGAGAATATTATCGATAGCAGAGCTGTCAACAATACCCACAATCAGACCGAGCTATGCTATGCATAACATGATCACATTTCCAGACTGTGGCCCACCTTGACTTCTAGATTCAAATCCCCACTATCCAAGCACTTTATTTGTTTCAGAGTAAACCCCGGGTGCCAGCTGATTTCTGGAACTAATGTGTTTGGACAGTAGGCCCATAATCCAGTGCTTGAAACATCCCATAACTAGCTCAATCTGAAGTAATACAACAACAATTTATTGCTTTGATTAGTGGTAAAAAACTGACCAACAGATATTAAGTTTAAAAGACAATTTATTTTAAGTAAAAACTAATTATTAAAGTTTTAAACTACTTTTAGATATTTTTCATTAACATAAACATTTATCGTGTTTACATGTGACCACGCACACCCATTTTAAATACACATGAAAATATAATCTAACAACATTAAATGACAAAAGTATTAAATAGTAAGATAAACATTATATATAAGGCATTCAAACCAACACGCACATCAATAGGTCTTTTATGCGTGTTATGGAGTTAATTTATTAATGACTCTGGAGGTTTTATGGACGGCAATGACTACATTGAATTTATAAATGGAAATAAGAAAGTTATTAAATAACTAGGTTTTTGGAGCATGGAGATTTTGATTGTTTGCTTCCTGTGTTTTTGACTTGTTTTATTATCAGCTGGATGGATTTATACTTCTGAGGAGGATTTCTGTTGATTGACAATCCTGTTTACTTCTTTTATTAAGGTTGAGGATGGTTATTTATTTCCTGGCACTATTATTATGACAGTAGATACTCGGGCGGCTCTCACTTATTGGGTGGCTGTTACTTCATCTCTGGCAGAGTACTGGTATTTGGACAAGGTTTGAAGTTCATCGTATGTTCTGATGACTATTAACAATGCATGACTGACTGACAAATTGAACACATAGATTGAACTGACCAGACTAATTGACTGATCCAAAACTGTTATCTGAACTGAACTGCGTGTGAAAATTTAGGTCTATTTATGTAATGACTTGTTGTCATTTTTTGTAGTTTGTTTTCATAGCCGCCAGCAAAAATCCATTATCCATTGCTTTCGATTTTAATTGATAAGAGTAACTATGTTGTTGTTTATAGATTCTTTCTTAATTAAATAGCATTGCAAACATGTTGTTTTCAATCAGTATTTATTGCTGGATTTATTTATTTTAATATTTATTTTCACGTATTTTTCAATATTATTTTAACACGCACAGTACATATACAAGCATTTATCATTTCTTTGTTTACTCTCGCACATATATATTTCTAAAAGTACTCGTTGTTTAAATGTATGATTACCTCTTTTTTTTTAACTTAAATGAAAAAAATATATTTTTTAATTATTTAAAAATCAACTACTTTTTTCTTTAATATTCTTAAACAAAGAGAGAATTATTTTTTTATTTCATATAAAAGATTAATTTAAACTGCAATAGTTTTAACCTTTTCTAAGCCAAAGTCTCTACCCTGAATTAGTTTTAAATTAATTAATTGTACCTTTTATTTCAATACTAATAATAGAAAAAACTCTTTAAACTTTTAATTTTATGTTTCTGAAAGCAAACTGCATTTTTGTTTAAATCTAAAACTCTTTAGATTTTTATAAACAAACTGAAACCTTTACATTATTTATGATACTTTTCTTTTTAGACAACAATTAATATATATACAGATAAGATATCGCTACAATATATATATATATAGCTATTTTACTACATGGAATATCCCGAAAATAATAATAATAATAATATGAAATCATCATTTATCCGTGAAAATATTAGAATTAATATATATATAGTGTTTACATCAAGATATTTACTAATTTAAATATAGCTACATCTTGAGATTTATATAGGGACTTGCGTTAAAACAGTAGTGCATTAACTTTCATTGCTTAACCTGGGTTCAAATCTAGACTTAAGTAAATGTGAACATTTTTAACAAGCTTATGATTTCTTTTTTCAGGTAATTGGTTCATAACTAATACAGCTAATCACACTATATTGATTATTATTAAATGAGTACCTGAGAAAGGAAAATAAAAATTACTCAAAGATTCATCTTACTGTAATTGGTAAGTTTAGTCAGTACTACTTCATCATCATTGTTCCTCTATAAGAGGCTATAGTTGTTGTTTCTCTTTACTGGGCTATGATAAAGCTGGTTTACCTATTTTATCTTCCTTAAACTTATGATCCTAGTAGTCTCAATATGTTTATGCTACTAGTATAAGCTTTAGTAATCAATAGATTACTAATAGATAACAAAAATGGTAAGCAAAGATTATATAACATTCTGTAACTCAAAAAACAAGTGGAGATATGTAGCTTTGGAAAGACAAACTAGTCAATTGTATAGATCACTATGATCAAACAATAAATATTATTTTACATTATCAATACTAGACTGATATTGTTTGCTTTCTCATTTTTAACAAACAACACTAGTAGATAGCAGTATCAATCCAAGTAAAGATTATAGGGGAATGATTTCACTAATAACAGGCAGCATCCTAAAAAGGTGAATAGCATAAATTGAGAATAAATAAGAATTTCAATATATATATAATTAAGCATAATATTGATTGTGAGATGTTTTATGATAATAATAAGGAAAGTAGTTTTCTTTTAAAAGTTCCAAAACAATTTTTAGCAACAACATTAATATATGTGTAAAGAAAATAATTTGGGTGATTTGGTTTATAAATGTGGTTATGAAGATCCAAAACAAATTAAGAATTTTTTTTTTATAAAATGTAAACACAAGTAGAATGACTATACAGAAATTGGATCTTGGTTTTTACATTGTGATTGGAGAATGATAAGGCTGATTTTGAAACTAATACTATTGAATGGGTGGAGATGATGTTGTAGATATAAAGTACAGTGTACATAAATTTGAGATCGTGAGTCTTCTGCAGAGTAGAAAATGATGAGAAAATATGAGGGTTAATAGATTTTTTTTTTGTTGAATAATTCCTGATTTCAATAAAGAAAATAACTGAAATAACTTAAGAGGATTTGTTTTAATAATTAAATAATGAATATGTGAAATATATTAATCAATCACATAGAATAACACAATGAATGTATGAAAAATTATAAATTAATTTAGGATTTCTTATTTATCCTTTTTGTTCAACAGACCCCTTTGCTCGTCAGATGAAAACCACATACCCCATCTCAGAATATAGAAATTTGTATTTTTTATTTTTCATTCTAATTATTGTGCACAATAAAATTTTTAATGTCAACTGTGTGATTTTTTTGTCCAAAATGACAACTTTATACTTTAAAAAATCAAAGACAATGCTTAGGAGTATTCTTTTGACTTGTTAGTTATTCTGTATTGCCAGACAGTTGTTCAACAACATTGCACAATTGTACTTAAAATGACTGTGATTATATGTAATCTATTATTGAGTTCAACAACTACTGTAATTTAAAAGTATGAATGAGTGTAAACAATTTTTTTAAGATATATAACAACTATATTGTATTATGAAATAAATATTACTATAATTTGTTACATACATTCATAAGTAAAGGAAATGCTAGACTTCAATTGGAAGTCAAATAAAATATAAATAATAAGTTGGTTTCGCTCAATTCAATCTTGTAGATTTACTAAAATCTGTCTGTCCATGAATCCTTTGGGAATTCAGATCACTGTTTAAGAACCCCTCAATTAAATTAATATTTCAGATGTGATTTCTTTGTTGTTGAGATTGGTTAATGATAAGACTGGTGCTAAAACTAAAATTATTACACAAAAATATTGCTATGGAAATAAAATCGAAAATAAATAATTTGGAGATTTTAGAAGTTATACTGTTGGATAATTGTACGATGGGCAACAGGTTTATTTAGATTTATCATCACGACTTCAATAAAGGGGAAGCTATGTTTCATTGCATCATGTCATACTAAGTAAACAAAGTTCAAGTGGCTGCTAAAATTAATGTATTTAAGTGGTATACATTTTTACAACAATGTATAACAGATATGTCAAAGTTTTTCTATTTCATGCACTAATAGATATAAATCAATTTGACCCTAATTAGCACCGTGATGAAAAAAAATATTTTTAACAGCCCTCTACAGAAGACAAAGCAGCAGAGGACAATCGTCTTTATGCTTTCCAATTATTAAAGAGTTAGGATTTGATTGCATTTCTATTTTTGTCTTATTATTTAGATGAAAATATCTGGAGACTCATTTACTAACCAATACTGTATGACCACTTGAGTTGACTATGGATGGCTATGCTTAAGAAAAATTTCCAAGCCTGTTGAAAATTTTCTCTTTTACTGCCTAGATAAAATAGCCAGAGATTCATTTACTACCCGAAATTGGATGGCCAATTGGATTGACTATGGATAAAAATATTTCCAAAGCTGTCAAAAACTATTTCAAATTTATATCATAGGCATTGAAGAAAATGACATTGACATTGAACCAATAGGTACTCTTATTTTTATTATGGTAACATTTCGATTACCATTTAGATTTGTTGGCATTTATGACTAAAGTTCAAAGCACACTTAAGAACTGTATAGAAGATTAATCAGATTTCAATGATTCAGTTTTAAATAATTGTCCTTCTGGGGAAGACAATAAATTTGTACATTTTTTTCTAACAACTATTATTTATTTTATTCTACCATTCAGAAACTATAAGAATTTAAATTTAAACTTGTATAGCCACATAAAAGTGATCCAGAAAATAACCATAAACTATAGGATGCAAAAGTGGAGGTTTGATATTCAAAAAGAGTATATAGGCAGAGGTCTTGTGCTGTTTTATTGGTGTAGGAACAATCCTTTACAAAGAATATAGATTATTACAGTTTTTTAAAAAAAATGAATACATAAGATATATAACTAATGAAATGGTGTCAGCTTTACATAATTATGTTAGAAAGTTGGTCTAGATTCAAACATTAAGATGTTTTTGAATTTCAGGCTGATAACTTGAAAGTAAAAATATGATCAAATGGTGGTTTTGAGAAAAAAAAGTGCATCAGATTAAAAGAAATCAAAGTGTAATAGATCCAGGTTCAAAATATCTCATAGATAAAAGTCATATTCTAGAAATTAATCTGGGAATATTGATAGGACAGCACTGAATAGAGATTTATTACCATCTGCCATCTATTGATTATTCAAGCTTACAGAAGAACTGGAGCAGAAAAATAATTTATTTCTTTAAAAATAATGCATAAGCAGAGATCAGGTGATGTTCCATTGGTGTTATAACAAATATAACTATTATATATAAAATATCATACATGACTTTATTATTTCAACATCTGTACCAGATAGTTTAATTCCCATTTATCCTATACTAGTCCTAGCCATTATAAACTTGAGTGGATCAATAGATGCCAGAAGACAGTAGTCTATACAATGACCAAATACGTTTTTACATACAGTTCTTTATCATTGAAGAGCAGCTAACTCTTTTATATTAACCAAGCTAAGCTAATTGTAGATTTTTACCTACTTGGAAAAAAAAAAAAGAAAATACTATTAATCTGATTAAATATGATTTCTGCAAGCTTGTGATGTGATGCACGGTGACTTCTCCTTATACAAAGTCAGGAATTTCTCAGCAATTATGCACAAAGAAACCTGTTACCTACTTTGACTTCCCTTTCCATTCCCCACCCCAAGTTTTAAATTTAAACTGGCATTGGTGCCATCTATCACATAATTTTAAGTTAAAATATATATTGTAACATAAAAGTCAAAAGTGTAAGTTCAATATTATAGAAGTGACTGTGCTGCCATCTAGGATCTATTGATTAGCTCAATAATATTTTGGCTTCAGATGTAAATTACAGACAGCTTTGCTATCTAATTAAAGACGAATTTGGGGAAACAATTGTCATTTTAATATCAATAAAAACTTCATGTAAGCTTGGGTAATCAATGCATACCAGATATTATGGTGCTGTAAAATCCCCAATTTCCAAATTAGCCAGTTTCTATATCTTTCCTTTATCAATAAAACATAGTATTCGAAGCTTGAACTCATGAACTTTGCATCTACTTGGCTTAGATTCAGTTTTTTAGTAGAATATACAGAGTAAAATTGCCACTAAGTAGAAACATTTCAAATGCAAAGTTTTTTACTAGAATCAAACCAATTAGTTAGACACTGGCCATGAATAACACTACCATCTTCTGTCCATTAATTTTGTAAGTACTCATACATTTGTGTGATTGAAGTTGATGATTAGATATCACCTCAGTTGAATTAAAAGAGAGAATCATTGCAAACATAGATAAAAGTTAAAGACAACTTCTTGAGATATCTAGACACAATTTGAGTATTGCCAGATATGCTATTTGCAACTAAAGTGAAGTTTTTAAAAGAAAATTTGTCCAGATATAACAATTATTTTAAGATTTATAGCTTAAAAATGATCAAAAAAAATAATCTCAAAAATTAATAAAAATCAGGAAAGTACCCTTTGCATTACCTGTAAAAGTATGACAGCTTTTTACATATGGCTTAAACAAAGATAATTGGATGATTCACCCCTCCAGAACTTATTAGATAAAAGATCCAAACCATGATTCATAGAACATTAGACATTCAGACCACTAATGAACTTCTACACCAACCATTGTCATAGGTAGCAACACCATCATGCCAGCACCCAGACAGAACCTTTACCTTTCAATTAAAAAATATCTAGCTACCCATTTCCTAATATTTAAATGAATATCTAGTTTGCTATAGGCTGCCTGAAATATTTTTTGTAAATTGGTCCTGAATTCAAACTTTAATTTATAGTCATTTCTGAAAAATACATTGACCACTACATGAGTATATGTATAATTAATTATTATATTGCGCTTTAATGCAAAATGGTGAAGTTATTAAACTAATAAATAATAGTACTATTGGTTTAGCGCTTTCGGGGTACGTTAAGTCCCATATTTATAGCCTTAGTCGTTAGCGATACAGTGCAGTTGTTTTTATATGCAAATCATTTAACTCGACCATTTTTTTGAAATCGCGAAACATGTATCTTGTCTATTCTGGCATTCGGGTCGTTCACAATGAAATATGCTTCTTTTATTTTCTTTTTAATATCATTTCTTCCGGAGCACACAATCTTGGGATTGCTGGGTTCAAAACTGTGGCTAGACGGCTTTTGGTGATTCAAGAACGCTGAGCTGCCTTCATCTTTATTCTGTGCTCTTTTGTATACGTATGTGTGCTGAGCTAACGCTGACAGTAATCCGAGTTTCATCATAGTATGTGATACTACAACCCGTTTGTGGGCAAATAATTTTGTATACTACTTGGGGGGAGTATACTTTATAATCTATTATTAAAAAAAAATGCAAGTGAATTAAATTATTAGAGTTTATGATAGCTACTACCAGATTGTGAGATAGAATCCCAGTAAAGACATATTTTTTCCATAGGCTAAATAATAGAAAACATTGGTTTTTATATATATAAAATATTCAGTACATTACATTTCTTACGTATATAGAGTACAATTATTAATAATTTTTACATTTTTAAAAATTACCATTAATGGTGTTGAGTCTGCCTAAAATGATTTCATGCTTTATTAATTATTTGCGCATGAGTTAAAAATATTTGTCAAAATGAATATTGTGATGTTACAAATATTTGTTAATTAGCTTTTTAAAAAGAAAAAAGCAAATAAAAACTGTTACTTTTTTTTTCGATTAATTTCCTATCCATTTAACGTTCTGTTTGGTAATTTTGACATAAATTGAGTTTCTTAGCAATGACGATATTCGACAGCTCTTAAGAAAGTAAACACAATAAACGATTCGAATGTGATAACTATTCAACTGTCATGTTGAATCTATTGATTGAGTGTTTTATTACTTTTCAATCTTTATTTAAATCCATTACTTTTCAAGTTTGGACAAAAACGATTTATTATTAATATATATATATTAGAACAATTTATCTTTACAAACTTAGCAAACACAATATATTAGAAAATCATTATTTGTACCTAAAATGATATATTATTTATATTGTTATATATGGACGTGTGTCACTTTAGTTTTTACATAATAATAATAAACAGCTATTTCTAAACGAGTGTGACCACACACACCCCCCCCCAAAGAAGAAAAAAGGAAAGAATGAAAAAAAAAGACTACACTAGAAACAAGTCTTGCGATAAACATGGAAACCAATCTATGACTCACAAATACATTCGCATATAGACAGAACATGCTGGTATATTATTTTATAATGTTATATTTTAATTTCATCGGCAGAAAACTTTTTTAAAAAAATACTCCAATACCATGTCTAATTGTGGTTCTCCAATGTATTGTATTCTTTACCATATCTTACCAATTGAAACAATTGCCATTGCACTTCTCTCATGAAAACCAATTTTTATGTAACTGTAAAAAGTTATAATCATTGTGGTTCCAGTCCCATTACCCATAGCTTCTATGGCTCATATCATTTCACCAAGCTTTCATATTTTAAATTCTTTTATAAGTCAACTTGAGACATTGCATCTCATATATTACCATTTTCTTTTAGCGAAGGGTACAACCTACTCCATTTAGCCTTTTAATTTTTCCATGATACTGCCAAATGAGTCAGTAAGATTCATATGTAAATACCGGCAAACATATTTGATATCCTCTTTTCCTTCTTAGAAACACAACTGTACTGTCTTTTAATAATGTTATTTCTGCCCAAATTACACCATTTGAATTTACTTCTGTAATTATTTCAGTCATTATGTTTCTATCTATGTTAATCTAACCAAAAACAATTGAAAGGTTTAATGCTCAAAAACTCTTAAACCGTTGAAGCACTCAATGACCACTGAGTCATCTCCATGGTCTTTGGATTCCGGAGTGACATTCTACAACAGTGCCTAGTCATGCAGGGGTAGTCTACTTTATTTTTTAAATGCCAGTGAGAACACCATCATCATCATCATTATTACTGAAATTCTATTTTTGTTCATAAAAGACTTCATGGTACAGAAACAGCACATCTATCTACAGTTAAAATATGACTTTAAATTTTAGCTGGATAAACTTCAAACATTTTTTTTCAGAGTATAATTTGGTTTAATATTGTTGTTTAGGTAGTCAGCCTAGTTAATTATTAAATAAAACTAGTAAAACACCACATGACACCAATTTATATAATGATATTCAGTAGGACATTCTTTTTCTCTCATCACAGTTATGCCAATTAAATTCCGCATAGAAATGCTTAATAAATCCCTATTTAAAGCTGTCCTATTCAATATTTCCAGACTAATCCCTAGCTGCTGTCATCAAATATTCACTGCTAAGAATTAGACTGTGGACATTGGATAGGACATGGTTAGATAGGGATTTATTAAACACTAACATCCGACATCTATTAGTTGCTTAAGTTTACACTAGATGACAATAATTGTGGTGAGAAAATAAGGGCTGGCTACTGTAACTATCAAATATTGGTTAGTAAATGGATACTAGAGAATAAAATGTAAATATGAAAAATGCTCAAACCCCAACAACTACAAAGGTGATAAATCCAATGAGACAGTGTGCCTTCTTCAAAGTTCTTGAATGAGAGGGGAGGGGCATTATGCTATACAAGTTTGCTCTATATAGAGCTGCCTTACTTTACCCCCCCCCCAGTAAATAGTTCTTTGAACATTCTGAAGCTCTGAAGCCTTATTTGCAAAAACATCTCTTTCAATCGTTAGTTTTATCATCTTTGGTTTTTTATTTCAATCCATTAAATATTTTCCATAAAACTACTCTTAAAAGATTTGAAGTGATGAGATCAACTTATCTTATATATTTAGTAATGTACAATTGTTTAATGATATTATTTTAATCTCATGTTACACTTTGTTAAAAGAATTTGATGTCTACATTATGATGTTCCAAACATTTGCAGACTCAAATACCTTTTTATAACTGAAAATCCATATTAGGATAAAAAGAATGATTGAAAGTAAAGATCATTGCCAAGATCAAAACAGATATCAATAAATAACTTAATTGTTTATGCTTGGGATTTTGTAAAAACTTTGAGCATTAGTAGTGATAGAACCAAAGCTATGATTCATGGACTTGATGCTCTGCAGTCTACTGGACTACCACTGCACCAAATCATGAAGAGCAAAAATAATCAAATGATTTATTACCCAAAAGTTTATAAGAAGTTTGAGTATCAGAAATGATTGAACTGAAGCTATGATCCATGAATCTTAAGGTCCAGAATCTGCCACTTTATCTCTGCACTGAACCAGCAGAGCACAAGTATCAATGACATCAGTGAGAAGATAAAAGGCTTAAGGTGGATTGGACTGAAAATGGTGTATGAAGAAATGGCAATAGATAGACAACTGAAGCTCCAAATTGATTTCTGAAAGCATTTAAAATACAATTTTATGGAATGATGGAAGTAAATTATTGCAATAAAACTGTTTTAATTCAGTTTTCTTTATAACTTAGCTTTATAATCATAATAATACATCATCATTATCAGTTTCAACCAATATCATTTCATTGCAGTATGAAGTTCTCTTCTATCTTAACCCAGTTTCGGCAATCCATGGCCTCTCTTCTCCATGTCAAATGAGAAACAATTTTATTTTATTGATACATGTTACACATGATCTTTTAAAATTTATTGAGATCTCATTTAAAACTTCACCATCCACCAAATATGACCAGCCCAGCTTTATTTCAGTTTTTTAATTCTTTCAAATGTCAATGATTAGTTAATCAGTTTTTATTAAAAAAAAAAAAATTTTTTTTGTACAATGCTTATATAACACTCTTTAACAATAACAGTTTCGATTATAACAGTTTCGATTGCCCCTGCAATCATCTTCAGAACTTTTTTAATCTTCTTTATTTGCCACCTTCTATTAACTGTAAAAGAAAATGGAAGGTGGGAAATAAACAAAATTAAAAAAGTTCTGAAGAAGATTGCAGGGGCAATCAAAACTGTTGACATTGAATGGTGTTATATAAGCATTGTACAATTTTTTTTTTATAAAAACGAATTAATTAATTAAGGCAATGCAAAAAAGAAAAAGATAAGATTAAAATGTCAATAATATCTGTTTATTTATTTCACCTAAGTATTTTGCTTTCAATCCCTTCTTGTTTCTATTAATATAATTTCTTCATACTTTACTAAGTGATCTGAATTCTTCTGTGTGCCCACATCTTAAATTCATATGTAAGTACTGATAAAACACATTTATTAAAAATTCTTTTTAAACTCATAGTTATATTTCTTTTAGTATTAAGTTATTTTTTATCAAAAACATTCCTTCCAAGTTTAATTCTAAAATGAATTTCATCTGGATTAATAATTTGACTAAAGTATTTATAGTCAGCATTTTCTTCTAAATTACGTTTACCTATTTTTATTTTTTTTCTTGTAAAAATCTATTTAACATTAATTACTGTAGTATTTATCTTTAGTACTATTTTTAAACTTTCACCTGATAAGTCTTGCAAACTCCTGGAACTTTGAAGTATTATTTTGAAAAATAATCACATCATTTGCAAAATTGAGATGATTTAAACAATTTCCATATATGTTTTAGTCCCTTATTTCCCATTTTAACCTACAAAATACTTTTTATAAAACTGCTGTAAAAACTTTTGGAGATATGGAATTACCTGTCGTACATCCCTAACAATGTTAATTTTTTTAATGGCCATGCAATATAAACATTGGGATCATGTTAGATAATTCAAGGATTTCATAACTTTTAGAATATTTACAGAATCTAATTATAACTTTTCATAATTTACAAATCTAAAGCAGAATGGCAACTCGTATTCATTGATCCTTTCTAAAACATTTTTCAATATTTGGATGAGATTAATTTTTTTAAAACAACTTTAAATTCCAACTTGATTGATATGAATCCAAAGTTTGCTGGAGATAAGTTATGATTATTATGGCAAAAGTTTTATATAGTTCTGATTGAAGACTGGTAAGTTTTAATTTCTCATATTTTCTTTAAATCTTTTTTAAACATCAATATTACTACTGCAATATTTCAATCATCTGATACATATTTATATATATATACTTAATGTTTTCACGGTTATATGATGTAGATAAATTATAAGTTTTTGGGATATACCGTGTCTTATTTTCCATTGAGCACCGATATTTCGACGGAATAGCAACCGCCATTTTCAAGGTTAACTTTTGAAAGAAAAACCGTTAGATCTTAACAAATAACGTGACTGTGTGCGAGATGAGAAATGAGATTCCAGTTCAGCATTCACAATATGAGGCTTATCAAAATGTTTATTTTCCTCAGTATTTTTACCTGTTAATTTTAAGTTAATATTGGATAAAAAGAGAGGTTTCCACATAGCTGGAATACGTTGTGCTTCATCAGTTCTATTTAAACTAGTAGGTCTCTTTAATATTTCAATTGACTCTCTCATGGTTCTTAAATCATATCTTTCCAAATTAGCAAGTAGTTTTGTATTGTCAAAATTAGGTTTATGACCAGTTTCTAAATAATGGGAAGTAAAAACTGATGTGCTAATTTTTTGTTGAAAAGCATTTTTATGTTCCTTAATTCTGACATTAATTCGTCTATTAGACTGACCCACGTAGCCTCTTGAGCACTGGAAACACGGAATTTCATAAACTCCTTGGTGTTCCAAAAGTATTCTGTCTTTAGGTTTATACAAAAAAATCACCAATTTTTTTGCCAGTAGAAAAAGTGGTCTTTATATTAAAACAAGATAGTCTTCTACTGATTTTATCAGTAACCCCCCCTAATGTAAGGCAAAATTACTCTATTAAAAGAGGAATTATCAATTCTATCCTCTTTTTTCTTTTTAGTATTAATGTTATATAAAGCCTTACATATGATGTTTTTATTATAATTATTAGAAAGCAGAATACTTTTTGTAAGTTTTATTTCTTGAGAAAGATGTTCTCTATCAGATAAATTATAAGCTCTAGCGAAAAGATTTTTAGCTACAGAAAAAATTTGTGCAAAATGATGATGAGAATTAAAATTAAGATATCTGCTTGTATGAGTGGATTTTCTGTAAACCGATATTGACAATGTTTCATCACATTTTCTTGCAATTAAAACATCCAGAAAAGAAAGTGATCTGTTATTTTCCACTTCCATAGTAAATTTAATATTTGGATGCCAATTATTTATAAAATCAAGAAAAGAATTTAAAGAATCAATTCCATGAGGCCATATGACAAAATTATCATCTACGTATCTAAGCCAAATAGAAGGTTTTTTAATAGCTGCACATAATACTTGACTTTCAAAATTGTCCATGAAAAGATCAGCAATGACAGGTGACAGTGGGGATGGTTTTTCTTTCAAAAGTTAACCTTGAAAATGGCGGTTGCTATTCCGTCAAAATATCAGTGCTCAATGGAAAATAAGACACGGTATATCCCAAAAACTTATAATTTATCTACATATATATATATGTGTGTGTGTAAGGTGACTGGTGATGATCTTCTAAGCTGCCTGCAGTTCTATAGTTTATTGCTCTCCACAAATGTTAAGATACCAGCATATTTATTGCAGCATAAAATATGTCAGTATGTTTCATATCTTAACACAAATTGGTATATGCTAACATTACATTTTGTTTCAAATTACTACTGAAATGTTTAAAGTGATTTAAACTTTATATGACAGTGAAGTCCCAAATTTCCAGAACATTTTTAAGTGTTTTGCAAGATTTCATGATAGGAAAGATAAAGTTGACTGACAAAGTTAGAAACACACATAATTTGTGATCCAGAAATAATAGAACTTTAAAATTTTTGTAGTTAATAACTAAATTATGTTGTTACAATGCACATATTATTCAGATGTGATACTGCAAGCAGCTTGGAGACAGAAATGGTCGTCTTTTTATAAGAATGCACTGCGTAGATTTAATAATAATATATATAAGATTAAATTAAACAGAATTAAAGGATAAGTGTATTAATTGGAGAGCTAACTCTCTAACTTGTAAGTGATATGATATGGCTACTCCTTTATTGAAGTCATATCATAATATTGCAATGCTTTCCAGTGTCAAATGTAAACATAACAAAGGAAAAGAAAACATTTCCTTTCATTTATCAATATGAATACTATTTAAAGCTTAAACATAATCACTAGTGAGTATGAATTTATAAATAAGATTATAAACTGACTTGAATTTGACTGCATATATGTTTCCATTGCTTTAAATTTTTCTTACTCACTTACCTTATTGTCAGATTTAAATATTAATTAATATAAGAACTTAACAAATAAATGAAAGTTTGGCACTGGACAGTATTGCATTATTATGACAAATATATTGAAATTTATATTTATCTAATACATATATATTTGGAAAAGAGGGCATCAATATTTTAATAAATAGTTCATTGCATGGCAAAGACATGTCCAGTATACCCTCATAATAGTGAAACAATGAAGATGAAAGCAATACTTACCAGATTTTATAAATTTATTTAAACACATATTGATTACATAAGTAATATTTATTAAGGCTGTAAACTTCAAGAATATGCGCATAAAAATGCGAAGGTAGGGACCTCTACAGGTCTTAATCACAAGAAAAGAGGGGAACCCTTCTTTACTGCAACCTACTTTCTATATGAATAGGTGAAGCTGCGGTTATTCAATACTTCACTGATTAAGTCCACAATTTCTATTACACATTAGTACTCACAAAATCTTTCGATTTACAATGAGTCAATGGAAAGATCTTATAGTTAAAAATCTATTATGATAATTTAAAGTTGTAATTATAAATTTATTTAAATGCACATTGATTAAGTAATATTTACTAAGGCTGTAAACCTCAAGAATATGCGCATGAAAATGTGAAGGTAGGGACCTCTACAGGTCTTAACCACAAGCTTACACTTTGGAAGAAAAGAGGGGAAGGTAGGAACCTCTACAGGTCTTAACCACAAGCTTATACTTTGGAAGAAAAGAGGGGCCTTCTTCAACCTACTTTCTATATGAATAGGTGAAGCTGAAGCGGTTAGATCTAAGAGTGTAAAACTATTCAATACTTCACTGATTAAGTCCACAATTCCTATTACACATTAGTAATCATGAAATCTTTTGATTTACAACAAGTTAATGGAAAGATCTTGTAATTAGAAATCTATTATGATAATTTAAAATTGTAATTATAAATTTATTTAAACACACATTGATTACATAAGTAATATTTACTAAAGCTGTAAACCTCAAGAATATGCATGTGAAAATGCGAAGGTAGGGACCTCTACAGGTCTTAACCACAAGCTTATGCTTTGGAAGAAAAGAGGGAACTCTTCTTTACTTCAACCTATTTTCTATATGAATAGGTGAAGCTGAAGCAGTTAGATCTAAGAGCGTGAAACTATTCAAACTTCACTGATTAAGTCAACAATAGGTTGAAGTAAAGAAGGGTTCCCCTCTTTTCTTTCAAAGCATAAACTTGTGGTTAAGACCTGTAGAGGTCCCTACCTTTGCATTTTCACATGCATATTCTTGAGGTTTACAGCCTTAGGAAATATTACTTATGTATTCAATGTGCATTTAAATAAATTTATAATTACAACTTTAAATTATCATAATAGATTTCTGATTATAAGATCTTTCCATTGACTCAAAATTTCATGAGTACTAATGTGCAATAAGAATTGTGGACTCAGTGAAGTATTGAATAGTTTCACGCTCTTAGATCTAACCCCTCCAGCTTCACCTATTCATATAGAAAGTAGTTTGAAGTAAAGAAGGGTTCCCCTCTTTTCTTCCAAAGTGTAAGCTTGTGGTTAAGACTCATAGAGGTCCCTACCTTCACATTCTTGAAGTTTACAGCCTTAGTAAATATTACTTACGTAATCAATATGCATTTAAATAAATTTATAATTACAACTTTAAATTATCGTAATAGATTTCTAACTATAAGATCTTTCCATTGACTCATTGTAAATCGAAAGATTTCACGAATACTAATGTGTAATAGAAATTGTGGACTTAATCAGTGAAGTGTTGAATAGTTTCACGCTCTTAGATCTAACTGCTTCAGCTTCACCTATCCATATAAAAAGTATGTTGAAATAAAGAAGGGTTCCCCTCTTTTCTTCCAAAGCATAAGCTTGTGGTTAAGACCTGTAGAGGTCCCTACCTTCGCATTTACACATGCATTTTCTTGAGGTTTACAGCCTCAGTAAATATTACTTACCTGATTTTCCAAGTGCTGGTGATGAGAGTTTGAGTGTTTTTCTAAACTATGCTTTACTCTCTAGCTAAAGTAAGTTAGACACTCATTAACTGACCAAGAATGGATGCTTAGTTAGGTTGGCTATGGAACCGTTACTAAGAGAAACATCCTAAGCTTCTTGAAAAGAATTTCAATTCACCCACATTCAGACCTCAAATTATAGGCATGGAAGTGGTACTTATATATTATGGTATAATTAACACATAGATGTGCGTATGTTTAACTACTGACAGTTTGCATACAGAATTTCTTTTTCTACATATATATATATATGAATTCTTGCTCTGCAATTCTAATATTCTATGTTCTTTAACATCAAATATCGTATTACTTAATGCATTCCTCCAATTGTCTAGTCAATCCTTTTTTTTCCTTTACGTATTTCTATCATGGTTCCATCAATTTTTAGAACAAAGCATTGTTGTAATAAAAAAAACATTTCAATACATGTCTGCTAATCAGGTGATCTGAATACATTCTTATATCCACTCTAATGATAGAATTTAATGTATAGATGGATCTCAATAACAGGGTATAGATATTTTATTTAAGTAATCATAAGCGTGATCTAATAAGAAATCGCATTGCCATGCTATGTAGCAAATTAATTAATTCATATTTTTTGCAAAAAACTTGAATGTTAATTCAGAATTTTAAAAATTGCATGACGTTATGGCATTAAATAGATCTCTTTAAAACATTGGTTGTTGTTATATCTGCCAGTTATAATACCAACTGGCGAACAATCTATACAGTAAGCTAACCTTACCTTGCCTATATAGGTATACAATAATTATAATCAATAAAGACTAATATCAGTAGAATTAGTAAAAGCCGATTTAATTATAATACATATGTGGAAAGAAGTCCTAGTTATACATTAGCATATATATATATTTACATGAATAGATTAACATAATTATATGCTTACATAAATAAACCCAAAGGCATACAAAACCTATTAAAAGATCGAATACGACCTACTTTACAGTCCCTATGCTGACTCTTGGATGTTCAGAGGCCAGCAGTCTGCTCTGGAGCTACTGTGTTAAATAAGTGACATTCAGCACCTTTCAAAGTTCATCTGCATCAGTAGAGCATCCCATTCCTAGTGTCCAATTCTTTACATTTTCACTCATTTCCCCAGTCCTGATTTCCTGGATTTGATTGGTCAAATCTTGTCCATCCTGGTCGGATCAATCCCTCCCAGTTCACTTGCAGAAGCATATTTAGACTAAGTTTTACTTTGATTGATTATCTTTGCAGCCCAATTACTTTTTAATTACTCATCTTGTTTATCTGAAAAGTTCCTTCATTATTTAAACTTCCTATCTAAAAGAATTTGTTTTCTTGCTGTTTTAAAAAATAACACAGCTATTGAAGTATAATATTATATTAAATTAACAAAGTATTTTTATCTTCATGTATAAATATAACTTACATATGTATATGCGACAAATTATACATGTACATATGTTTAAATATTAAATCCCCCATTTACAACATTTACTATTACTTATATACGGCTATAAGCGCTTAATAAAAATTAATATTTATAACATTTACTATTATTACTTGGGTGTATGTGTATTTTAATTATACACATACATAACAATACTTCCCCCAAATTTGAAGATTATTTGTTAGTCTTCAAACTTAAAATATAATCATTTAAATATCTGGGAGGGTTTATTTTCCTTTTTAGTCATTGCTGTGAATTATTTTCCATTTGTAGTGGTGATTTCTCTGTAGACAAAATATTTAATTGAAAATCAGTTTCTTGGGTGGTGCAAATTTCTGGTTTACTATCATTTTTTAGAGTCTCATCAGTTTCTGTTGTGCTTAGATTTGGAATCCAGTCATCACTTTCATTTCTCTGTAGATGGTTCACATGTTTTTTTAATATCTTACCATCATCTGTGCAAACTGTCATGATTTGTTTTGACAGCTGGCAAATAACTTCTCCTGGAAACCATTGATTTTTTAGTGTGTTCTTTACCCACACTCTCTCTTGCAGCTGGAATTTGTATGAACAACTCTGTTGTTTGTCTCATTGTTTTGTTGGCACTATTTTTGCAAGTTTTGTTTGCAGTTTTCTGCCTAAATATATTTCTGCTAGTGATTTGCCAGATTTGGCCACTGGGGTAGAATGCTGATGGAGAAGAGCAGTCAACACAGCTTTGTCGATTTGCATTTCCCCCATATTTTTATAGCTGACTTGGGGGTGGTATGGGGGGTGAGAACCCCATATTTTTATAGCTGACTTGGGGGTGGTATGGGGGGTGAGAACATATTTTATTCCCCAATCTTGCATTGTCTCTGCAAACTTTTCTGATATAAAACCTGTTCCGTTATCTAAGACTAAAGGTTCTGGGAACCCATGATGAGCAAAACTCTTACAGAGTGCTGTTACCTCTGTGCTGGTATTTTTTCACTATTTTATACTCAGCCCACCCTGAATATGAGTTGACTACAACTAGAAATAAATGGCATTTGAATGGACTGCAGTGGTCTATATGGATTCGTTGCCATGGGTTGTCTGCTTTTGACCATGTTTCAAAAGTTGATGGGGGTGCTTTAGTGGACTGTTGGCAGTTCTCACATTTCTTTATATATCTTTCTATATCTACATTGATGTTTGGCCACCATATGATGCTAAGGGCTAGGGATTTTGACCTCACAATGCCCGGATGTCCCTCATGAAGCAAGTTTAATATTTGTTGTCTCCCACCACAGAAATCAATTCTCTGTTGCTCCTCAAAATGCATCCTTTACATATAGATAGCTGTTTGCAGGCATTCCATAATTTTTTGTGGAGAAAACTTGGATGTTTGTTCAGCCATCCTCCTCTGATCATATTTATTATTCCTGATAGCCGTCATCGTCTTAGTCCATTGAGCTACAATTTTGCTATTTAGGTTTTTCTTATGAAGTACATCTATATAATTTATTTCTCTTTCTAATACTGGTGCTTCATTAAGATTGGGCATGCATAATAACGCATCTGCATGTCCAATTTGTTTTCCCTTTTTGTATCCCAGACTGTAATCATAACCCACAAGAATGTTAAGCCAACATAACACTCATGGACTTAAATGATCAGATATATGTTTATTTCCGAATATTTCCAACAGTGGTTTGTGATTGGTTATAATAGTAAAATTTCATCCCATATGATCAGATATATGTTTATTTCCAAATATTCCCAGCAGTGGTTTGTGATTGGTTATAATAGTAAAATTTCATCCCATACAGATATTGGTGGAATTTTTTCACTCTAAACAAAATTGCAAGCGCTTCCTTGTTCAACTGGCTATAGTTTTCTTTCTGCCTTGGACAATGTGCATGAAGCATATGCTATGGGTCACTCTTCTGACTGGGCTGGGTGACTTAGTACTTCCCCAACCCCAAATTCAGATGCATTGGTGGTAACATATCAGATCACTGTTATAAGGTACTAATAATTTATCTGAAGTAAGCAGCACTTTAGTACGAATAAATGTCATTTCTTCTTGCTCTTCCCATTTTCATTTCTGGTTTTTCCTCAGTAGATTATATAAAGGAGTGGCCACATGGTCTTTTTCTTTTAAAAAAGTTTGAAAAAAATTCACCAAGCCCAGGAAAGCTTGTAGTTGCTTCACATTTGTGGGTGTTGGTGCTTCTGCTACTGATTTAGCCTTTTGGGGAAAGGGGATGTGCCACTTCTTAATATAATGTGGCCCAGGAATTTAATCTCTTTAGTTTTCCAAATGCATTTTTCAGTATTCAGCTTTGTGGCAAACTCATTTAGCTGTTTACATATCTTATTTACTTGGTTTTTAAGTTCTTTGTCTGTGGTCACTGTTACGAGGATGTCAAAGTACAGTATGATGCCCTCCAATTCGATGAGGAGGGTTTTGATTTTTGACTGAAATATGCTAGGGGCTGATGTTATTCCAAATGATAGTCTTTTACATTTGTATAGCCCAAGATGCATAGTAATTTTCAGTATTCTGGATGCTTCCTCTGTAACTGGGATTTGTTGGAATGCAGCGTTAGGTCTTAAAGAAATTAGATTTTTGCAATGAAGCGATAACTTCTCTCATGTTTGGTACAGGATATGCGCTCTTGTTTAATACTTTATTTACAGTTACCCTGTAATCCCCACACAAGCATATCTGACTGTTAGGTTTAGTTATGATAACAACTGGGGTGGCCCAATCACACCCCTTTCTTGATGAGGTCATCGATTTATTTTGCAACTTTTACCTTCTGAGCGAATGGTACCTTTTTAGGTTTGCAAATTATGGGTAGCAATGATGTACTCATTTCTAATGATACCAGTGCAGTTTTAATAATTCCTGATTCCCCATTAAATAAATTTGGAAATTTATTTTCCATTTCTTTTTCCAACTCAACATTTTGTACGAATGTCAATCTAATCCTAATTTATTAAAACACTCACAGCCAATTAATGGATTTATCATAGTGTGTACTATATATAGTGGTAAATTGACCATTTTGCCCTCTACTCTGTTTACTGGAGCTTTAACCATGCCCTTTATTTTAATAGCATTGCCATTTATGTCTAACACTTTCATGTCAGTTTTTACTATTTTGGGTTTTTGCTTACAATTTTCTGTAACAGTCTGCCAATCATGGAATGAAATTAAGGTTATACCACTCCCACTGTCCACTTCCATGTTTATAGGATGATCGTATATTTTAACTTTTATAATTATTTTATCATTAAGATTGGTTGCTGTATTGTTAATCATTGTAAACTGTTTTTCTTTTCCCTGCAACTTATGATTAGGACTGTTTTTGTGTGTCTTTTGCTCTCTCCAACATATGTTTTACCTATGCCCCTTCTTATTATATAATTTACATTGTTTGCATCTAAAATAGCAATTAGTGGCTTTATGTCCTTTTTTTTCCACAACAAAAACAGATAACATGGTTTCTACTATTATTGCCATCTTCCTTGCTATTGCCATTACTTTCATTATTTTCTGTGGATTTCTGTTCTACTGTTTTGAAAGTTTTGTAAACTTTGGTCTGCTTATTTCCCCCATTATTGAATTTCTGCATATTTTTTGGACTGTTCCAAGATGAGCTTGTAGGCTTTGCTACATTTGATTGCCTCCGTATAATTGAGACTCATTGCTGAAAGTAGCTGTTGCCATAAGATGTTGCTGTTTATGCCTGTCAGGAACTGTTCAAGGAGAGCTTCATCTAAGTAAGAACCATACACACAGTCTTTAGCTAACACTCGCAGTGCACAATCAAAATCCTTAATCGTTTCATTTCTAGCTTGCAGACAATGGCAGAACTGCAGTCTAGCAACATGGCGTGAAGGAGTGAGGTTAAAATAATTATCCAATTGCTCTTTGAAGTCACTGTATGAGCATTGCTCAGGGGTTAAAGGTGCTACTAACCTTTTGCAATTTCTATAACCGCTTTACCCGCGAAACCTAATACTGTGGCTACTTTGTATTTATCATCTTCAACTCTATTAATGAAAGATATTTTTCTCTGTGTTCAACATACAATGGCCAACTGCTCATCTCGTTTACATCAAATTTACCAATGACCATATGCAATTTATCCATTATACCCAAGTATTGTACTTAAAAAATTTCTGCTTTGAATAAATGGCGAAAACAGCAATTTCAATGCACGCTGCTCTAGCTTTACTAGGTTCAAACTCTTGACTGTGACAAATGTTATGTCTGCCAGTTATAATACCGATGGCAAACAATCTATGCAGTAAGATAACCTTGCCCTGTTTATATAGGTATACAATAATTATAATCAATGAAGACTAACACCGGTAGAATTAGTAAAAGCAAATTTAATTATAATACATATGCAGAAAGAAATATTAGTTATACATATATGTATATTTACATGAATACATTAACATAATTATATGCTTACATAAATAAACATGAAGGCATACAAAACAATAATAAAGATTGAATACGATCTACTTTACAATCCCTATGCTGACTCTTCGATGTTTGGAGGTTAGCAGTCCATTCTGGAGCTACTGTGCTAAATAAACGACATTCAGTGCCTTTCAAAGTTCATCTGCATCAGTAGAGCATCCTGTTCCCAGTGTCCAATTCTTTACACTTTCACTCATTTTCCCAGTCCTGCTTTCCTGGATTTGATTGGTCAAATCTTGTCCATCCTGGTCAGATCAATCCCTCCCAGTTCACTTGCAGAACGAGATTTAGACTTAAGTTTTACTTTGATTGATTATCTTTGCAGCCCGATTACTTTTTAATTACCCATCTTGTTTATCTGTAAAGTTCCTTCATTAATTAAACTTCCTACCTAAAAGGATTTGTTTTTTTTTTTTGCTGTTTTAAAAAACACACAGCTATTAAAATATAATATATTAAATTAATGAACTATTTTTATCTTCACGTATATATAACTTACGTATGTATATGCGACAAATTATACCCGTACATACGTTTAAATATTAAATCTTCATTTACAACATTTACTATTACTTATATAAGGCTACAAGCGCTTAATAAAAATTAATATTTATAACATTTACTATTATTACTTTGTGTGTATGTGTATTTTAATTATACACCTACATAACAGTTGTCAATCTTTCTTCATTTGCATAGCCCTTGACAGTCTCGAAATATTTGTAATAATATAGTTAGTGCTATTTTGAATTTAAATACAGCAAACATAAGTAAACAGCCCAATAGTGATATTAAAAAGCAATGTAATCATTAATTTAAATCGTGACGAATAATTCAGAATGAACAAAGTAGAGAAAAGAGCGAAAGAACTCACTTAGGAATATTTTCATGGTAGGGCTGAGGTGTCAACCTATGTCAATACAGGAATAACAGCACTCAAAACTACTCATAAAATGGAGACAATATAAGCGGAGCATATAATAAACATGAGCATTGTAGTGAGATGCTCACAGTCGTTGTAAGGAAGTCCTTTTCGTCATTCAACAAAATAATGAAGTTATAGAATGCGACTAAATGAAGCAAACTTAATAATCTTCACCATCCATCAGAATTTTAAATTAATTCACAATATCAGATTAAAAAAAAAAAAAATTAACCAAGTTAACGTTTATCCTAACTTTCATAAATAATCTAAGATATTAGGAAAATTCAAATTGCTTCTATGTTTTGATTAAATCATTCATTTTAGACACTGTTTATGCTAATAAAGATAACATTAATATCGTCAAATTAAAAAAAAACAAAAAACATTTAATATGTGAGCAAAAATATATCAAGATTGGGTTTGAATGATTTATTAATTATCTGATATAATTTTATCTATAAGTTAAAGTTTAACATCTTAAATGTAAAAAATATCTGCTATTTGAGAATAATTAAGACAGTTTAGTTGTATTATATTTAGAGATCAGAAGTGAAAACAGTAATTTGAATTAATGGTAATTGTTCACATGGATATTTTTTTACACTCTGGACATATATGTTTCTTTCCACCATTTAGTTCTTTTATGTGCTTCTAAAGATCCTGATATGTATCACCAGATTGAAAAATCATGTCCTCAAAAAGAACAGAAAATAAAAAATTTTCAGTATGCCTCAGGTTTTGAGATTGCTTGGTGGTTATACTTTTATTGATTTTTTATTCATGTTCAATATTTTATCTACGAATAATTACATTTTTGGATGCTTAATTGAATAGCTACCAAAAAAAAAAAAAAGAAGAAAAGAAATTCTAAACGTATCTGGAACATGAAAAAATCTCTCAAGATATATCCATGCTTGCTTTGAGCTCATAAATCATAATCATTGTGGATTAAAGTAATAGTCAATTTGTACTACTTTTCTTTAAAAAGAATCAAGGGGTACTGCAAGTGTTAGGTATATAAAGTGTGTTCCAGTGAAAAGATGATAGGCAACTGGTTTTTTCTCTCCAAGCTGTCTGTAGAGCTATCTTTGAATCAATTTATATGTTATGTAACAACATAGTTTAATTACTTGCCACAAAAATTTTAAGGTGTTAGCATGTCTTGACCATGAGTTATGATATAAAATGTGATGGTCTGTTTCAGACCCTAAACCATGATGGAACATTAAGTTTTGTTTTAAATTGGGTAAGAACTACTGTGGAAATTTTTGCAATGATTCAAACATGTATGGCAATCAGCATTGTTTTCAAGTGATTTGCAAGGTTTTGTGATGGCAGGAACTGAAGATGATCCATAAAAGTATGAAATGTACTGTCATTTTTCATATCATAATTCTTGACCCAGACTTGCTAGTATTTTTAAATTTTTATTCTAAACAGATAGACTAAATAACATGTTAATTCAAAGATATTGCTGTAAATAGCCTGCAAAGAGAACCAGTCATTTGGGGGGGGGGGGTACATTGTGTATGTTCTATCAATTGAGCTCAAAGTTGGGCAAATCAATAAAATTACTATTTCAATAGAACATTGACATTATGTCATGTCAAAAATCTTTTATAAAATAAAACACATCATGGGATCAATGTAATTATTTATACTACCATTTTTTAGTAATACTATATATGACATTAAAATCTCTGCCCTATTTATTAGTTGGTGTACTAATGTACATCTAATGCAATTCAACTATCTTTACTTTAAAGCAAACACTTTCACTTATGATAGTTCTAATAATATGACAAAGATCATTTGGGTTGGTAATATATTGCTTATCAACCTTCTAATACAAATAAGCCTTGTGTTTCCTTTTCTAGATGTTTATACATTTGCATTTATGAAAAGATTTCAATTTTTACAGTACTTTTTTAGAAATATGCAAATGGGATTAAAACTGATTCTCATCTTTTAAATGAATGAATTTGATACATATATTTAACACTTCCAAATATGAAGAAACATTCTATTTGGCTTATGGGATGCTCAGTTAATCCCATAATTTAATTTAGTTTCAACAAGAAATGTATTCACCATTTCTGGAAGAATTATTAACATTGACTCTTATAGACAACACAGATCAAATCTCAATATTTAATAAATGCTAACCTTCATGTACTGACTTTCCCAGATTAAATTCTTTTGTATATACTGCACTGCTGGAAAATATATATGTTAAAAAAATACATATGTTCTGCGTCACATACATAATCATTTAAAAATAAATGATCAAATTGATTTTTTTTTTAAAAAGTGAGAATAATAAAATAAAAAGAAAAGTATTGTTTTAAAGTGTTTTTTTCTTCTAAGAAATGCAAAATTGCAAAAATGAAAGTATTGCATCACTTTTTTCTTTTAAAAATAAAAGAAAGTTTTAGTATTAAAGAGTGAGTGGTGTGGGTGGGTGGGGGATAATTCCTAAGTAAAAGTTAAAACCAGTTCTCCTTTTTTATAAATTTAAAAAAAAAAATGTATGGATGCAAAAAAAAGAGGAAATATTAATGAATAAATGTAAAAATAAAATCAGACTAAAAATATAATTTGTAAAAAAGAAACTTTTAAAATTGCAATTCATTAAAGATTACTTGGCTGAAAAAAGAAGTTAACTCCCAGTTTGACTAATTAAAAAAAAAAGAAAACTCATGTACACTATCTTATCAAGAAAGGTAGATTAATCTCGAAATGACTTTAGATAATCAAAAAATGCAAAAATTAATCCTAATGAAATAGTAGATGAATCTGGAGGAAGGATTAAGGTAAGAAATATAAAATTAATTAAACTTGATCTGAGGACAATAAACAAAACAATGACAGGGAGAAATATAAAAGACAGAAGAGACAAGAAATTAATATAATTCCCAGATGCAATTAAATTATTATTCAACACTGTTATATTACTATTAAAAAAATTAAAGAGAAGACGACCAGAAAAACTCCATGTTTCTGGTATGCATGTTCATTGACCTATCTTCACCAAAGGCCGATCTAGCAACATGCAGTACTAAAGAACACGAGGTGTTCAGCTAGTCTTCAATCCTGAGTTCTCAGTACCTTCAGATATTCTCCACCTGGAACCAATGCTTGCCTCATGACCTGTAAACAGCCAATAATCTCTCTTCCCCCTCATTGTAAACTTGAAGAATCAAAAGGAAAACAAAAATCATCATTGGAAATCAAAAGCCAACTGGTTAGTAGTCAATAAGTAAAGAAGCAAGGAACTGAATCCATGAAAGTGTGATGTTATTCTAAATCCTAGGTAAATATAATTCTTTTTCTCCCATTATAAATATCTACACTTATATGTGATTGAAAAAAACTTTAATGAACTCTCATAGTTACAGCCAATGTAATCTTTAATATTACCCATGTAAATTTTTATTATATTGTGTTATAATTATATATGTGTGTAAAAATAAATATTTTTTGCTTAATTGTTGTTTGATCTGGGGTTGAGCAAGTGTTCCAAAGAGTCTCCACTCACAATTGAGAAAGATGCTAGCTTGGGATATGTCAAGTGCTGGATTGTGTACCTGTCATCCAGAGCATGCTGACTATATAACCTGTAGTTAGCTGGTGCCTGAGATTGATCCTCAAAGTGCTTTGAATTGCAAGGATTTGAATCTAGCAGTTGAGAAGTGCTATAGCCTGGAAATGTGATCGTAGGTTATACTTTGTATAGCCTCAGTCTGGTTATAGATTCCATTGATGTTTCATTTATCTGTGGTATTCTACTTCTCTGCTTGAAGTGCTGAGCTATTGCCATAGAGTTAAAATCGAGACTTTCTCTGACCTGTTTCAATACCAAATCTATTTCTTCTACCCCAGTTTTATCATCTAATTGATTGCAAATGTTATTGATTAATAAATCCATATCTAGTGCTGCTTTTATCTCTTTTGCATTAGGCTTTCACCAATGAAGAATTTGGTATAGGGCACCTGAATTTTTTGAATATGTACTTTTGCTCCAGAAACCATCATTTATTCTTTTTTTCTTATAAAGTATTAGTATCTATATATTTTGGTGTTCTCAGATTTTTAATGAGGTGGTTTTTTTTTTTTAGTTTTATGACAATCCTGGATAAGAACTATAGATATCTACAATTATTAAAAGCCTAAGGATAGCCAAACCTGGTTTAGGTTTAAATCATTAAAATGTTTTTTAATTTCAAGTTGGTAGTGGGATAGTAAAAAAAGAAGCAAAAAAAAGCTGTTGGAGAAAAAGTGCATTAGACCCAGATCCAAAACTCACTGATGAATGCCACAAGCCAGAAACTAGTTAGGGATATGTATGGGAGAGCTGTTGTATAGGAATTTATAAAGCACTATGATTTATTTGATATTGATTACAGAAGGTTACACTATGTGGCAAAACTGGAGAAATAAGATTTGCTAGATAAGACAATATAAGTTGGATCATGTAGTGTTTTGTTGGTTTTTTTTTTATCTGCTTTATTTATTATATTCATTAGCTATCTTCATTAAACAGAATGTGAAACCTATCTATGTTGATAATATTGCTCTGAGTTCACAAAATGTATTTTAGCTTTACAATGACTTTTAATGAAGTTATGAAAAGTTTGTAAATATTTTTCAAAGATCGGATTCGTTTCTGAACTTAACAAAAACTATGTCCAACATTCAGTCTAAACAATAGGGAAGCGTTTTGCAAAATTTTCAATAAAAGTAAGATGAATTATGACATTTCCCTATGAGACTTAAGAATATGAATCATAGTCCATATATTATTATATTTTTCTCTAGTTTTATAGCTGAGAAATTTTAATTTAAAGATCATATTGTTTTCTAGTGAGGACATAGACTACAAATATTAAATTTAGCCATTTACTTTTCAGAGAGAATATTAAAATAATTACCATTGGGTGAAAGTCTGGGAATGATTTATTGAAACAAATTCAATTATGTGCATGTACTCTAAAAATTACTATTTTACAAGACAGCATTTTATGATAAAATATTTTTTTTTTAGATCCAGTTCAATAAAAACTAACAACAACAGTTCTGACATGATGTGATGTACTGTGACTTCTCCATAAATGGAGCCAGGAATCTCTCAGCATCTATGCCCAGAAAAACATATTAGCAACTTGGATTTCCCTCACTAAGTTTTCCATATTCTTCTCTACCCTGTTCCATCCCATTTCCACAACATAATATTTGTCAACTCTATGTCTGTTATATCTGAATCCCCTTGTCTTTTCCCAAACCCAGCATAAAAATCAATAAGCCACTTTCTCTATAATCACTTTGTTTATATTTATTCTTCAACTTCATTATTTGTACACTTTCTGCTTTCAGGTGCTTACATTCAATTAACAGATGCCTAATATTTTCTATACCTTTCTTATACAACTTGCAGACTAAATTACCCATATTTTTCCATTTATGTGTATATTCCCTTGTTTATAAAAGATCCCATACAAACTGTAAACAGTAAAGTACTTGCCTTGCTATTATCATAAATTAACTCGCACCTAATATTATGTTTACTTCTATAAATATCTCTCCAACTCCCTATTCTTTATTAATGCATCTATTCTTCTATCCCATTCTTTAACACTATAACACTCAACAATTCTCCTAACACAATCATTCCACCTTTTGTATAAGTATACTGACATAAAGTCTTTACCCAAATCTTCTGCATATTGCATTATCTTTTTCACCCATGTTTCCTGCTCTTTATTCATAATCCAATTAAATAATATTTTGGCTATTCTTTTATTATCCATAAAATGCAATCTACTAAACATTTTCATTTTGCTTTTTGCATCTCTCATATAAAAACTTGACTATCCCATTTCTCATTGAATTGTCTTCTTTGTTGTCCACACTTCTGCATCTAATGCCTATTTCTCTTTGTATTTTTTTCTAAGTAATCTAATAACCCTTTACTAACACATAATGCATACAATACCTTATGTTAACTCTGCTACTGCCACTCCTTTCCATACAATTCTAGCTACATCATATTTATTATATGAAAACACTGCTAATTTCTTTATCAATCCCTTTCTTTTCTCTGCTTCATTTATCAATTTTTTCTCCCATTCATCCAAGCAATTTCTCTGATTACTTAAGATGATTATCAAATAGTTATATCTATTCACCATACTTAACTTTATATCCCCCAATAAGAATTTTTTGTCTTCTCTCTCCCAAGTATTACTCATCATTGCTTTTGATTTTTCTTCACTAAATTTAATACCCATTTCTTTACCCACCTTTGCACATGTCCTCAGCATAACTTCTATATCTTTCCTTCTTTATGCACCCAAAAAAAACATCATCTGCAAATAAAAGACCCGACAATGTATATATTCCCTTGCCATTTATTAATGGTATCTCTACCCCTCTTTCTAATTTTTCTACTGCTCTCTCCATTTCTGTCAAATACAACAAAAATGAAATAGGTGACATAGGGCACCCCATTTTTAACTTTAACTGATTCTATATTCCCTAATTGATATGTGTAATAATTATTTTCATATCCACTAAAGCTTCATCCATTCCCAAATTTACTAAACTTACTCATAATCTATTTCTATTTACTCTATCATATGCCTTCTGTACATCTATAAAAACCATATATAACTGTCTACCTGTATTCCTACTCATATCCATAAGTTGTGTACCTACAAATAAACTATCTCCTATATGCCTATCTGATTAAAAACCTCCTTGCATTTCTCCCACTATATTATTTTCTTACAGTATTTCACAATCCTTCCAGCCACCATATATGAGAAAACTTTATATAGCATTGACATTACTGCTATTGGGTATATAATTGTTTAACTTTCTATGATTCTTATCCTTTCCTTTAAATAGTAGCCTTACTCTTGTATTACTCCAACTACCATCTTATTAAAACATGTTAATAGTTTTAATTTTGCCCTATGACCAAATTCATTACCATCTCTGCTGCCCATCCATCCAAACCACTTGCCTTTCCACCTTTCAATTTCTTACCTGCCTCATTTCAGTTCCTTTTTCTGTAAATTGCATATTCCCATTACTAGATGCTCTCATGTTTCTATACTTTGTTCTTCACACCTAGCATCTTTTTTATATCCATTACATAATTGTTTAAGATTATCTCTAATTATTCTCTAGAGCTATACTCTATTCCCTCATCATTTAGTAATACTATTTCTCTATTCCCCACATTCCTTCTTTTAATGTATTTACAAAAAATTTTACTCCCATCTCTTCCACTTTTATTAATATCTTCCAACAATTTACTATTCAATTTCATTCTCTATAATTATCTATTTTAGCCAACTTCTTTTTTTCTAAGTACTTTTTTCATTTAGCATTAACATGTTTTTCACTTTTTTGTTCTTAATAGCACATTTATATTTTCTGCATGCTTTTTTCCCTCTCTTTTACACTTTTACTCTCACTTTCCTATTACTTTTATTCTTCTGAATATTTTCTCCTAAAACCCTATTTGCCACTCTTTCTATTTCATCACACCAGTCCTTTAACTCACCCCCAACAAACTCTTCCATGGTTTCTTCAACTTTTATTTTATATTCTTCTAACTTATGCTTATCATTCACTCTTTATGCTTATCATTCATTCTCCACTCACATCTTTCATTATCCTTTCTACTTTTATTACTATTTTTCATCACATTACTAACTATTTCTATTATAAAAAAGTTATGATTACTATTACATACTCTCTCTTCCTTGTCAAACACCTAAATTTTCCATACTTTATTCATTCCCTCTTTTTCTACTAATATATAATCTATTGTGTCGAATATATTATTTCTAGACCATGTATATTGTCCATCATAAATATTCAATAAATTTTAAATGCTCAAATTCACTCTCTGACAAAAACTCTTCAAAAACTGTCCATTCTTACTATTACCTACATCAATTTCTTCAAAATGCCCATTCATATCCCCTATAACCATTATTCCCATCCTCTTTTCTTTGTATATCCTTAACTAAGCATTTATATATGCTACTGTTCCACTCCATTATAGTTTGACTATCTCCACTGGCTATATACACTGTAGCCACCATCCATTCTCGTCTTCCTAACCTTATCTCAAACAACAAATGTTCTTGACATTCAACAGTATTTAAATATTTTTTTGACACACCACCACCCCTTTTTTCCTTTTCTATTTATACCCTGCCACACCAAGTCTTCCAAAATAGGTTTTTCTTCTTCTCTTAGATGTGTTTTCACTACAGCTAATACCTCAAGCTCTTTAATTTTAATTGCTTTGTTTAATTCCAGCCACTTTTCTGGTCTCCTACCATCTTGCAAATTCAAATACCCAATTTTAATAATTTCTTTTTTCCTAACTACTTTTTTATAAATTCTTTTGGACTCTTTCCTCTCCATTACATTTATAAAAAACTTGCTTATCATTACTTTTACAGACCCATTCTCTCTTCACATCTACATTTATATCTAAATCAGCTACCCTTTGATTATTACTTACATCCTGTCTATTCTTCTTCTTTCTGATAATACTGCCACTTAAAATTCCACCCTCTTTATAAGTTTCCCAAACTATATTCTCTATAAATCAAACTCCCTAAAACTTCACTTTCTTGTTTTTCTAAGTGCAAACCATCTTTACTATATAACTCCCTCTTTCCAATAAAAAAAAGGCCCACACATCTACAAACATGACTCAAATTCCTAATACAATTTTTTCAATCGCTCATTTATAAAACATGCCCTATCTAACATATACCTCTTGTCAAATCTTTCCAACTATTCCTACTTTTCCTTTAATCTTACTCAAATTCCTAATCAATTCTATGTACTCATCCATTACTCTCACTGATGGTTCTGACAAATTATTAGTCCCTACACCTCTATTTCATTGCTTTTTTACTTTATCTGTAACATCCCTAATTCTATCTCCAGGTAAACATACTCTTACACATATGTCTCTATCTTCTCTTGCAATTATATCTTCATATTCTCTAATTAATGGATCTCCTATCAATACTGTCTCATAGTCTACTTTCTCTGCTTCATCTGTAACATTCTCTACCACCTTCTTGCCTTCCTTACCTACTTTTTTCTTGTCATTACTACTCAATAATTCATTCATCTGCTCACATTTTGTCTCTAACAATTTTATTTTGCTCCTATATCCTTTACCTCTTCCTCTATCTTAATTATTCTTTGGCTAACCATCTCCATTTCACTACTAATTTTTCCACCTATATCTCCTGTTACTCCATTACAACCCTACTCTATCCTATTTTCCTCAATTACATTTTGCTCCATTTCTCCTGACTTTCTCCTTAAACTATCTACACTTAGAAACCACTTATTTACCTCTTTTTATCACATTTACACACTATCTACATAGCCATAAACTTGTTACATACTTCTTAGTTTTATTCAAACATTTCAAGTGATAAACCTCATCACATAGAGTACACTCTACCACAGCATGCCTAATTTCTTTCTGACCATTATATATGCATTGTGGAATACAAATGCAATCCATATTCATTATTTTCCAAGTCACCTAATCTATATTTAAATTTATACTTCCTCTCCTACTTTTCAAATCTCTTTGCACAGAAGGATAAAAACTTTACTTTCTTTTAATTATGAGCAATCAATAACCACAAGTTTTCTGACCATAGGTCTCCAAAATATTATTTTTTCCTCAAATAAATCATCTTTCTTAAATTAAAAAAAATTTTTTAGTAGCAAACTTACTACAAAAACAACTAATTTTACATACAACTTAGTTATAAAATATCCTTACATTAACACACATTCAACAAAATAATTTTTTTAACTTCTATGTTTAAAATAGTGAACAAACACTTTCTAAACATTAACAGTTCCTGATCTTTCTAAATTCAATTATATTTAATTCTCATAATCACAATTTTCTCTCACTTTCATACAATAAGTAAACAATATTTGTATCGATGATCTCAGATGATTAATCACATAAAATAGTTCTACTTAACCAGCACAGAGTAAAAAATATCAACACACGATGCAAATGCACTACACATCTCTACCTTTTTCACTCTTAGTGCCATCTATTGAGAGCATAAGTAATCACATTTTAAAAATCTATCATTAAAAATGTCAAAGTTGAAAATATTATTTAGCAGAATTAGAATAGAATAATGATTTATAAGTTTTGTCATTTCAGTAAACAACTTATCATGAAATATCAACCATCACAGTACACTATCTGACAAAACTCAAGAAAATAGTTACAATACACTGAAGTCCTCAATTTTATTAGCATCGACACAGCCATATGCAATAATTAATTTTAATGTTTAATATAGTACATTGTGCATTAAAATAATATTAGGTCATTTAGCTTATCATGGTAACACAATTTTTATTTTTATTTAAAAAAATTTTTTTTACTCAATTTGAACATTAAAAAGTTATTTATTTTTACATTATATTACAATTATAAATACATATTCAAGTACAAATATATATATATATGGATATATAAATTTATATGTGCATGTGTATAATTAATAGTCAATAGGACATAAATTGAGTAATGTTTTTATATATAATCTTTGCAATTTGGAATTGAAATGAGGGTTACACTGGTAAAAGACAAAAATTTGAAAATATATGTCTACAGTTCAATGATTTTTCACCTTTCACAAGGTGCTAAAAGGGAATAAAACTAGTAAAAATTGTCAAAATATCAACAAAGACAAGAAAGATTCAGGTTATGCATTGATTTGTATTTATGTTTATAATACTTTTTATGCACTTTCTTTAATCATAAAATATTAGACAAAGTTTAAATAAAGATTTAGGTTTGAAAACATTACTTCTATAATAATATGCAGTGAAGCCATGAAATATACTGTATCAATATACATGACTTCAATTATAAGTTATTCAATAAAAAATGTAAACAAACAAAAATGTAAATAAACAAATAAAAAACATTAGGATTCCTAAATTTAATATGTTGATATGTAAGCAGCCATTTGTAATATCTGAGAACCATATGTCATTATATTTGATGAGATAAAATAAAATATATGTGCCAGCAGCCATTTTCCCATCTCAAAGCACTGTTTAGAATTATATTTATTAAAATTTCTTTGATTAAAGCACACAATTTTATTCATTATTATTTTTTCTGAATTCAACCATATAATAAAATGTTTTCCAAGTATAATGCTAAAAGTACAAAAAATCTATGAAAAAAAAGACAATTTCCCAAAACATATTTAATTGTAAAATGAAGTCAGATACTTAACTTTAAAAAAAAATAAAATAAAATACAGGCCAATTTTTTTTTCTTATTCTTATTTTTTCAGTGAATAAATGAGTGAATACATTCAATAAAATATATGCAAATGTATCTCCTCAATTTATTATTAATAATTATATTATTTTTTAAAATTTTTTTGTTTATACTATAAATGTTATATAATAAATTGTTTTTCTCTTCACTAGTAACAATTGTAATTATAAATATACGACTTTTTTCGCATTAAATAGTGAAGCTATAATTATACTATAATGTGTAATAGGTCTGCTTAGCGCTTTCAAGATTTAATGTTCGAATCTCATACTCATAGCTTTGTGAATGAAGATTGTTGTAATTTATTGTATGCATATGCAAATGAGTTTGAATTTTTAATTAGTTAGTCCATTGTTTGGAGAGAGCAAGGCATGCCTCTCTTCTATTAATGGCACTGAGATCATTTGCTATGTAAAAAGCTTCTTTAACTTGTTTTTTGGCATCACTCTTCTCTGTAAATATTTATTTGGGCAGAACTGGGTTCGAATACATGGCCTGTAACTGCTTGGTTGGTCCCAGAATACTGATGTTTCTTTATTTTTATTTTTAACCCTGTTGTATGCATACCTGTGTTGGTAAATTCTTGTATTAAGGTTAGCCCGAGTCTCACCGTAGTAAGATGCATGGCAGCCTAATTGAGGGCATGCCATTTTATAGACCACATGAGGGGTTTGATCTTATTCTATAGTATCTTTGGAATTATTTATTAGTCGGTTAGTACTGGGAGGTGTTCTGAAGCTAAATTTGAAATTGTTAGGCAATTTTTTTGCAATATTTGAAGTTACATGAGGTATAAAAGGAATTGCTAGGCATTTCATATTGTCTTTAGGCTGATCACAAAGCTATGAATATGGTTTTGAACATTAAATCTCGAAAGTGCTATGCAGACCTATTACACATTACAGTATAATTATAGCTTCACTATTTAATGCGAAAAAAGTCGCATATTTATAATCACTATAAATCTTAATTTTTGTATGCATCCTAATATATATATAAAGTCTGTTTTTATAGGTATATGTTAAGAAATACTGTACCTTTGCAGTTCAATACATAATATTTATTACAAAGAAATCAAGTCACATGTCACATGACCTCACTGAGGCAGTTAATAGCAGAAACCAGTCTGGGGTTGGGAATATTCTGCAAAGCTTGTTAAGAGTAAAAAAGATATAAGATTATATAAAAAAGAATTATTTTTTAAAAAAAAATGTAGAAATGTATATAACTCATGTATGATTAAAATAGTAATGGAATAATTAAAGTGATAAAAATAAATTATTAAAAAGTTTAAAAGTTATACACACACACACATATCTATATATATATACACAATAAAAATATAAATTAATTTATACAAAAAAAATCAAAGAAAAATAAGAATAAAAAAGATTAGTATTTATAAAATTTCTTAGGGGCAAAACTCTCCATACAGTAGGCCACTTGGCACAAGCTAGAGTAATCAATGGATACCAGAGGTTTATGCATAAAATCCCTATCTAGTGTCTACTCATCCAATGTCCCCAGACTAGTTTCTAGCTTGTTGCTTTCATCAGTGAGGGGCCTTGGATCTGAGACCACTGCACCCAGATCTTAAGATCTAATGCAACATCTAGCAGCCGCCTTTTACTTTCTTAGATAACAATAAAGCTTTGAGTCTAAAATGAAACTCAATAAAGTTTTCAAGCTAAGCTCATTAGTTTGTATAGATTTGAACTCAGTTGAGTATTCATACTTTTTGATGTCTTTGGTTCTTTAATAACCATAGTCACCATAATCCTATTGAACAGGATTCGTATAAAAACCATCAAATAGCACGTGAGCACCATTCTTTATGCTTGTGTAAGAATAAAGAATGGTGATCATGTGATATTTATAAAACTGTTAAAAATTTATAAAGATATATAATTACAAGATTCATTAAAATATATGTATTCTGCAAAATCTGCAATGTAAAATATAAATATTTTATAGTATATATAAATATGTACTAATTGTATTGCCATATGTATTTAAATCTTTTGAAGTCTTCTGATTATTCAAAAGTGATTAAAGAAAGTATATAAATAGTATCATACGATTTGGATGAATGGTATTATAAGATTCAAATGGGTAATAGCTCTACATCACCTGCTGAGTAATAGTTGTTCATAAAATGTATTCATGACAATGGAGGATGGGTTTGGGTTTCCAAATTGGAGAATGTTTGCAATGTGGTGATGTTGATTAATGATAGCATTGATATTCTCTCTTCCCCAAAATAGAAAATATCTCTGCTGAAGCTAATTATATGACCCCAGCTTTTAGTCTAAGTTTAATAATCAATAAAAAAACATAAGCAAGAAATTATCCTGGGGAAATTGAATAGGACAGCATTGAATAGGGATTTATTAAGCCTTATCATCTGGGAATCTATTTATTATCTAAGCTTATCCTAGGGAGTGTAACTGTAGTAAGAGAAAAATAATTTGCTACTAAATAATGAGAAGACATGAGAAGTGTATTTAGTCTGGGCCATCTGAAGAGTTTTGGGTTTATATAGAGATACCTTTTTATGTCTGTTTGTTTAAGGAATGTAAAATAAAATATCATTGCATGGCATACAACTTTGATAAATAGTTTGTCTTGGAGATTACCTTGTCAAATATTCTATTCTATAAATGTCATAAGTAATAAATATATATTTGGTTTGCATATAAAATACTTTCACTCATTGACTTCCACTCCTGCCCCCTCCAATAAAATAAAACTTATCTATTAGGCAATTTTTCGATACACACATTAATATTAAAATGGAAGTAAATACATGAAAATTTGTTTTTGCCACTGTGTTTTGATAACTCTAAAAAAATATATAATATTCACAATTGTAATAGCCATAGCAATAATAATATTATTAATAATAACAATACCTTTCAAATAAAAGTATGAATATCTTTACCCAATTTTATTATTTTACAACTTTCTCAATTTAGGTTATAATGCAATCATATGATGGAGTCTATAGTCTTACTCCATACTTCATGAATTCGGTATGCATGCAGTATCTATGGAGTTGATAGTCCTTTGTATTTCATTTTAGGCCATATGCAATATATCATGGAACTCATTGTCATTGATTTGTCTAATATTATTCATTCATTGTATTAAAAAATTATGTGGATGGTGACTTACTTTCCTTTCCAAAACTTTTTTCATAAGTTTTTTAGTCTTCTCGGTGTCACATTATCCATTTCCTTAATCTTTTCTTGGCATTATAAATTTAGTGAGGGCAGTGTTAGGAATTAGAAGCATTCTCCAATAGTATCACATCATATATATACATATTGTAATGGTATGGACAATTTGGAGGTGATTCATCCTCATCATCAATCCCAAGTCAATGACTCAAAATTTAAAATATTAAATATAAAAGGAATGAGCATGAGAGATCAGCTCAGCTAACTCTAAGTTCACCACTACTACTTGTTTTATTCACCAGATACATTAATATCATACAAGATAAAATAGATCCTAGAGAATGTCCACACATTATATTGCAATTGAATGTTAGTAACTAAATTGCTTTTATATCTATTGCAATAAAGCAAGATGAACATTAATATAAGATGAAAAAACAACATATATACTGTACCGAGGTACATTGTTATCTAATTAATATTTTATAAATCTCATTTTTTAAAAAATAAAAGTTGAAAGAATAAAGATTTAAAACTAAAGAGTAGGGTAGGGGGTTTTATTATTAAAGAAAAAATAAATAATAAATGCTTTAAAAGAGGACAATATTTTTTTATTTAAAAAAGAAAAAAAAATCTTATGAAATAAAAATGATTTAATATTATTTTGATCAATTTGTAATAAAAAATAATAAAGAATTTTCATTTTATTTTACAATAAAACAATTAAATGTGTGCATGTGTGAAAGTTTTAAAGAAAAAAAATAGAAGCCCAATCAAAGCGAAGCAAACGCCAGTTATTTCACGAGACAATAGACGCTGAAGTTAATAAAAAATTTTCATTGTTTAAACTGTTTAAATATTTCAACATTTATTATTCTCGATTATTATTATTACATTTTTAAAAATATTTATTGAAGCTATAGATATAACAATTATATAAATTGTTATGTCTCCTGATACAATGCACTGCTAAATCACCACGTTGTACAATCAATTGGAGCTTTCTTAGTTCAGAGGGAACCATGTTCGAATAAAGCAAGTAAAGTAACAGTGTGTGTATGCTGGAAAATCCACTAAAGTTTATATAAGATCACAGGATCCAAAGAATATTTGTTGGAAGTTAGCGCTAACCGGTCATAAGTAATTTTAAAGAATCCACATTGTACTGTGTACGTCATTTCCAAATTCATAAATCCTAGGTAACTTTTGTGTTAATATGCTTTCATTCTTGATTTCCTTTAAAGATAATCAATAAACTGTGATAAATAAAACTTTAAACTTTTTAAAATAATATTTGGAAAATACAAACAATATCGGCTTCTATATTTAAAGAGATTGTGTGTTGTTATGTGTGAATTTTAAGTTAATGCATTGTATACATTTTATTTATAATAGTAATGTATTAAAAAACATTTATCTAAAATGAACAGAGTGTGCATCTTTAAATTATAAAGCAAAACAATTGTTTTTTTTTTAAAAAAAATAAAAAAGGAAATACAGTATTTAAATTGTCTTTTAAAATATTTATGTTTTAACACACACAGTTATACAGAGTAATATTTTAATAAAATGGAAAGGGAAAAATTTAATCATTAAATAAGAAATAATTAATTTAAAAGTAAAAGGATAGGGAAATTATAATTTTAAAAGTAAGGATTTGTTGTGTAAAGACGTAAATTGTTTTCTCATTCAGTACATTATTTTTTTTTAAATAGAAGTATTATCTAGGGCGGAGTTGTTATTCTCTTAAAAGATTGTTAAAATCCATTGAGCTAGCTGGATCTCAGGTACTAGATAGGCTGGTCAGATAGACACATTGGTTAATGTAATTAACTGGCGCCCAAAGGTTTTTTTCTTTAAAACAAATAAAGTGTTTGTTTGGTTAGTATTTATCTAGTAGTCGAGTGTTTATATTATTGGTAGATTGCTGCTAATGATATTTTACACTCTACCTGAGGACCAAGCACCTTCGAAGAGTAAATGATAAGAAGCAAGGTAGAGTAAAGTTATGAGATTATTATCTGTAGTCTTTATATTAGTTTTATTATATAAGATAGGTTGAGAAAGTGGGCAGTTCAATACATATGACATGATCACTATTTCTTATGCTAGCACATTACTGCTATTAAAACAGGCAAAACTCTCCATACAATAGTGCCACTCAGTGCCAACCAGAGAAATCAATGGATGCCAAAAGGCTTGTGCATAAAATCCCTATCTAGTGTCTACTCATCCAATATCCCCAGAGTAGTTTCTGGCTTGTGGCCTTCATCAGTGAGGAGCTTTGCATCTGAGAGCACTGCACCTAGAACTTAGGATCTAATGCAATCCTCTAGCAGCCACCTTTTATTTCTACTTAACTACAAAACTATGAGAATAAAATTAAAACAATAATATTTTCAATCTAATCTCAATAGCTTATATGGTTCAGACCCATATGACTATATACGCTATTGAGCTTAGATTGAATATATTATTGGGGTTTTCAATTTTATTCTCATAGTTTTGTAGTTAGAGATAAAAGGTGGATGCAACAGGGTTGCATTAGATCCTAAGATCTAGGTGCAGTGCTCTCAGATCCAAAGCTTCTCACTGACGAAGGCCACAAGCCAGAAACTAGTCTGGGGATATTGGATGAGTAGGCACTAGATAGGGATTTTTATGCATAAGCCTTCTGGAATTTCATTGATTACTCTGGTTGGCACTGAGTGGCACTACTGCACGGAGTTTTGCCTGTTCTAATATATATATATATGATTAAACATTTAATAAATAGGAATTCCATTTTTAAAATTTGTAGTTATGATTTTTCCAAGGCAATAATTATTTAAAACAAAAAGTGAGCTACTGTTTAACCAAATATTGAATGCTTTTGGTTAGAATTCAAGCAGCAAACACATATAGATATGAGAATTTGAAGTATCACAAACTTCTCTTAATTCTCATCACTAGTTATTGATACTATTTTTTAATGGGCAAATACTTAATGAAACATAATTGGAATTCTATTTTGTTAAAATCTAATTAAAATTGGAATCACGTTTCTAAGGTCACTATTAACTAAAACTATCTGTATAAGCTAATTTAAAGTATTAAACCACTAAACATCACATGATCACAATTTCTTATGCTTGCTCATAACTGTTATTAAAACAGGTAAAACTTTCCATACAGTAGTGCTACTCACTCAGTGCAAGACAGAGTAATCAACCGATGCCAGAAGGCTTGTCCATAAAATCCCTATATAATGCCTACTCATCCAATATTCCCAGACTAGTTTCTATCTTGTGGCTTCCATCAGTGAGGAGCCTTGGATCTGAGAGCACTGCACTTATATCTTAGGACCATGTAATGCACCCCTCCAGCATCAAAGGCTCCTCACTGACAAAGGCCACAAGCCATAAACTGGTTTGGGGATATTGGATGAGGAGGCACTAGATAGAGATTTTATGCACAAGCCTTCTGGCAACCATTGATTACTCTGGCTTGCACTGAGTGGCACTACTGTATGGAGAGTTTTGCCTGTTTTAATAATCTAAAAGTATTAAATCCACTGACATGATTCATAATGGGAGAATTTTGATTTCAGATAAGAATTAGGATAAGTTTGTGATAATTCAAATTCACATATGCTCATTGTCTTGCTATGAACTCATTTAAGAGCTTGAGTAGTAATCACACATGAATTTGATTTTCATTAAAGAGTAGCTTAGATAATAATATATTATTATAATATTATTAGTTTTGTGCCTTGAAGACATGATGGCTATAAATTTTAACTAGATTTTAACAATGAAATTTTCCATTTATTAAATGTTTTATTACACTCAGGATGGCAGAGTCTTGATTTCACACATATATTTATAATGAAGTTAAAATAGATCCTTTAGTATCATCAGTATTTTAGAATATGAAAAAATATTGGATCATATCTTTAATTATAAGGAAATGCAAATGGTTTGCAATGAACATAATGACAAGTAATGTCATTAATAACATAGGCCCAGTGAAGACCAAAAAATTATAATAATGCTCAATTGAGTTCATTTTAAAACAGGCATATTTAAATGCATAATTTTATAATTTAATTTCTTGCTATTGCTGGCTGCTTTTGATAAGGTTACTCAGTCCTGAAAATGCATTAAGATTGTATTTACTGTTTTTTCAAATTCCATTAGTATTAGTATCACTTTGAATTTATTACATATGAATAATCACATAATAATGATTATTAAAAGTATAGGAATATACAAACAGAAAATATTGAGAATATGTATTTAGTTATTTTAGATTTTAAGACTTACAAAAAAAGATTTTCTCCCACCATTTTGCAATATTTACTTAACTATATTCAGACTTTCACATGAACCTCAACTATCAACACTATCTCTTACTAGTGATACACTTGATCACACACATCCATTATCGGATTGTTAATGAAATAGATGGCTGAAGAGTCATGGGGTGGAATGGATTGAGGCCTGTTCATTAAAGTATGAAGATTGGCTATCTTAATATAAGCTGAGCATTGATTGTATATGTAGAGATGATAATCTGGACCAAGTAATGAGTGCTGGTTAAGCATGAAATACATGTATTGGTGATTATTTATCTTTTCAACATGTGTATGATCAAGTGTATCAGCAGTACGAAATAACATGGATAGTTGAGGGTTGTGCGAAATTCAGAGTTCAAACCCCTTATATATTACATATCGGAGTGCACTGTAAAAAAAATTCATATACTATGTTATAGACTTTTTTGTTAAAGGCATATAAATTTTTTTTGAGTTTACTTATAATGACGAGATTGTGATATTATGCACAATTCTGAACAAAATAATAAAGCAACTTTTTGGAACAAAAGTATAAAATTTGCTATGCAAATAAGCACGGCATCACTATGGGGATACATATTAAGCCTAGAAAATACATACAATAATTAACTTGCATATGATGAATATATTGTTACTCATAAAATCACATCGAAACATATAAATAAAAGATTTGGATTAATTCGTTTATTAATACAGGTTAAACATATATATATATATATAACATATTTACATAAAATGTCAAAATTGTCATAAAGTTTATTTTATGACAATTTCTTTGATTTTAAATATAATCCAAAATATACCATCGAAACATATAAATAAAAGATTTAGATTAATTAGTTTATTAATACAGGTTAAATATATATATATATTTACACAAAATTGTCATAAAGTTTATTTTATGACAATTTCTTTGATTTTAAATGTAATCCAAAATATACCAATGATATAATCATCAATAAAAACATTTACATTTGAATTTAATTTATTAATTATACATAAAAATCGTATATCTATAATCATTTTGCTATAGTCGGAGTTAGCATCCCCCCCCCCCTAATAGTGTTTGATTTTTTATTTCCTATAATAGTGTGTTTTTAAATCATTCATGGAACAAGATGGAAAATATGTACTACGCTTTACATCTGTACCAACATTACGAAAAAACAAGAACGTCTTATCTTCCTAAGGAACTGTCTCCAATTTAAGGGTTTTCCTAATTGCTGTCATATCAAAATTAATAAATCTCTTTTTCAGCGAGATATTATTGTAATACTCAAGATTAACCTATTAAAATCGATTATAAAAAACTTTTACAAAGCAGATAAAAGAAGAAAGTCATATGGTGCATCAGTTCTCAGCTCCTATCTCTATCATCACAAAGTGTAACAATATCGCTTCTGCATTAAAAAGGAAATTTTCTAAGTAATTCAATTTTCTAAGTAATCCAACTTCCTGACACCACTACTAAAACTTTAAACTATGGTTCCAGGTTCATCAGATGTAACTGGCACTTTTTTGAAATCGAAATTATTGACGATTACTGAAAAGGCTTCACAACTTCTAAAATATCATCCCCAAGTTAACAAATTACTAATGGTCTCATAACATCAATTTTATTAGAAAGCTTATTACCAACAAAAATCTTGTCTGCCTTAAGGAAAACAAAGGGAATAGGTTAGTTCTTTTAAATCATCAATAGTTTGATTTTAAAATCATTTAACAACTCATTGCTTTACATTTCTTTGAAATTCATAATTAATAGTTTAAGGCCAGAAAGAATAGATTCATTTCTTTAATTTTGAAAAAAAAAACATCATCACAAAGCACTTTCTGGCCATGATTACTTTAAAATATGCCCTTACACTGTTGACATCCCTGGAATCTTTTCAAATATCAAATTACACAAGGATAATCTTCAGCTTCATCTTCTCCTTAATTTCGGCAGCTTACTAATACCATGCTGATACCTCAGCTTCCGTACATACAGTTTGAAATTCTCATATGATTTCAATGAAAAAATTCAAGATGTACCAATTAACACAGCTGTAAAATTGCTTCGTTTGATATCAAAGAACTATATATGGCTCTGTTCCTCACATTCAATATATTAATATCATAGTTGTACTGTTGCAGCAAATCAATTACAAAATTTACAAAAAAAAACTTCATTATCGAGACCATGAATGTGATCAGTGATGAAATTTATTGCATCTATTAGCCACAAAACTTATTAAATGAACCATGGCTAGCCTATGGGCTTCCTTTCAGTGGAGTCGTATGTAGCCTTTACCTTTCCAAGTTTGAACACTTAATCATCCCTAAATTTGAATATGTCTAATACATGCTTACCCTTTAGATATATTGATGACACTTTCATATGTGCAAATATGAAAACCACTTGCCAAATACATATTGAGTTGACATCTTCAATCCTCAACAATTTAAAATTTTTCGACCTGGATATAACAAGACATTAACACCTTGAATTATGGAATGATTTTTAAACTTTTTGGTATTAGAGGTACTATACACCTGAACTCTGATACTCCCCTCGCTCATAAATATGCAGGCCTAAAAACTTTCTTCATAGAAACATTAAGTTCTGCAAATTTGAGGCTGATCAGAAACAAAACATCAAATTATTTAGAGACCTTATAGATATAGAATATAATCTCAAAATTATTCACACAATTGTTACTTTTACAATAAAATTTCCCACTCTACAATTCAAAATCGTGAATAAGCTAAAAAATATTTGTATCGATAAATACATTACATTTCATTCACCTTTGTCTCTTAACAAACTTTTAAATAATTCAAAGGATAAACTCCCCAAATAGGCCTCACATTAGTGTTTATACAGTCAACTGTTCTGACCCTATTTGCTCAAAGGTATACTACAGGGAAGACCACTAGACTCGCCCAACATAATTATTTTTTATAATTGCACTATGAAAAGCATTAAATATTCTTCCTGTTTCCTCAATCCTGAGTTGCTGTCTGGTCATAATTTTGATCTTTCCACAACCAACAAAGTTTGCTCAAGCGTTGATGATTGAAATTTTAAGAAAGTTTTGTCAATTGCCAAAGATATCCATGCCATCAATAAAAGACTCCACCAACCCTTTCTAAAAATGGTGCTTATAGGCACCTCATTTCTTATTAGTATAAAAATTCACCTTTAAATATTCATTCTGATCTTGATCCAATTTATTATTCACCACTTACATTTATGGATGATAACTCTCTCTCTCCTTATCAAAAGTACTTAGCTTCAAATAAATTTTATATTTCAAACCCAAACCTGTTTAGTTGTTAAATATTTTAACATTTGCATATTCATTAATTCTATATAAGTAAATTATTGAATAATTTAGGAACACAATTCCTCACTCTAGTATAGGTGTGGAGAACCATTTTCCTTGTAATGGCCATTTGGATATTTATATCACTCATGGACTATACAAAATTATCAACTTAAAAATTAGTCTGTCATATTTGATCAAAAACTTAATTGATTTACCCTAATCATTAAGGGTGGACAATTTTTTCAACTGGAAGACCAATTTCAATTTTGCCTTTTTAAATGGTCACAATTTTATGAATTAAAAATAATGCCATAATTATCAAAAAATAAAAAAAAAACAGGTTTATTCAACTATGTTTACAATAAAGAAAAAATAAAATAAAATAACATTAAATTTGGCAATACATTTATAAACCATTAAATTACTTAATGTCCAATATTAATAAGATTCCATGTGGAATTTATTATTAGGTGAGGAGCTAACTTCAAATCTCTTTCTTTGATATCTTTTAATTTTTGTAAAAACATTAATGTTGGATCAGGTATAACAGACTTGAAGATTAGGAAGCATCTGACAAACCATAGACAGAAAGTGATGAAAGTTGCACTTCTTATAATTGCAAAATCCCCATAAGCAAAACCTTCTATGAGTGTGTTGATAAATGGATGTTTTGGTGTATAAATTTTATTAATCAATATTCTACAGCCCTGAAGAGAGGAACAATCGTTGAAAATGTGAAATATGGTATCATCATCCCTATGGCAGAGTGAGCAAACAGGGTCCAAAGATGAAAAACCTCTATACATCACAAGAAAGTGGCTTGTTGGAAGGGCATTGAGATTTAGCTTTAGAAGAAAGTCCAAATATTTTGGCTCTAGATTACATCTTTTATATTTCTTTATAATGGCAAAGTTTGTACAGGTGAGAACGCTATGATCTGGGATAATTGTTGAAAAAAAAAGAAGATAGGCATCCCAATAACGAAATTTCGGTTTTATTTGAGTTAAAGGTGTGAGAATTTTTGCAATATCAATTAAGACTTGTGTCAGCCAACCATCATTAATTGGAGGTCGAGTATCTGTAGGATGAATAGATAGAAAAGGTGAGTCATCAGGAAAAATCCCATTAAGTCTTGTAATGAGGTTATTTGATTTCTGTAGACAAAGAACATGAAGTGAATGCAGTGACAAGCCATTAAGTCTTGTTGGTCTCTGCACTCTTCTTAAGCTAAGAGCAACAGTTTTACCCTTCCACATTAATCTAGAGCAAAGAGAGTTTATATTCTGGATAAATTTTGATGAGAATTTAATGAACGGCATGTAGTAAGCAATTCTGGGGAACAGTAACATGTTGAGTAGGGCTGCTTTTGCAAATAATGATGTATAAACTTTTGAAAGTGAATCAATTATTTTTCTTGCAGAATTCATGATAGTGTCTTGTATTAATTTCCTCATTGCTGCATGAGAGAGACTCATTGGTAAGCCCAAAAATTTTTGGGGCATAGCTGTGAAAAGGGATGGAATGGATTTTCCAGATGAAAGTCTCCATACAGCAGATTTTCTAAGGTTAAACGCAAGACCTGACTCTATGGTGAAATTGTCCATAATTTGAATTAGTTTCGGTATGAATTTTCTAGATGGTAAGAACACCGCCACATCATCCATGTAGGATATGTGCTGAATCGATTTATTGATACCAGGAATGTACAATCCAGGAAGATTCATCTCTTAAAGATTTAAACACCATAATTATTAATGACTGTTATATATTTAATGACAATTTTTTAATTTGCCTTTTCTCCATTTCGAATTTTCTCTTTTTAAATAATGTAACTTGCTTTCACATAATTTTCTGACTTGTTTTTCTTTTATTAAAACATGTCAGTGAATTGATGATCTTCAAGTTTTCTATTTTAATATTTCTTTCTTTCTTTCCTAAAACACTTGTTGTAATCAGAAAATTTTGATAAATAGTATGTTTTAATATATTTTTTTATTTACTGAAATACTTTCCAAACATATTGGGCACATTGATTTACTATTTCTCTCTCTAAAAAAAAAAAAATTCAGTACTGTATATCAATTTTTTAAATTTTATTCAGTGTAGCCATCCGAACAAAACATATGTTAATGTAAAATAAAATGTTTTATTTTTCTAGTTTATCTGCGAAAATCATATAAAAATAAATAAAGTGCCCTCAACTTCATAGATTAATATGAAAATCATTATAAAAGCGAACAAAATGCCTCCAGATTAAATCCAGTTGGTCATACCATACAATATAACTTATGGAATATTGCATCTCTGATAGAATCATTATAAAGATTGTAGAGAAAAAATAAATATTTAATTTTACTTAATTCAATATTTTTTATATACATTTAAAAAAATGACCAAAACCAAATCGAGAGCTTTTAAGGGCTGGACTTGTTTCACAGGCCTGTTTTCCATCTATTCTAGTATTATATATTACACACAAGTTGTTTTTCTTAAACACATTTCATATTGTTTTATAAAAGATTATTTGAAAGTATTATAAAAAATTTTTTTTTCTAAGTTCACCAAATAATAAAATATTACACTGGCAATTATTTTTACATAATTTTCTCCTCTTAATTACTGTTTTTGCAGCAACGCTAGTCTATTAATATTAGAATGGCTGACAAGACCATAAAGTATTATTTCATATCTAAATAGATTCACACAAGAAATTTACATATAACAATAAATGTATTCAAAGGAAGAATATCTTCAATTTTGTAAAACTTCGCTATAAAATATCTACATTTATTATTAGACTGTGTCAGCCATTTGATGGCGCTATTTATATGCAAAAGCACATAAATATGCTGTTTAGGCACCTGCTGCCTTCTAGGCCTATATATCTATACAAAAGCACAGAAAGAGGCAGTTTAAACACAGCCACGTGTTATTTCTATGCTAAAAGCACAGGAAGATGCCATTCTCAGTGGCCAGCCTGCTTTGTGTAACACACTATTCCAATGCTCACAATTCAAAGTTCGCTACAGTATCATGTGAGGGTGTCTAACCTTAAGCCCACCTCAACTCTTGAAATGTGCATGTCAAAGGAATTAGCTTACAAGTCATCTGACCTACTATTACCTCCTAACAATTGTCAACCTATCACCACGCTTCCCTACTCAATGTGGAACCTTCAAAAAATTCGGAAAGGTACATTCAAGCAAGATTTTGACCAGCTCATGTGAAGTCATGTTTGCATGAGAACACATCCATGACAAATAAAATGGCTGACCTGAAAATGGAGTTTGAAATGGGGGCAACTGCCATCCACAGAAAGCAGCATACCCAGGGAATTAATTAATTCTACTCTAATAGGATCTTTGAAATAAGGTATGTCAATTGAGTTTTAATTCTTGCGGATATGAAAAAGCATACCATCTGCCATACATTGCAGGACTAAGATGAAATTTGTAGGCACTTGTAGTTAAAGGTGTTTAATTTTTTTGTATTGTAAAATTGTTCTCGACTAAATTAGTCATTAAGAAAATCAATGAATTATATTACGCCTTTGGATAAAATGTATGACTATAAAATTTCTCATAGTTCTAACCAGAGACCAAAAGAAATTGTCAAAAGATGACATTTATTAATCTTAAAAAAAAAACAAAAAACAAATTGAGTTGGAAATTATTAATCATTTTTAATGTGTGCCATTAATATCCATACACATATTCTTTCAAAGATAACTATTGTAATAAATCAATAAATACTTTTCCTTTTCAAAAATAAACAAAAAAAGTAAGACAGTTCAGTAATTAAAGCATTATCAGCAATTTTTCCTCCACAATGTAGTTATCTCTCAAGCAATGCTAGTAGACTTTGTAAATTTTGTGGGAAGGGGGAATGATGTTTTTGCCAGCCAATGCTGGCATACACAGGGAATTCTACTATAATAGAATATTTGCAATAATGTATGTTTGTGTAAAATTGTTCCAGTAAATTTAGTAAGGAAAGAAATGAATTGTTAACCCATATTATTCTTTCACAAATAACGGGGTGGGCCTGGTAACATTATATGCATTGCAACAATGCCATCAAGCGGCTGACATGATCTAATAGAATAGTACCAATTACAATATTCATGTTTCCATAACATTTTTTCATTTATTAACATTCCAAATCTATTTTACTTGTTCTACTTTTTTACATTTATTATGATCACGTTATTATATTTACAATTATGTGAATGAAAATATATATCAATATTTTTATATTTGCTATAAAAACATATTAACAGAGGCAAAACTCTCTATACAGTAGTGCCACTCGGAGAAATCAATGGATGCAAGGTTTGTACATAAAATCCCTATCTAATGCCTACTCATCCAATATCCCTAGAATTGATCATGTGATATTAACATATATTTTGAAAAAAACAAACTCCATCTCAAAAAATGTAATCACAAATAATACTAAATACAGAAATATGAAAATTAACAAGTCAATTAACCTGAATACATTTTCAGTGAGTAATTTGTCTCCATATTTCTAGAATTAATATTTCTTGTGATAACATATTCTTCATCTCAATATATATATTTCAGTATATAAATCTATATAATTAGTACATAATAAATAATTAAAAAACTAAAAAAATCATATAAATTTGGTCAAATGTGGAATATACTATTTTTAGTTGTTTTTTAAAATTACTATTTTTTTTTGACTAATTACACCATTTTCTTATGGAATAATATTTTATATTTCTCTGTTCATCTTTCTATCTACATATTTATCTATCTGTTTTTCTATCTCTTCATTCAGAACTGGCCAGAGAAAAATCAGGGACAGGCACAATATTTTCATGTAGGGTCTCTTTTACATATGATAAAAGATACTTAGGATATTAAATAAAAAAAAAATCTTATTTTTAAATATAGGTATACTGCTTTACAATTAGTATAAGTTTAAATCAAGAACGTTAAAATTTTCATTTAATTTGATTTAGAATTTGCTAAGAAAACATTCCAGAAAATATATATTTTTGCAGTATATGTATTTTTTTTTATATTCAAATGTATATTTATTAAAATGGCACAAATTGATATTTATAATGTATAATTATATACTATAAATAGACTTCATACAATTTTATTTAATCAATATTTGAGAAAACAAAATATAATGCAAAAAATTATACTTTATTGTCTTAAATGTTTTATTACATATCCATTAATAACTTTAACAGAATTTAATTTGATGTATAGTGATTCAATAGATAAAATTGCTAAGAGAATTGATCTTGACGTATGCAGACTTCATAATGAAAACAGCTAAAAAAAATCTGTCACTGCTCCTACAATTGTATTAGTTTGCATACAATATTATAAGGCCTACACAAATTATTTTTGGCAAAAAAAGAAAACGTAATTACATTTAGAAAGTGATAAAATGTTTTATTTTTTGATTTTCACAAAAGACATTAATTATTAATGGCGGTTCCATATTTAATGACAATTTTTTAATTGGCCTTGTAATTATATATCATACTAAATATCTACTACTCTATCTCTATATCTAACTCAACTAGTTATTTATCTAACTACCTGTCTGTCCACTTGTTCATCGATTTGTTTATTTATCTATCTTTTTTTTATTATTATCCATAAATCTATATATGAAATTATTCATCAATGTACCTATTATCTGTAACATATTGTACCATCTACTAATAGATGGTACAAATATATTGACATTTTGAGAATATTTAAGAGCTGAAAAAAACAAAAGTAAATTTAAAGATCTTTTAAATTAATGCAGTTTTAATTTTTTTTTTAGTTTGTGTATTTTTTTTAAACGTACAATGAGAGTTGATTCTTTTTGGTTCAAATTATTTATCTGTAATTTAATAAAAGTTGAAATTGAAAAGAATAAAAAAAAAGGTATGCAGATTACTAAAAGGAATTCCAAAAGTACAAAGATTACGATCAAGAAAACCTTTCTAACTCTAATTAAAGATGGCGGAAATGATTTACTAAAAAAAAGAACTTTGTTACAGAAAGTTAAAAATAAATGTATAAGATTTTAAACCTAAGCTTCATGATAATAATAACATGCGCAGAAGTTTCAAAACTGGATCGAGGTATAAAAAGAAGAGGACAACTTCGATCTAGGTCTTTTATTTATTTTGTGAGAGTGACCTTTTGCAGTGAAATGTGTCTGCACAGGAACACTACTTACATGCTGAATGAAGTCGTCCCGCAAGAATGGAAATGAAGTCTTGTGACCACCTTCTTTTGCAGCAAAGGTCATCGCAACCGAGCTTCTTGCTTCAGCTATGGAACGGACCAGATGCCGGCAGGAAGAGATCAATTAAATGTCAAGAAACACGGGATCCCAAAGGAAAACATGTATATCATAAGAACTGATACAAGCTTACCGGTAAGTTCAGATTATTTATTCCCAATTTGTGACTTTAATGCTAGTTAACGTTAACCAGGAAAGATAATACAGATTGTGACCGATTCTCATAATTTCAAGGAACTAGTTAGAAGAATTTAAATATAACAAGAACTTTTCGTCTGATTAATAGTATTTGGATTAGTATATGTTCTTTTTTCCAATTTTTTCTTTACTAATTCTCATATAAATATTTTTAATAGATTTTAATAAAATATTTAGTATTGATTTAGCATTCTCTTTGTACGTTCTTAATTTGAATATTAGATGTTGTGAATGTTAGTTAATTAATATTTAAAGAAATTATCTTTACCATTCTATTTAATAGTTATTGACTAAGCTCCGGGAATAATATTCTCTAAAAAATAAACAAAGTTACGGGTAATAGTAAACCCGATCTTTTAGCTACTTGTGTCAAAATTATGGCATAAGAGGAAGTTAGAAGTCTATTGACTATGGCGTCCTCTTATAAATTAAAACTAACTTCGTCGGCAATTCCGGTCGCAATAATTAGTAGGCCAGTTAATCAGGAAATATAGCTACGTTTTTTGAAATTCGAACAAGATATTTTCTTATCCATAGCTTGATTAACTTTCATTTTATAGTGCGTAAAAAAAAGGCCTACCAGAATCTAGCAAAAACGTTACAATATATATATAATTTTGATTATATATTTTTTAACTGTTATAACACTGTATTATAGTAGAAATGTGTGAAAATTGTTTTTCCATTGAAGCAGACTAAAATTCTACTGGAAAAGATTTTACTCAGTACTTAAAATGGAAAAGATTTTAAATAAACTCCTGATATTTTGATTTTTGTAAAAAAAATATGTATATTGGTGTTTGTATTATAAAAATTAATTTATAAAAACAGTTGTAGTGCAGAGAAATATTTTTATTCTTTTTGTTTTATAAATAAATAAATATAAACAAAACCATGGTTAAGAAAGGCTATCTATGTACACTATTTACAAAATCACATCTTCAATGAAAAAGAGCCAGCTTCTTGACTTTCCCCAAGTCACTTATAAGTATCCTAAGGGTCTTTTTAACTTGAGATAAATCTGCTGATGAATCAACAAGAGAACATGGTTGATTATGATCCAATTCTGCTTCCATAGCTGTAAACAACAACAAAAAACATTACTTAACTTGTAACCTTCTGCTAAATTACAAGTTATTATTACTTTAAAAACAATGAAATTAACAATACAGAATATCCAGAAGTTTCTCAATAATTGCAAGGTTCAATAATCAAAAGTAGATACAATTATTAGGATAAATTATAATGCATTTGCTGCTTTAATTGCTAGCCAAAGTTAGCATGATGTAGGCAGATTGGAATTCAATCCATGCATCTTTAGCTAAGCCCATTACTCCATTGCTGTGTAAAATTGTAGCAAATTGTTCCACCTAAGCATAGAGTAACAGGCACAATTTCGATTACAGAATCTTTAGCTCTTGAGACCATTATGCAATATATTAGGAGCTATACCCAACACAGGGTTGTAAATGCAATTTCATTTATCAGTAATTTTTGTATCTACTCATATCGGTATTAGAAATATCCTAAACAAACGAGCATCTTAATCAGGGACAGGCAAAAGATCTCCGCACTAACAATTAAGAATGCATTCAATTAGTGAAGAATTTAATTTTTCAGTAACTTTTTCTTTTAAATACATTTATGAGATCACTTTATAATGTGCTTTCAACATTTAAATGTATTGCGATGCTTATTTCTGTCCCAGATTGAAGATGCAATATTTGTTTCATTAGCAGCCAATTTTGTAAAAGAAAACACATAAATGCGGAATACATTACTTGAAATTTGTTCTTCTAAGACATCCAATCGGAAAGACAAGTCATCCTGAAGATCCATTATGTGATCCAACAAGTTGGTTTCACAAATCCGATATTGCTCTTCTTCACTTATGGTTTCTACAACAACTTTTTGCTAAAAAAAATATTTTAAAAATGTTCATATTAATGCTACTCTGATTGCTGCCAGTGATTTCATTCATAAATACAGATAATCAAATCTATTCCAACACCCATTCAGGCTTGCACCAGGATCTCATTCATGATTGTAAAGCAACTAAAAAACCACGGATTTACCCATAATAAAAATTTTTAAGTAGTGTTTATCCATGACTATAAATTCTCAAGCCCACATCAATATTCTATCACAACTCCATAACTCTCAAGTTACGCATCTATTCAGGACTAGAAAGATCATTTTAACTGTGCTCAAGCTCACACCAATAACACCATTAACAACTTAAACATAAGCAGTTATAACTGCCTCCACACATTTTCAAATTGCAACATTGTTAAGAGTAACCTTTTAAACAATTTATATCAAATCATTCTGAACTGAAAGTAAGTTATCCATAATTGTAGAAAACTCAAGCTCATACACTTGTGCATTTATGACTGCAGCAGACATTCTATACCCATAATCAGACATTCTCAAGAGTACTAATGATTTAATCACAACTAAGTTAATCCTAAGCTTTTAAATGGCCTTATTCATGACCATAAAGATACTATTAAATAATATCAGTAAACTATTTCCAATCTTAATATACTGATAATCTAACCACAATTACAAAATTATTCTCAAGTCTAGACATTCTCATACATGAATGAACCATCCAAGGCAAGACATTCTCAAACTCGCAGTTGTTACTTTAATTCATAATTTTAATATATGTCACAGAAATAAGTAGAAATGAACTGTTTTTTTGAATGTCTACTTACCTTGGTGACAGGCATCCAAATACTGTTTCCTGTTAATTTAACATTTGAAGGAACAGGTGAGTTTGTGCATTCCATCGCTGAAGTTCCTGCTTTTGAAGGACCTGCTTCGTTATCTTTATTAAAACATTCGCTGCTAAATGATTCTTTAGAGTTTTGACTTTCTTCTTCATCATCAGCATCGCTATCTAATGAGTCTTGTTTAACGTCTGACAATCCCAGACTAGATTTTATTGCAGATGGATTAGATTCTGACAAGTCTATATGAGATTTAACATCTTCAACAGTGATGGAAGGTGGTGGTGTAACCTCCACTTTTGGAGGAGGCAAACGACCAGAATACATGTGATCAAAATGTGGCAAATGAGATGGAACTACTATCCTTTCCTTCATATCCATAATTTCAATATCAGATGATTCTAAGTCTACAGCAGAAGAATCGGCATTATCATAAAGGCTATCATCAGCTGATATATTTCCATCATGGAAAAATGGTCGTTTACCTCTGTTACCGGTCCAAGGCTTGGCCCACAGCTTTAAATTGGTATGCTTTGGATTTCTGAATATCAATTAAAATATATATATATATATTAATCAGTCTACCCAACACATTAACAAAAAATGCAAATCAAATTATTTATTAGATTTTTAACAATTTATACATATAAATAACAATTATTAATGTATTGTATCATAATTATGTATGTAAAATCCTTTGATTTGTGTGTACATACGTGTGAACAATAACCTATGACGACATTATGTTCAGACTAAACTTTGTAATTTAGATAACAAATTATTATCACTTTATGCAATAACAGCATCTTTTATCAAGTGTCAACATCTGCCTTTCTTCTTTTGCAATTCCAATAGTTGTTTTATATGTTATTAGGCATTTTAAAATAAAGAATGCACAATTTATAAAAATTAACAATATGCAAAGGAACTCAAGATACAATCATGAGGGAAGCAGGGTACCTGTTAAGATAGAATGAAACAAGATTGGCAGAAAGCTATATTTCTTTATTTGCTATAGCTGTAAGGTGCACTCATGTTATACATCATTAAATATGTTCTGTATCATTATACCACTGGTCGGTTTGCTTTTTACTTCAGAGCAAAATAGATGCAAAAGTACTTAGGATTATGACCGTAAGCACAACATTTGGATCTTGGTCAAAACCAGAAATAGGTACAATTTGAATGGTCATAACTTGATACAAACATATAAAGATATATATACAGGTAAAATCCCATATGATAATTCACTAAAAACAACAGAATTAAAAATAAAATACCATTTAAATCCATTTGTTGCTTAAATGGTTCAAAATTCCTAGAATTACATATAAACTTTTAGATAATGGAGCTTTTTTTTTTTTAATTGAAAGTTATATATTTCAGTAATTAACATCTTAATTTATTTACATACAAAATTATATTAAATGATGCACAGATAAAAATGAGAAAAATATAAGTTCCACATACATGTAAATATTGAAACTGATAGAATTTAAAATTAAGATTAAACATAATAAAATAAAATTTCCTATTTGGATTCTTTCATGATAAAAACAAAAATTGCATGAAGTGATTTGATGTATATCCATGAATAAAAATCATGGACAATCATAAAGAAATATGGGGGGGACGGGACGGACCCATCATTGATTTATTCATTACAAGGTTCCAAGAATGAAATACTTGATTCTTATAGTATTTTTAAACAAAGGCAAAACTCTCCATACAGTAGTGCCACCCTGTGCAACCAGAGTAATCAATGTATGCCAGAAGGCTTGTGCATAAAATCCCTATCGAGTGCCTACTCATCCAATATCCCCAGACTAGTTTCTAATGCACAAGCCTTCTGGCATCCATTGATTACTGGTGATCATGAGATAAAGTATTTTTAAATGCTTTTATTTAAATTAGAAATTCAGTTTGTTTGTCCAGGTTAAATTTTGTAACTGAATGTACTTCTATCGAATGGATTTCTTTCAAATTTTCTATCGATGACAATATGAGACTGAAATATTTCGGGGCGGTTCAACGAAATTTCAAAATTCATGATATCAATTCAATAGTTTTCAGTAATGTGCCACTAGCAACCTAAATTTGAATTTATACCCTTTAGTAAAATTACATTAGTACTGAATCATAGCTTTGGGATCATGAAAGTCGTTTGCAATATTGCATTATTCACTTAATTTGATAAACTAGTAATAGTAATAAAAAGTGAAGCTGTGCATATATATAGCTTGCATTATTCACTTAAAATTTGATAAACTACATAAATAAAAAGTGAAGCTGTGCATATATATATATACATTATATATATATGCTGGCTTCACCATTCACTGTGGACTAACTAAGACCCTAAGTCCAACCACAGTGAATGTATGTTTCTTTCTTAAAATAAATAATGACCTACACAAATAGTTATAAGTTGATAAAGAAAATTATTTTAAAAAGTTAATGAAATAAAATAAAGAAAGTTTAAAATTTTATTTGTAACTATTTTTAATATATATGTTGGCAGAATTAGATAAGATAAATTTTCTTAATTAAACATAACCCATTAAAGAATGCAATTATTTTATGAAAGATTTTAATTAAAAGAAAATAGATAACAGGGGAAATTTTGAAACAATGGGCTAAATAGAATTGAAAAGGGTATAAATAAAGAATGTGGCTTTTGTTCTGGAATCGGATGCTTGCTATAACCTTTGCTGAAAAATTTGACAACATTGTGAAATCTTGCTTGCTGTAATTACTTCAAGCTATAATCTATTTCTTCAGCATGTATATAAATCCAGTAATGTGTTGCTCTGCGAAAATGCGGGAGTAATCTCTTTGCCTTTGCTCTCCTTATCCATTCCCGAGACCGGAGTTGTAACCATGTGAGCAAGCCAGAGAACTAAAGTGTCTGCCCTGTATCCGTGAATATCTGCCTTCAAAACATGAAAACCAAGAACCGAGAAGACCTGCTAGAAACATCAAATGAACCCATCTTGACCCAACCCCATCTAGTTACCGGTAACGATCACATAAATTAACAAAAAAATCTCTTTGTAATTTGCAAATTCAATCTAGATTTATGTTGTTCTATATATATATGTTTTGAAATCTATATGTTCACGTCTTGTAAAATTATATTTCATGAACTGCTTTCTTTTCTTTTTTTTAAATATTGTAATGGGTGGTGGGTTATTACATATAATGGCGGCAATAGTTCTTATTAATTTAATTGAAAATGTTTCATTTAACTTTTCGCCATTATGCTCCTGTAATTAAGTATTTATTTTACATAGGTATTTATTTAGAAAGAAAAGAAAGCAAATCATAGAAAGTGCAAATCCTATTCTTAAGAATCAATATTTAATTGCTAAAGATTCTTTCGAATAACTATAAAAATTCTATTATAAAACTTCCAAGATTTTTAATTAGGTTTTTTTTTTCTGTTATATTGATATATATATATGAAAAGGAAAGGTCCTGATCAATGTCGTTATTTTTTTCAGTCAATGAAAGGTTACGAATTTAAAGAGCATGAAATAAAACAAATGTTCGCATTTATATTTTTTAGTAATAAGAGAGTGTACATTTGACAATATGTATATGTATTAAAGTTTTATAAATAGCATTAGCTCTGTGGTGGGTCGGTTAAACTTCAACTAAATCAATAAAATATCCGCCCACTTGTGTTAGTGATCTAAATTTTATAAAGGGAAAGTTACTATTTTTCTGCGGAATTTCAGTGGTAGTTGAGCTTTCATAAAATATATTTTGCAGAGGGTTTCTTTTTTAAATTTAAAGGTCGTTGACCGTATTTATATGGTATTGTGCCCCGGGTGATCTGTGGGCATCTCAGCATATATACAGTGTTTCTCTTTTACCAAGTTTGCTTAGGTTAACATACATACATATGGATCTTCATGAAAATAAATAAAATATTCTGGATCTCATATCTATCTCAGATATTTCAATGTACGTAACTGGATATAAGCAAGAAAACTCCGTATTCTGAATCCGGGTCACGCGTTTATCGGAACGGATTCCACTTGTCTCTCTAACCCAGTTTAGAGATGGAGGGCTATCTGGTCTTGTGTTAACCTCTTGGTAACTTTTATGTCTCGAGTCTCACAGCCTACAATATGCTATCGCCTTAGTGCATGGTCTTGTATATTTATATTTATTTTGAAATCTTTCTCAAAATATCATAGAAATGTTTCAATCATAGCTGGAAATACCTGCTGGGGTCACTATTTCATTTTCTTTAATCATTAGTAGAGGGTTGTGATTTAAACCTGTCCAAAGTGTTTAGTTGAGTTTGACCACTTATTTATTCCCATGTTCCCCATCCATAGAGTTAATGAACCATGTCTCTCTCTTGATTATTATGTAACCCATCCACTGGCTGGAAATATTTTTAAGAAAAATTATAATATAAATTTTTGTCTATCCTTATCATTACAAACAAGAGATCTTTCATATATATCTGTATATGGTTGTAGGGTAATAACTTGCAGCTCAATCAGTGAATCTTTGTAGAATCTTGCTAGGATAATTAATAGATTTTCTTTTTTGTCTGTCATTCACTATCATTAAAACTTTGTAGTATTGTTTTTTTGATTTGTGTGACACATATATATAAATCTGATCTTTATATAGATATCTACTTGTTAAAATTCATGCTCAAATTCCTCCTTAGTCTTGTCTCTCCTTGACCACCGGGCATACATTAAAAATAAATTCTAGTGAGGTTTGGGGAGTAAGTCGTTTAGCAGCAATCTAGAGGAGTAGGTAAGGTTCGAACCCCCTCTACCTGCATCTCTAGGTTAGGTTAAAGCAGCTCTACTTTTCTTACCATTACAAAAGTGAATACACCCAGGTCTCGTTTTATGTGAATTTATTTAATGCGATTCATGTTTCTTCTTAATATTTTTGTATGCGGTTTTCTTCTATGCGATAAAAATTATTAGATCAGAAATCGAGCTCCGATAATGCGCTATTACTTTAAATATATAAATTTCGCGCACTTACGTCATATTTAAAGTAATAGCGCATTATCGGAATTCGACTTTCATCTAATAATTTCAATATTTTCAACGCTTTATAATAGTACTGTAATATCAATGGTTATGCGCTTTTAACGCTCGTTAAAGAAGTTGTGTTTATTATGCAATAAAGAAGTTCATAATTCAATTAAAATCAGAATTTCCCCATTTTATATACACACATTAAATTTTACAAGATTATAATGTAAATCTGTTCAAACGTTATAGATGAAAAAACTATGTATGATGTTGTTTTTGTATTTTAAATCACGTTCTATTTTTGCTTTTTATAAAAAGAGTACGTAATCAATTAATCATTTAGTGTCCGCAAGTTTATTTTTAAAAGGTGAATAACAGCGGTGGGCACAATTAAATTTGACAATTAAAATCTGATTTTTAATTGTAATTAACAATTTAAAAATTACGTAATGTTAAGGTTATGTGAAACGATGAAATTTGATTTTTAAACGGAATTGAAAATTAAAAATTTAAAGACAAAAATAAGAATTTAATTTTTAATTGTTAGTTTTAATTAAATTTTGCCCAACAGTGGTGAGTCGTCTTTTTATTATGGTAAGTCCAAGTTCTTATTTTAAACTGTTAGTTTATTCTAACGGAGAGAAAAAAACACCCAAGAAAATGAATTTCTTTGTAAACAAAAATTTCAATTTTAGATCGCTTAGCGAAATGAGAAGGATCAACAGCGATTGGAAAACGTTTTAGTTGTATTTCCTCTTGACTTCGTTTAAAGAGAAGCTACAGTATCTCATATCACATCACATCATGACGAATCTGATGTCTCAAATAGCGATAATTATTAAAATACCGCACATGTATGAAAAAAAATGTAAATTACGCATAAAAATATATTGTTTTGAATAAAATTAAATACTGTAGTTAATAAAAAAAGTTTGTCTTGTATCAATTTTTTTCAAATTTGAAATTTTTTATTAGTCATATTTTTTTTTTTTTTATGCGAATTTTAAAGTAATTTTACATTGTTGCTTTGCTTTTATGCGATTTTTGGAAAATTACAGTACGTATCCCCCATTTTTCAAGGTAAGTTAAGTCTATTTTTGTGCGCATTTTCTGAGAAACCTATCTACCGCATAAAACGAGACCCAGGTGTAGAGCAAAAAAATATATAATGACAACAGTTTTATTCCAAGAAATAATAACATGTAAGCTATCCCCACATCCCCTCAAACAATGGTTGATACAACCCTTGACAAGATATCTGTAAAACTAGATAATGATAAATTACATGACCTTTTTTGTTAATTAGAACCCTTGACAAGGCATCTGTATTATTAGGTAATGATGAATTATATGACCTTTTTTATTAATTAGATAAATAGACACACAAAAAATATTTTTATTAACCCAGATGTCCAATCAAGGTTTGAACTATTTTTGAAATATAGGTATGCACCTTACTCTAGGCAACTATAACATAATACTTATAATAGGTAGAGTAGTATAAATAAAAATTGATACAGATTAATGGTTAATCAACTAAAAGAGGAAAAAAAAAAGAAAATAATAACTTTTACTATAGTTTTATTGATTTTTTGCTGCAAAAAGTAGTTATATAAATATAACAACTTTAATCATCCTGGCTGTAATAATCCTTAAGATTATTTTTAATTTCCATTTTGTCAACAAAGTTACATGAGTTTTAGTCTACTTATTACTTCTATACATTTTCCTGACCATATTGAAGATGAATAAGTTAATTCATGCGATTTTTTAAAAAAGTTACATAGTTGCAAAATAGAGCATATGCACTCTAATCAATGCAAATATTTCTGTGATATTTTTTCACTATTGGTTAAATGATTGATGTCAGTTTTTAAGTTTGGTGGCATAGTTAACAGACATCAGTAATCTTCTTTCTTGGATGAGTCCACACAGATAAACACATAAGATAGAGTTGGGATGGAGTGACCATACTTTCTTATTTATACTAGGGAATTTTTCACTTAAAGACTGTATATCATTACCTCTTTCTTCATGGAGCAGCTATGCTGCTCAAAAGATGGACCATAGTAACTTTCAGCAAATCATTCTGGTAAAATTTAAATCATATAGCCATGAAGCCATCATGTATTTAAATAATAATGTAATCTTTATAATATTCTTTCAACACTTGCGCATGAAACAGTTCGATGATGGCCTTCACAGTAAAATTTTCTAGTCCATCCTATCTCTCTTTGTCAGTGAAATATATTTTGATATACATTTACTACCACAGCTCTTTTTATGTTATAGTGTTTTTTTGAAAAATAACTTAACCGCTTCTATCCAAACTTTATTTCAATCCTATCTTAATGTTGTGTTTATCGAAAAACAAGTTTAGTTTGCTCACTTACAAATGTTATCAATGGCCTGTTTTTTTAAACACAGGAAACAAAACGCAAGGGTAATAAAAATATAACTTTTTTTAGTAATATGAATTCATTTCAGATCACCGCATTTACATAAATGAAATTTAGATAATCAAGAATTTTATTACGGAGTTAATAATTTTAATAATCTTACTTTGCTTTGAGTCTGTTTACTTCCTTTTTTCTTTCCAATGTTAATTTTATAATTAGTTAACAAAATCTCTTTTTTTTTTAAATTTTATTTTATATACAAATGCACAACAACTGAACAAAACTTAATCCTTTATCTAATGAGCATTTATAATCAATAAAAATGCCGTTATTTATTGTTACACTCGATACTTGTATTGGACGCAGCATTGTGAAGTATTGATTTTAAATGTAGCTGCTAGTTATAATATGCATCCTTTGAAAGTGATTCCTTTCATGTTCATAACAGAATAAATGAGTCATATGATAACCATCATGTAAATAGTTTTGCATGTTATGCAAATGGCTTAAAAATATCTACTAAATAATACATATGCACTCAAATTAACATACTATTATGAATGATGTCTATTATAAGTTAACTACAACCATCTTCAATATTCCCATGATAAAATATCATTCTTAAACAATCAGGCCTGTATTTTTTCCTAAACTAGCTAAATGTAAGCTACTGAAGTTATAGGATCAAACAATAATCAAAGTACAGCAAGAATGATAAACATATTTTGCATTTTATTATTTTCCAATCTAACTTTTAAAATAAAAATTCTAAATGACCAAAAAAAAATTATATATACACAGACATGATGAAAATTAAGTGATCTATTCATAAATTTAAGTCAGAAAAGATGCTCCATTCTTAAATTCAGCTAAGCAAATATTAATATCTGACATTAATACGCAAGCACAAAAATTCATACACGATATCAAATTTTAATTTGACCATAAGTGTGAACTCTTAGGGATTTTGTCTTCAATCTATCAAGAGCCAACACTCAGCATTACTTATTTTATTATGCCAAGCATACTATTTAATCACAGGTGGAAAAATTGGTTCAACTGGCCAAAACATCTGAGAGCAGTCAATGATTTTTACTAAGGTTAACAAATTAAATATTACTCATATGCAAAAAGTTTACTGAATACCAAAACATCTGGACATTGCAAGATGTAAATGCAAGTGATTAAAGCTAGATTATTTGAGCTAAAGATCTCAGTTCAATTCAAATCAAGCAAGGATAAAATATTAATTTTTTAATTATCTAATTTTTTTAAACCTTTCATGTTTAGTGAAAAAAATGTTCTAAGATTTAACAAGAGAAAAACAATGAAGAATATTTTATAACTATTACACAATTGGAAAAAGAAAGAATCTTTTTAAAGTTTTTTTTTTTTTAAATAGGTTAAAAAAAACTCTTGAAGAAGATTGTATTTTTAAAAAATTGAAACAATAAAATATCATATTTGCATTGTGAAAAGTATACAGCAGAGTTTACATTAATGTTGATAATGTTATGCTTTTTAATATTGACCATTTTTTATTGTCAGTTACAATTGAAAGACTTAAATCAGCTGTATTGATAAAATATTTACAAATTACATGTAATATTTTATCAACACAGGTGTTGCATTGTTTGAGATAGTGGTAGAAGGTTAAAACTCTGGAATGTAATCCTCAGATCGATGCCAGTTCTGGAATTTATAGTGCTCAAACTTATTGAGAAATAGAGCCATTTGATTATTTTTTACTCCCTTTATGGGTTGGTGCAATGGTAAAGTGTCAGTCACAGGAACATAAGGTCCTTGAATCAATTCCAGTTCCGAAACTTTTGGTACTCGGACTTCTTATGAACTCTTAAACAAGAAAGCCATTCAGTTATTATTATTACTATTTTTTTTTAGACATAGCAATCAATAAAGTACTGTTAGTAATTTATTGATAAATCAAAGTGAGTTATCATATAATATTACATCTATAATCTCAACTCACTTCCTGCTTTTTTTTTATTAAATTTATACTAAACAACTTTTCTCCCGTAAATGAAATTTAACAGTAATAAAAAAAAACAGTTATGAAACAATAAATATGAAGTATTTCAGGTTAAAAGATATTAAATTAAGACTTTACAGCAAATCCAACACCATGCATGTTTCTTTCGCTGATTGATATGCCTGTCCAACATTTTTTTTATCCATCTATTTTATTAAATATCCTTCCTGTAGGAGATGAGTTTCATTAAGGGCAGCTATATCAGTCTTAAATCTTGACATCACCACTGCGGGTTCCATTCTGGCATTGAAAGTGTGTATAAAAGTAAAATTCACACATACTGTTACTTTTAGCATTATACTTAGACTGTACTTTATGATTACGACTGATATTTCTACTGTTTTACAAGTACACGACAACCTAGCCAGACTATGTGAAACTGGCTATTTTTATACCACATATTTTAGGGGCAGTTTCAGGCCAATTCATTGATGATTGTAATGCATCAAGCAAAAATCACAATTAAGAGCTCCCAACCTACTAAGCCTGTCCTCATCACTACTTTATTAATACTCAAAAATTTGATAAAAAAAAAAATGAAAATGTTGTGTACTTAAAAGATGGAATTGTGGTTATAGAAACACAATTCCATCGTCATAGTTAGTATAACATGACTGACAATAGCAGAAGCTCAATTCAAGTGATTGAAGAAGAAAAAGATGGATAGATATGGCTGTATTAGAAACAAATATAGTATTTGATGAACCAAAATTCTATCCTACTAGGCAGCAAGAAGTACTCTTCACCAGCGAGACATTGCTTATGAGCTGTGGAGGTTATCAATATCCTGAGAACCTCAATCAATGATATTATGAATTAAAGACCATTAAGTATATAAGCTATATACATTCTGTTCAAGAAAAAAATTACATAACAAAGATTCAATGCAGGCACTTCCACTAACTTTTAAAGTTGGAATCTTAAGTTCTACTAAGATTACTTCTAATCATTTATTATTCTGGCTATCACAATGTTGAATGATCTCATTAAAATATGTCCTTGTAGATTTGCAATTTTTTTCTACTAATGAGAAAGCTAACTAAATTAAAAATTATTAATAAATGGACTTTTGACAATTTGCTATTTTAAAAAATTACAATACCGCTGCTAGCAATAAAGGTAAAATATTTAAATCTTTTAAGGATCTACTACACCCATGGTATTTGGTTTCAAGTCTCCACCTCTCCGAGATAACATGTATCCATGAATAATAATGAATGGAATATATTGAATAATATGCACAGTAAAAAAAGATCGAGCTTTATATATATATGTTTCAACGCATACCTATATATACCTATAAACCATTTCAGAACAAACATAATAAGATGTAATGCAGAAAAAAAAATTCCATACATTTCTTTTTTTTCTATTGACTTTTAGAAAATTTTAATTTCTTTTCTTATTATACTGCTAAATTATTAAAAATCATTTGTGAAAGAATGCTAAAATTTTTTAGAAAGATTTCTTTCTCTCTAAAAGAGATAATACTAGTTTCTCTGAAAAATCAAAAAAAAAAAAAAAAAGGGCCATGCCTCAAAAAACTCTTCAAATGTTTTCATTAAATTCTTTTAATATAATTAAAAGCAATTTTTTTAAAAAAAAACAATGTTTTAAAAATTATATTTATATTTGTATATACTTCTTGCACTTAGACATGATGAAAACTGATTATAAAACGTAAAAAATATAATATGTAAAATAATAGAAATTCGTTTTTTTTACTAATTTTTTTTATTATATATATATTTAATAGTCATTAAATCATCAATGATGATATACTGTGAATGCAATAGATCCACTATAGAAAAAAAAAACACTAGACACACAAAGAGGGGTGAACACTACTACAAGCATTAAGATGTTTTGTTTTACTTATATCCTTTTCATATTTGAATCAAGAAATATTAATTTCAAATGATGACTTAATTTTTCTTAGATACTTACTTAGCTATATCAATCTTCAGTCGCAATCCATGGAGGACTGAATTAACATTAATAACATCAGCGACCATATTATGCAATGTGATCATATGAGAACTAGTGTTTCGTTTTTTTAGTGGTAGAAATCCGAATGTTGTTAATTCACCATCTCGCCACCACTCATGATCATGCTTAAACCGAAAACTTTCACGCAAACCTATAATAAATTTCAAAAGTAGATTAAATAGATAACAGTAATTTTGTACATTTTAAATTTTATTTAAAATAATTTGGATGAAAACTCGTAAATACAATAAAATTAGTTTAGAATCCTGTTTGGTCAACTAAGTAAACTGTTAAGAACTAATTTCTACAGATCACAAAATTCGTAAGTCATTTTATTTTTTAAAATAAGCTTGCAAAATAAAACCAAAAAGAGCAGAGTAAAAGGGAGTTTACAAATTTTTTAAAATACTAAAATTAATCACAACAATGTTTTGAAATAGAAATTGTATTTATTTTCAATGCAAAACGTGTGGTATGACTTTTGATATAGTTAACTTTTTATCATTTAGCCAAGATGTTATTAACTATTTAGTAATGAGATTGTCAAGCCAATGATGTAAATGACTAGGAAGATGAAAATAATTTGTAAAACAATTCCAATAGAAATTTGAATTTTCAGACAGATTGTTAGATTATACTGTATATTAGAATATTGTTTTCATTATAGTTTCAGGAAAAAGATTAATTTGCATAATAAAATATATGATTTTCATAATGTCTTCTATAACTATTGTTCACAGATTAAGTGAATATGGAATAATGAATCTTTCTGACCCAGAAAATATCTATTCATGTCTATAGAATCTATTCTGCCATAAAATAAATAGCAACAAAATTTAAAAAAAAAAGTAATGTTAACAAAAGAAGCTGTTAAAAACAAAGCAATAGTATTATCAAGAACACTCTTGTTTAGTTAGAATGACTTAATTTTTTGTGGTTATACCAGTTTAATAATACTGCAATAAAATAGCGATATTCTTGACATTTAGCTCCAAGACCTTTAGCAGATAACATGGATAGTAACAAATGGTACTTGCATGCACCAGTAATGCTTTAATTTAAAATGCATATATACCTTAGATAACAACAAAAACAGTTAGTAAAAATACTATACAATATTGCACAATTTCTGATACATGTGTATTTATTTATCAATGATACAAATATTTAACAAAAAGTATAATTTTCTACAGCAAATAAAACTATTCATAAATAATGACAGCTTAAATTAGGAATAAACAAAACAAGATAATACTACAATTAGTGATATATTTAAAAGTACACAATAGATTGAATAAAAAACAAAGTTACTAATCTTTTTTATTGTTTCTTTTTGCTTGCAATTAAAAATGGATCTTGATAAAATATCTAAATGCCATTAAATCATAATTTTTAATTTTGTCTACACTTTTTTTCAATGTAAGCCAACCATGTGCAAAGCGTTTGATGTTGAAATCGATTGCAAACAGCACACAGTGTTTTGCAATATGATTAGAAAATTAAGTTTTTTCTTCAAATTTCTTAAATTTTTGTTTACTATTTTCTTGGGATAGTGGATAGGTGAATCAGCTGATATCATGAGTCCACTGCAAAAAAAAAAAAAAAACAACTCGTATTAGTATCTTCTTGAGTGTAATCACAGTAATCAAGAAAGTACAAGTGTGAATTACTGTATCACTTTCTTACTACATTTTTGTAAGATGCTGAATGAAATGGATTTAAACAGTGCTTTTACCTAAGTTAAAATTAGTACAATTTGCATCAATGAATAAATGAAGTCATTTTATTCCAAATTAAATGAATTACAAAAATGAATTTTAAGCATTAATTAAAAATAAGGCACCCCCCCCCCCCCGATAATATTCAAAGAAGCAGTTGTTAGATGATCATTAATTAGCTATTAGAGGTGGAATCAAAATTCCGTTTCAAGATTGTCAATTTTTATTTATTTACAATAAAACATTTTGATAACTAAGCCATAAAAATTTAAGCAATACAGAATCCAAACTGTTATTTTGAGTATAAGGAGTAGTGGGAATCCTAATAAAACTTCATTAGTGATAAGAATGTAATTTTTACAAAAGTTCCTTCCTTTGATGCAGGGTCGGCAACCTAGGAACACTTGCTAAGTTTGGAAAACAGAATGATTATCAATAGCACTCTGATTTAATTGAAATAATAAAATATTATATTTTAATTACAGCTCATGCATTTGCACCATCATTTACATTTTGCATATGCGATTCACATGTAAATGGAAATCATGATTCTGTTTAATTTACTAATTACTTTGTACAATAAATGTACATTTGATCTTTGCTATTTTCAATAAATATAAGACCTAAGTGGGATGGAAATATTTTGTTTACCCAGTGAGAATTAATTTTGACTGGATTTTTTTTTTTTTCATTGTCAATTAACCTTTGATACTTTTGTATGCAATTGCATGTTCAGAGTAAATTTATAGTCAGATAGAATAATATATCGATTAATTCATTTGAAAAACTTCTATTCGTAATTATATAGTAATACAATTTAAGTTTTGGTGCGTTTACTTGGGAAAAAAAAAGTTTATAATAAATGATAGTCAGATTAATATGTGAGACTTGATATTATCATTCAGAATTCAAAGAAGTTTTTTTCATTTAAATTTCTAATGTAAAATTAAAACAAAATTCTTATAGAAAAAACTTCCAAATACCCACAGTTTTAAAGAAAAGAAGAATATATGAAAACTTCCAATTTCAAGTTGATTTTTTTATATCACAAAAATGAATTTCTTTGCTAGAAAAATACTTGTTTTATTTTGTTAAGAGTTAATCAATCAGGCTTTTTAAATTAAACTATGGAAAGCTAAATGCGCTTTGTCTATTCTGAATCACTATACATTAATCGGCAATTTTGTAAATAATATATATATTTTTTAAGCACTAGCGAGATGAATCTTCTCCTTGCCAAAGAAAATTTTAAGCATGTCTTTCAAATGTAATATAATTGACTAAAACATACTTTTCACATATGATCCAATGTATTTTAAAATATTGAATGATCAATAATATAAGATTTGGTTTTAAGCCAATAAGCATCACATGATCACCATTTTTGCTGTGTGTGGCAATATGTATAGTGAGTTTTGCCCGTTTTAATATAAGGTTTGGTTATAATGAGCTTCAAAAGTATGTAATATATAATTTTAAAACCCATTATAACTGGACCAATTTTGACTATGTATAATAAGATTGGTAAAATCATTTCGGCAAGCGAAATAACATCGTAACATAGGTTCGGCATGACACTACTAAAGAGTTGCCAATCCTGGTCTAATGTTTAAAACAGAATTGATTCATGATAAAAACTGTATATAATAATTTATTCAATTGTTGTTGTTTTTTTTTTAATAAAATAAATATATATTTTGATATAATAGTTTGTAAATTTTACTTTTCAATATTACAAAAAATTAGTATTAAAATTTAATTTTATCTCAAAAATTACAGTAATAAAAAATTAAGTAAAAAATCTGAAATCCACATTAAAAGTTTTATCAAAATTATTTTTTCTCAATCTCCAGTTTTTTATTATACTATCTTCAGTCATTTAAATTAGTGCAGAGTCCTGTGGTCAAGAGTCTCATGTTTTCAGTCATCTCTCCATATTTCAATCATTTAAGAATCAATTTTAAATTTAATCAAGGTCCATATATTGCAACTCAATCCTGACACTTCCAGAAAAAAAAAGTCTTACAAACACTCCAAATACTATTTAATGACCTATTATATGCATAACAAATTCTAACTCCAATCACTTTCTTTGTACTTTTTGTCTTTTGCCCTATTTTTCTTTTGGAATTAAAATGGCTGTTAATTATGTTCTAGTTTATCCATTTATTTCTCCATAATAAATTTTTTGGATTAAGAGACCTTTACTAATATCTAAAAAAATCTTGATTCACTGTTTTCTGAGAGGGAGGGGAATCAAATATTATTTATCACTTTTTGGCAGCCATTTTGGATTTTTGGAAAGTTTGGTTTGCTACATATTTTTTATGATAGGTTCACTTTGCATTATGGAAAAATCAAGTGGTATATGTTATTAGAAAAGTAATATATCAAGGAATGTATTAAAGCTGAAAAAATATAGACATTACATATTCAAAATAGTAAAAAAAAAAACAAGATTTTATTTATAAATACTAAATTTTAATATATAACATTTAAAATTATATTTTTATTAACAGGTTAATTATATTCCTTAGAAAATTTCCAATAAAATGGTATATAACATGACTTACCTAAGGCAATCAATTATTCCCCCCCCCCCCCCAAAAAAAACAGACAAATTGATATCTTTCATTTTTTGTAGCAATCCCATAACTATTCCTCCCTTAAATGTATCTGTATAAACGACAAAAAAAAAAAAGTGGTAGAGAAGAATAAGTCTGAAATAGACTTTAGGTTGTAAATGGCTCAGTACAAGCATAGTTAAACAGCAAAAAAAAAAAAAAAAGGTTTAGATTTAGTGCAATATAGAATATTAATAATAATAATAATGCTATTTTTATTATCTGGCTTACTTTTCATTTAGTGAAAAAGATTTTACTGTTAGATAGAATCCATCTAAAATCAAGGGTTTACTGCAAAATGATTGTTTAAAAATAATTAAAAATTAATGTAACCATGCAGCAAAAGATTCAATGTTTATTTTTATTTGTATGTGTAAATAAAAATGTTGATGTAACTTACCCATCTCATCTGATCACAAAGGCAAAGCAACAACACAAGAAGAGGTTGCGGGAATATCAGTCATCACTCCTGAATAAAGCTAAGTGAGATGGAGTTTGAAGAAGTGCGGTGTATATTTCAATTTCTGTTGATAAGCGATAAAGCGGTCTTCCTGAATACTTTCATTCCAAAGTCAAAAAAATTTTCATGGCAATTTCTTTTTGAATATTATGAAACTACTAAGAAAACAGTTCTATTTTTACCTATTAAAAAACTATATGGCACACATATCCATTATGGCTATCTGCACAGATCCATAATTTGAACCCAATTCATAATGACTGTCTACCACAAAGGAAATATTTGAAATCTCACTGTATTGCTTTCGAGTGATCATATTATTTCATAATTCGAGTGATCATATTATTTCATAATATTGTAATTGGTAAATTTCTTAACAGTTTTATCAACTATCATCTCTCTATGCATTGATACATCATATGATTTCATAATATTGTAATTGGTAAATTTCCTAAGTTTTATCAACTATCACCCCCCTATGCATTGATATACTGTTTTAAAGTTTACATTGCAGTTGTCATGTGTATATTGTAACGAGCACAGACGTTCGTTACATTGTTTTTTTATATATATTTATTAAACATGAAAGTAAATTAAAAAGTTCGCATTTAAAAATTTTCTTTAAGAATTAAAAATTGAAATTAAATATCATCTTAAACTCGTATATATTAAATCGCACAGATAAAAAAAAATTATTAAAATAAAACTGTATTAAAAATAGAAAAGGTATTTTAAAAACAAAAACTTAAAAAGATTTGGAGATAAAATTATATCTTTAAATATATCTTTGATTTGGAAAACAGGTTAATTAATCAGAAATGGAAATGATAAATTTAATTAGTCAAATGTAAACCAGCCTTGGGCATTTAAATGTAAAAACATCGGTCAGATAGGAAAACAATAGAAACTTTTAGCAAATGAAATAAATCCATTGGGAAATCGGACCTCAACGAAAAGGATCATCACATCGATGACATAATGCCAAGTCAATCCTTCGAATACATATAAAAGGAAAATTTGGAAATTATTAATTAGTGATTGGAGATTATTTACGATGTGACAGATATGTGTTAGTGCGGAAGTGAAGGAGAAGGGATTGAAAAAAGACGCACGATTCAATCCCTTCAGCTTTGCTAAGAAAGAAAAAGAAATGAACTATCGTTTTTCTACATTGAGGACCAGTTAAAGCAAAAAACCTCTGGATGGATAAATAAATCGGCCAACAGAATACCAATTTTAGGACGGCGTAGGAATTCACGTTCATGGCAAGCAACGGATAAAGTTGGACGTTTTAAAAATCGTAAGAACTTTATATTCACTTGAAACAATAAGAACTCTAAATTTTAAAACTTTTTAGTTAAATAATGCAATAGAATCCTATCTGACCAAACTAAATTCTTCATTAATAATGTTATTTGATGTATTTGTTATTTATTTATTTAAAATCATTTCCATTTATTTAACTTTGTTCTTTAAGTTTGTTTATGATTTCTGTTTTCCGATGAGTTAAAATATATCAATGTTAAACTTAAGTCGGGCGTGAATGGCTGTATAGATTTGTAAAGTTATATTAGGGGAGGGTAATCTTAGGTTATTTGTTTCGTTGTTAAATTGGGTCAATGGATTGGATATATTGATGTAGTTAGTAGATGTAGTCGGAGATTCGCTACTGGCAGAATCGTTTATATATACGCCGCACTCACCCGTTTGCCTATGAAAGGAATTATAAGACGGAGAACGCAGTTCCTTTCTATGGAGTTTTTTTTTTATTGTTCTTCTCGTTAGATAGATGTAATATCCCTATCTGATGAGAAGTCAATGTCTTTTCTTAATCTCTTTGGTGCTGCTGTATTCCGTATTACATTGAATACATCGATGTATCAGATGAATTGATGCCAGTTTGACTACGAATTTTGGCCTAAGGTTAAATAGGGATAGAATGTTTATTTTCAAATGCAAATCTATGTAGTCTATTCATAATCGACAGATCGGAAGAGCGCATTAAATTTAAGTTGTTTATAGACGCTTGCATGGATGGTTTATTGGTTAACTATGTTTTGCGTTTTCATATTTGATCAAAATATATAGACATTCGATAAATAATGATACCTTACGGTGAGTATCTAAAATGTATTTATTCGGATGTCTTTTAAGTCATTGGTGACAATGCAAGTATCTTATGGTGAATACTACTGGGTTACTTATAAATTTCCCTCTGCAATTGCCAGTATCAATGATTTTATATTTTGATCGTTTATGTTTACTTTGAGATGTTTTTAACCGTGTAATCTATGTAACCGATCTATAGCAACATATTAAAACAAGCTTTTATAATCCCATCTGTGCGAACTTAATTAAAATGTAAACTTATAATATAATAGAAATTAAAATGTAAATTAAAATCTAAGGTAAAGTTAAAAATAATGTTAAATGTTAAAATGTAAAACTAATACTAAAATAATTTTAAATCTTATATATATATGTGCATAAATAAATGTTTGTATGTTAATTACTGGCAGTGGCTTATTTTATTCCTTTTTCATATATACTCTTATATTATATTATTAAATCTCTGCTACTCCCTGAGCTAGTGACTTGGGCTAACGACCGGAATCAAAATTTAAAAAAAAAAAAAATTTTTTTTTGACTTACGTATCTGCCTACTTTATAAATTTTTCTAGGTTCAAATGCCTAGATGGCGCCCGTAGTGCAGTTACGTTAAGTCATTTAAAAAAAAAATGATCAAAAAAAAAAAAAATTTACTTAGGGTTAGTAATTACGGTACACGATTGACGAAGACGTTTACAAAACATCCGGTTAATACTTTTACAAAAAGACTATATACAAAAAGAAAAATGTTTACTATCGCTTACCTAAGGACCATTTACGTTTACACCTCTCCCCACAAGAGTTCTATTTTATTTTATACATTTTATTTTAACACACGGCATGACAAGCAAGTTATTTTATAAATTATTTATTTAAGAAGGTTGCATTGAAGTAAATATATTTTGAAAGATAATGGATTTATGCGTGTATATTTGTAGCACAATTATAAATACCACTAACTTATTTATGACTGATTAAAATGCTTAAATAGGATTACACTGAAGTAAATTCCCAACGGTACTCATCGTAAGGTACCACATTTCGATCATAAACTTACGTGGCTGTGCGCGCCTATACATGTTAAAGCATAATATATATCAACAACAACAAAAAACATATTTATTGCAACCTTTGACTTTCTTTTTAACGAAATACAGTTTAAAATTATTTATACTTTCTAGTGTTTAATATATGTGCTATTTCATTCTGGCAGTGCTTTTATAAGATTGAAAGTATACGACTATATGTAAACAGATACAAATATTTCATTTTGGAAAAAGAAATTTACTCAGGGTATATGTGGTTTTTATTAAAGATCGGCCCCACGTTGGGCGCCAGTTGTAACGATCCGGGGAATAGCGACTTAACGTAATCTGCACTACAGGGCGCTATCTAGGCATTTGAACCTAGAAAAATTTATAAAGTAGGCAGATACGTAAGTCAAAAAAAAATAATTTTTTTTTCTATTTTGATTCCGGTCGTTAGCCCATGTCACTAGCTCAGTGGAATAGCAGAGATTGAATAAGATAATCTAAGAGTATATATAAAAAAAAGAATAAAATAAGCCACTGCCAGTAATTAACATACAAAAATTTATTTACGCACATATATATATAAGATTTAAAATTGTTTTAGTATCAGTTTTACATTTCAAAATTTAACATTATTTTTAACTTTACCTTAGATTTTAATTTACATTTTAATTTCTATTATATTATCAGTTTACATTTTAATTAAGTTCGCACAGATGGGATTATAAAAGCTTGTTTTAATATGTTGCTATAGATCGGTTACATAGATTACACGGTTAAACACATTTCAAAGTAAACATAAACGATCAAAATACAAAATTATTGATTACTGACAATTGCGGAGGGAAATTTATACGTAACCAAATAGTATTCACCATAAGATACTTGCATTGTCACCAATAACTTAAAAGACATCCGAACAAATACATTTTTGATACTCACCGTAAGGTATCATTATTTATCGAATGTCTATATATTTTGATCAAATATGGAAACGCAAACATAGTTAACCAATAAACAATCCATGCAAGCGTCTATAAACAACTTAAATTTAATGCATTTCTATTTGGGGTCGAGTATGAATAGACCACATAAATTTGCTTTTGAAAATAAACATTCTATCCCTATTTAACCTTAGGTTAAAATTCGTAGTCAAACTGGCATCAATTCATCTGATATATCGATGTATTCAATGTAATAAAATACGGCAGCACAAAAAGTTAAGAGAAGAAATTGCTTCTCATGAGATAGGAATATTACATCTATCTGCAAAGAAGAGCAATAAAACAAAAAACTCCATAGAAAGGAACTGCGGTATCCGACTTATAATTCCTTCCATAGGCAAACGGAAGTGTGCGGCGTATGAAGCGATTCTGCCCGTAGCGAATCAATATTACATCTACTAATCACACCAATATATCCAATCCATTGACCCAATTTAACCACGAACCAAATAACCTAAGATTACCCTCCCCTAATATAACTTTACAAATCTATACAGCCATTCACGCCCGACTTAAGTTTAACATTGATATATTTTAATTTATCGGAAAACAGAAATCATAAATAAACTTAAAGAACAAAATTAAATAAATGGAAATGATATTACACAAATAAATAAAAAATACATCAAATAACATTTTAACTACTTTAGTCAGATAGGAAACTAATGCAATTATTTTAAATACGAAAAGTTTTAATTTAATGTTCATTAATTGTAAAGTTCTTACGGTTTTAAACAGTTCATCTTTATCTGTCGTTTGTAAGTTTGAACGGGAATTCCCACGCCGTCCTGAAGATATTGGTATACATTTAGCCGATGTTTTATTTATTCATTCGGAGGTTTTTTAATTTAGTTGGTCCTCAATGTAGAAAACGATAGTTCATTTCTCTTTCTTTCTTTGGCAAAACTGAAGTGATTGAATCGTGCGTCTCTTCAATCGCTTCTCCCGCACCTCCGCACTAACACCTATCTGTCACATCGTAATAATCATAATCCAGTCACTGATTAATAATTTCCAAATTTTCCTTTTATACGTATTCGAAGGATTGACTTGGCATTATGTCATCGATGTGATGATCCTTTCGCTGAGGTCCGATTTCCCGATGGATTTCTTTCATTGGCTATTTGTTTCTATTGTTTTCCTATCTGACCGATGTTTTTACATTTAAATGCCCAAGGCTGGTTTACATTTGACTAATTAAATTTATCATTTCCATTTCTGATTAATTAACCTGTTTTCCAAATCAAAGATATATTTAAAGATATAATTTTATCTCCAAATCTTTTTAAGTTTTTGTTTTTAAAATACCTTTTCTATTTTTAATACAGTTTTATTTTAATAATTTTTTTTTATCTGTGCGATTTAATATATACGAGTTTAAGATGATATTTAATTTCAATTTTTAATTCTTAAAGAAAATTTTTAAATGCGAACTTTTTAATTTACTTTCATGTTTAATAAATATATAAAAAAAACAATGTAACGAACGTCTGTGCTCGTTACAATATATATATATATAATGTTGGTCATGCATATATATATAATTGGCTAAATTTTATAGCAATTTTTACTTTTTAATACTGGATACATTTTTTTATTATTGTTAAAATTTAATTAAGAAAATATATGAAAAAAAACATTTCTGAAAAATAAAGATGTTGTTTCTGATCAAAATCTAGATATCCTCTATCTATCTATATATGTCTATTTAAACTGATCAAACCATAGAGAAAGGTGATATCATCTTTATCACTAAAGATTGCCTGACTACAGGTTGAGAATGTTGACAGCTTAAGGAGAGATTGTTATCATCTACAATTTCGATTAATGAGGTTTCAGAACAGGTTCATTTGACTAATTAATGGAGGTTTATTTAAGCTTCTTTGCATTATTAATCTCACACTATTTGGTCAAGTTGCAGTCTTGTGTGCCTTGACTGCAGGTTGAGATTATTGATAGCTTAAGGGTAGAAGGTTATCATCTACATTTATAAACCTATTAAAGCATTGAGTAATTGGTTTTATCCGTCTTAGCAAATATATACTTTATATGGAATTTGGAAGTTATAAATGACAATTTATTAGTCTGCTTTCAAAATCTGAAAGTTATAATTAACTATTTATTACTTCTTTGCCTGATTAATGAGGCTTGTTTAAAATCCTTTGCATTATTAATCTCAGACTACTTGGTCAAGTTGCAATCTTTAGTGTCTATATAAACATAACATACAGTAGATAAATGTGATACCACCTTTGTCATTAAAGGTATTTGCCTTGACTATAGATTGAGATTGTTGATAGCTTTTAAGGGTTGATTAAACTCATATACAAGTGATAAGCAATACCTATTGTCATATCAAAATGCACTAATTGACAGCATAAATTTTCCAGCCTGGAACATTTCTTGTATTTGTTAATATCACAAATAATTTTTTTCATCTATTTTTTTATAAAATAATAAGAGAAAAATAAATAAATACGAGTGATTAAAAATTTAGATAATAATAGTGAACAATAAAAACTCATTCCGATCTATCAGAAAAAGAGATCGTATGGTAAAGATAATCATTGAATTTAAGAATGAAGATGTCTTGCTAATTCTTTTTTAGGCACTATAACTACTATTGATTCTAAGAAATCACTAAAATTACAAGAAAGCTTAGCTCTCAGTCCCAGGTGGAGAAACTACTGTCAATGCTTGAATCAGTTGAATAATTTATTCTTCATTGTCAATTTTTTGGTAAACATTAAATCGTAAGAATCACAAAAGTGAAAAAATAAATGTGCTATCTGGAAAAATCATCATAAAGTCATTACTTTTTTGGTACTTGTGTATAATTCAACCGATGACGTATTACCCTGAAGGCATATCAGTCTAATCTTGCGATTTTTAAGATAACGTCTCCAAGTGATTTGTGGACACATGTAATCGCTAAAATGTGTCCGCAGATCACGTGAACACGGTACGTTAAAAAACGCAACATTAGACCGATATGCCTTCAGGGTAATACGTCATCGGTTGATCACGTGGTAAAAAACAAAAAAACATGGCAAAAATATAAAAATTTAAAAAAAAATTAAACATAAAAAAAAAAAGAAAAAAAATGTGACGCAGGTCACGTGATAAAAATACAACAAAAAAAAAGGCAAAAATCTGACGCAGGTCAGGCAAATAGTAAAAAAAAAAAAAAAATGTACATGCATGTGTCAAAATAATTTAGAAAAAACTATATTGTAATTTATAAAACCACCCTATATTATGCTCAATTATAAAAAACAGCGCGTAGCGCTGGAGTTGGCGGGGGGGGGCCCTTTGTGTTTTTGACAAGCCGTTAGGCTTGGCATACACCTATACCTTGTATTACTCTCATAGCTGTAATTTTTATAATTGCCGATGAATTTACGAAAAATAATTTTCTGTATGATACAATTCAGAAATTAAAAATTAAATTAAAACGTAATTCAATTGTAGAAATATTAACAAAAAAATTTTGTAAATTTTAAATAAACAGCTAAATTAAAAAGACACGATTTAATGCAAATCTGGTATTAATGGCGTCGCACCCTGTAATTTTTATAATTGCCGATGAATTTACGAAAAATAATTTGAGAATTGTAGAAATATTAACAAAAAGTTTTTATAATTGACGATGAATTTACGAAAAATAATTTGAGAATTGTAGAAATATTAACAAAAAGATTTTGTAAATTTAAAATAAACAGATAAATAAAAAACAGTTTACCGGAATAAATTACGAAAAATAATTTTCTGTATGATACAATTCAGAAATTAAAACATAATTCAATTGTAGACTGATAATACGTCATCGGTTGAATTATCCAGGTCACATGCTAAAAAATATTCAAAAATGAAAAATATCTGGCGCGGGTCAGGCAAATACTAAAAAAAAAAATGTACATGCATGCGTCAAAATATTATTCTCAATTTTAAAATACAGCAGTGCGTAGCGCTGGAATTGGTGGGGGGGGGGCGCCGGATGTTTTTGTCGGGCCGCAGGCCCGGCGTACACGTATATCAGACATTGTATTACTCTCATAGCTGTATGATATAATTCAGAAATTAAAAATAAAATTAAAACGTAATTCAATGTAAGTTTGAGAACAAAAACTTTTTGTAAATTTTAAATAAACACCTAAATAAAAGACGCGATCTAATGCAAATCTGGTATTAATGGCGCCGCACTTTTACATGCATTTGGTAATTTTAAAAACGTACTGCATATTGCAAAATTGATTTAAAAAATTATTTCAAATTATTTACACATTAAAAATGTAATGTAGAAATATTAACAAAAAGTACTTTACCCGAATTAATGAGAATCTGGCATTAATGGCGTCCTTGTTATCACATGCATTTGGTAATGTATATTCAAAATTTGTTTTAAAAAATTATTGAAAATTATTTACACATTAAACGTAATTCAATGTAAGTTTGAGAATTGTAGAAATATTAACAAAAACTTTTTGTAAATTTTAAATAAACACCTAAATAAAAAAGATGCGATCTAATGCAAATTTGGTATTAATGGCGTCCAGAAAACGCCGCACTTTTACATGCATTTGGTAATTTTTAAAACGTACTGCATATTGCAAAATTGATTTAAAAAATTATTTCAAATTATTTACACATTAAAAACGTAATGTAGAAATATTAACAAAAAGTTTTTGTAAATTTAAAATAAACAGATAAATAAAAAACACTTTACCGGAGAATAAATTATTTACACATTAAACGTAATTCAATGTAAGTTTCAGAATTGTAGAAATATTAACAAAAACTTTTTGTAAATTTAAAATAAACAGATAAATAAAAAACACTTTACCAGAGAAGTTTGAGAATTGTAGAAATATTAACAAAAAATTTTTGTAAACTTAAAATAAACAGATAAATAAAACACTTTACCCGAATTAACAGCTTAAAAAAGTAACTGTGATGCCGTGGATAGCAAAATCGCAATAGACAGAAAAATCAAAAAATTTCCCAAACCTCTCTACGAATTTTAAATCTCGCGGGTGAAAAAAAAAAAAAAAATTGACTCTCTGATGGATTAATCATGCCAGTCACTTCGTTACCATGACAACGTTGTCATGCAAAAAACGTCGATGTCTACCGGAAGGGAAATCGGTAAGTCAAAAACGTCATCGGTTGAATTATTCACAATAATAATCGGTTGAATTATTGTAGAAAAATGAAAATTGTCTGGAAAAAAAAAAAGGACACCAAATTGGATGATGAAAGGTGTGCATGTGTAGTGTGTATAGGTTTCACGTTATCGTAAATTGAAGCCGATGATCACTAATTTAAAAAGAAAAAGACCACTGCAGGTTTTGGGCCCAACAAAGTGGTTTAGCAAATAATGAAGTGATTGTCAAAAAGATATATGTGTAAAAAGCTTTCCTCTTGTTGATAATTTTTTATTAACTATTAGTGAAACATTATGGCTAAAAATGTCTGTCTAAATTACCAATAAAAGCAATAGAATAGACCTATTAGTGAAACATTATGGCTAAAAATGTCTAAATTACCAATAAAAGCAATAGAATAGACAGGCCTAAACAATTAAATTTTACTGCAGCAAAACAAAAAAGAATTATAAAATTTGATATCGAAGCTGTACATATTGAATAGGTGAATCAAAGTGGTAGGAAAATGATCCAAGTAAAATTTTAAAATTGAATATTAAAGTAATTTTTACTATTTTTAAGTACAAAGTAATGTTAAATATCACGAAAATAGAAGTAATTTAAGTAAATTTTATATATTACAAGATAGCATAAAAAAGAGCATGAGAGATTTCATCTCTGAGGGATCAGCCAGCTACTTCTCAAAGCAAATAAAATTAATTAACATTAACCAGCATTATAAGTCAAAGTAAGTAATATATATAAGTAATACTTAAGATACCATTCATCATTATGAATGATCAATCAAAATTATAAATCAACAGTCAATCTTGTGACTGGATTCGAACATTAAAAAATATAAATCAACAGTCAATCTGGTGACTGGATTGGAAATGGGTCTTCTATAGACCAGGCTAACTATTGAGCCTTTGCCTGCTTGGGGCAATTATTTAAACATAACTTGGATACACCATCTTAAGCTCATCCATCAGAATATATAATTATAAAAACAATAATGCTGGGATATTAAAACATGCTGATCATCATCAATGCTCTGGCTACTTGTACTGGCCAATTATGAACTTAACTTCTAATAAGACTAAACTAAAATAAAATGTAGTGCAGGGGCTTTAAAGAATATAATCTTATGTGTCAACCAGCATGATGATGATTGATCATCACTGGATACCCAAAAGCACTAATAAACATCCCCATTTATATATTCAGCCCATTACTGCACGAATCTAGCTCGTAGAACTTAAGCTCTATTACTGTTATGGTGACCAAGAGATAGTGATGCAATACAATTTTAAAATTGAATATAAGTTTATTAACAATAAAAAAAATATTAAGGTCAAAGATTTGAAATATAGGCATTCTTCACATACCTGGAGCTTAACTGTAAATATAGGGGATATGAACACAGACTTTCGAGAACCCTCCAACTATCCATACTATCTCATACCACTGATACACATGACCTCACACATGCAGAAAAGATAAATATCAACCAATATGTATTTCTTGCTGAACCAGCACTCATCAGTTGACGCAGATTATCTCTTACACACATATATAATTAGTGCTCAATATATATTAAGATAGCAAATCTTAATATTTGTAATGGGATTGGGATATGATAGAGACCAGTCAGGAAAGTCATAATCAGGAAGTTATAATCCAGGTAATTGTCAGTATCAGGAAAGTATAATTCAAGTATGAACTTTCTCTTGGTAAGCTTGGTTTTTGGCCCGTCAGTAAAATATAGTCCAGGTAAGTTGATCTGCAGTGATCTCCCTACTGTCTGGGATTGATGAGCTTCAGGCCAGCTAATTATTTTGTCCACATTTATAGCTATGAATTTTGCCACTGAAAGATGTCCTATTTCTCCCAAGTAAATTCAAACTCCACTATCATGAATCAATAGACGGGTGCTGGATCTCCTGCCTTTGACTTCAGCTACATCTTCACGAGAGCTCTGTCCAACTCTGCTAACTAATTCTGCAGCTAGCTATGCTGCTTCTCAAAAATATTATTAGCCAAGCCTGGCCTGCTTTTACAAAAACTACAATCCAGATTTTGCAGCTCACCAATCTGCCACTGCTTCAGAAAGAAATTAAGACAACTTTGCAGCAGACCAGCTCTTACAAAAACTACTATCCAGACTGCAGCTGATATTTTTATTGGCCCTTTTATAGAATCATCTGAGGTGATAACAATACCTTGATTGAAAAGGTTTTTTTTCCTCTCTCGAATCCCTTTTGAAAACAAGTTTGAAATTTTTATCAAAGTATGATATACATGTTTTCACTTAGGGGATTTCTAATAGATAGAAATTTTGTTCAATTAATTAAAAAATTTCAAAAATACCACACTTGTTTTTAAATTTCAAAATCAGAATAACAATAGAATATTTATATTTATTCAGACCTTTTTAAAACTTTAATTTATAATAAAATTTTATTTTAAATCAGTTATTTAACCCTTTACAGTTATTATTATTCCAAGTGAAATATAAAAAATATCTACAAAAATTAATGTCTGTGTTTATTTCTACTACACACACATAACTGTGGCTGTGTGCCATGTAACTCAGATGGCTACAATATATATAGCCATATATACATGTGCTTTACCATTCATTGTTTATTTAACCACAATGAATGGATATTAAAATAAATGATTAATGAAGTGTATGTATAATGGATTAATATTATTAATGAAATTTAAACGTACATAATGTTAGAAATTAAAAGAAGTTTCAAGTAAAATAAATAAAAAATTATTGCATAAGCAAAAAGAAATATTGGCTAATGTATTTTATGTAATACCAAAATACATTATGTAAAAATTTAGCTTAAAATCCGTTAAAGAAAAATGATGTAATATAAAATCGTTTGTTTAACAATAGTGTAAAATCATATGTTGCTTTTAAGATCTTGTAAACAATGGAAGCATTGGTAGACTTCAATTAATTAATGGAAAGAAAAAAGGTATAAATATTAAAGTTCTTCTTTGTTCTGATCAATCATATTTTTCTTGTTCTAAAATCTTGAACGTCATCTAACAACTTCGTAAATTTCAGTTACATGCGAGTAGAGAAGGTTATCTCTGCTCTCCCTGAGTCTGTCCTTGGGTGTCCTAGAGATGAAGCCCAGCAAAAGACCTAAGAACCATGCCTGATAACTACCTACCTTTGCTGCCAGAAAGAAAGACCTATCTAGATGGAAACATGAGCACAGACATCCATGATGTAGATCTTAACTGCAGTCAAGAAAGAATGATAGCATCATGAGGTCTCTAGAATGAACTCTTAATTCGCCACCCTTATAAAGCATAATCCATATACAAGCGCTTCTTAGTTACCGATAATTTTTATCTTTATCATTTTTTAAATTTTTATTATTATTCTGGCTAATTCTATCAATAATGCAGCATTTAAGTCAGCATTATATATATACACTAATTTTACTGTATGTATTCTAACGATCAATTAGTTTTTTTTTGTGTTATATATTGAAACAGTACGATTTATTTATCATTCAGTTTCATCTATAATGTTTCATAGTAGTATATTTTCTCTGGTTTAAACCCCTCCCAGTCCAAGTATAAAATCTTATTATAATTTTATTTTGATATGTAATAGCATATATTTATGTTGAGTTGGTATTTTTCGGTCAGCTCATATAGATATACACATATATTTTTTTATTAAGTTATTTTTAAATAAGAAAAAAAAATGTGAATATGTTACGATTAAAATAAAAAGAAATTATTTTGTTTTAAATATGTTTTTGAAATAAAAGTTTTTACATATAAATTGACATTTTTTTAACTGAATTATATTAAAATAGAGATTAAGTTGGAATTTTAAAAGCTTTTCTTAAAAAAGTTTTCTTTTGTTTCTAATTCTGAGAAATGGAGAAAAGAAAATATAGATTTTTCTTGTTCTAATTAGTTATATTGTTGAAACTTTAATTAGTGAAGGTATTTTGTTATCTATTGCGCTTGCCAATTTGGAATGTTGCTATGAGATTAAAGGTGTGAATACAGACTTTGAGAGATTTGATTATAAATTGCGTGATTACCTTTTGTTCAAAAAGTATTGACATTTTGGCTGCCCATCGTGACCAACTGCCCGAGTTAAATTTGGTACAGGCTTATCCAGAACTGCAAAAGCTAAATAAAATACAAATAATATTTTAGAAAGTGCTGAGAATATGCTGAGTGGCTAATAGACCACAGAACTTTCCCCATTGGGAACGTCTCTGCTGGACACCACCAGGAACTACCATGGAAACGAGCCAAGAAAGGAGTACTTGTAGAGCTAGCTGAATGTATAAAACTAGAATGGAAATAACAGAAAATCTTTGGATGAAGAAAACCTTATTACCACGGAAGGAATCAATACACTGATCGATCAGGATAAATAGACTTTTTTTTTTTACAAGAAGTATTCCTGATATCTATAAACTATAACAGCGCAATAGAGTGGTGAAATGCCCTCGCTATACTTTCAGAAAAAAAAAGTTTCAACAATAGAAGAGAATGTTTAAATTTTTTTTTGATTACTTATTTTATGTTAATGCAAATAATTAATATATTTTGGTATGTTTGCATTTCTTAATTAATCTAACAGTCAAGATATATAGCCAGAAATAATAATTATATTCTTGTGTTAAGATCAATAAAAAAAAAAAAAATTAGAAAGAGTAGTAGAATGTCAAAACGGGTTTAACGCTTGAAGGAGAGGGTTTGAACATGTTATTAAACATATTCTTATAGTAAGTCACCTTTAAGAACATTATTCCCCATGAGTATTAAAGATTGTCAATACACTTGTATTAAGTGAAGGCGTGTGTTCCTTCGAGAACGATATGTTAAACTAGCAATAATATTGATAGAATGGGAAGTGAAAGAAGGGTTGAAATGGGAATAAGAAGTAGGAAGAAAGAAAAAAAAACTTGGGTATAATTATAATAATTATATGAATAAATAAGTCATAATCCAAAAATAAAACTATTACTTGTTTAATTCTGTTATTTAATATTTTAAGTCTTATTTAATTTTTTTTATTAGTCCAATCATGTCCTTGATATATTACATTTTTAAGTTACCATTTCGTATATAAATAAAAATACCACGATTGTTGAAAGTATCTCACAGTCTGGTTCTAGATTATTCCTAGTGGCGCCCTTGTTCAGTGATTTTGGGGATAAGGAGTAATAAATTTCGATTGTTACAAAATGTCGCAGCACAATGTGTATGTGCGCACATCTAATAGTAATATTAATATATTTAAAGTAGGTTGTAAACATCGTTGTATGTATGGGAACATACCTGTGTACATATGCGAAGGGAACCGTAATGTGATAGATTTGGAAACATTACAACTTTTCTAAATTATTTCTTTTAAGTTACTAAATTTATAAATTTGTTTGTGTTCGCATATAAATCTTAAATTCAGGGGTGACTATCTTATACATATAACAGAATTTTGACAACTTAAATCTTTTTTTTAAAAGAAGAGAATCAGGCTCATCGGTTTCTCAGAAATACCTCTCATTAAACTGTAAACTGAGAACCGATTTTTAAAGATGAAAAAAAATAAAATTAAAAAAAGACAAAGACAATATCATTAATCTGGCACTCCTTGTCAATAACTAAGCTGGATCCTTTGTTTTTGTTAAAATTTATTAAGCTCTTAAAAACTTAAAAATTAAAAAGTTGTAAACAACTTAATGGCTTGTGAGGGGGGGGGGATAAGAAAGAGTTAATAAAAAATCCCAGTTTTAATTTAAAAAACACACTCTCTAATACTGGGATCAAATACAGCCAGGCGCTATGCCAAATTTTAAGATGAAGACCCGAGGCTAGAAGGCCTATCGTGCCTTCTTTTTCACGAGGGAAAATGTTCTAGGAGATGGAGGCAGTCCAGAACAGCAGCCTACCAAGAATAAAGCAGCCCAACAGTGAATGTTCTACACCATGCAAGCCACCCCAGCAAGAAGATCAATAACTAATCTTTCGCAGAGGTTTTAAACTAAAGTTAATACATCATTCTCATAATTCTTAAGCTAGCTATACTATAAATGTGCACAAACTCTTAAGTTAAAATTACTATTAATAAGTAAAGCCTGTAATAAAATCGTAGTTATTAATTTAAATATCTTAATGTAATCTTATTTAAAAATAATAATGTTGGAAAATCTTGCCTAATTAAAAGTTAAAATAATATTTCTGTTAAAACATGATAACTATTTTAGTTATTATTCTTAATCTATCCAATCTGCGGATATGCCTTCATTACTTTGTTTATTTGATATTCATTAATTATGCTATCCCATCCCTCAGAGCAGAGATTACTAAATATTATAACCATAGAGAGACAATTAGACGCTCTCATATAATCTTAAATTGCTTGTTAGCACACAAATAAAATCTCCAATCTGAAAACCTACTTACATATATGTTGAGCTACTATGTTTTAGCTTAATATAATTCAGGTTTGCATGTTAAATGATTGCATTTAGTTAAATAATAGCAAGAATGATATTTTGAGGCATATTATAAGTAACTAGGTAAGTCCTAAATATGCTTATTCCTCCTTAGTTTATTATCATAAACTATATAGATTTAACTGTAAACTAGATCATTTTAATTAACCCCCTTTTAGCATGTTTAAGTATGCTAATTTACGAATGGGCGTATAGTAGGTTCGCAGATCGAAACTAAAGCTTTAGTGCATGATTAATTTAATGTTTGATATTTGGAAAGTGTTGCAAATGTGTCTTTATGAAGCACATCTGCGCATTACGCCTTGCTATATATATTTTATTAGAATGGGCTTTGGTGTAAGGGCCACCCCATTACTCATAGTTTGGACAGCTCACTTTTTAGAACTGGAACACGAGGGTCCAGATTATTTTATAAGCTGTTCCGATACTCCTAACTAAATGCTCTCTATATTTATGATAGCAAGTCATACGGTCCACAGGAACCAAGTACTTGGTACTGAATCCTCTGACTTAACTGCACATTCAAGCCGCAACCCTTATTTAGTTTATGTAGCACCGTAGTCTCGGAAGCTCCGCTGCAAAGCACCAGTTCATCTTCCTTTATATTATTCAGTTCAGCATTGATCTGAACTCCAGATCTAGTTTATATAAACAATCTGCATAGGGAGTACACTTATTGCTCACTATGTAGAATTAATAAATAAGTTATACATAATGTTGTCATTCTTGTATGTTTAACCTTAGCAAACCTGGACATGACATAGTATAAGTCAGGCATATTAACTGTAGATAACCAAATTAATTAAAGTGGCAATAATTAATTGATAAAATGTATAAAGTGTAGAGATGAGATTTTGTACCCATCCACTCATCATTATACATCTGCTATGTAACCTTATACCTATTGTCATATTGTTATTATTCATTTCTCAAATAAATATATATATACAGCATCTTATTCAAAATTCATTACCATTCAATTAAATATTCTAAATTATGTTAGAAAATTCAAACATGCATTATCTAATTAGTCATAGATGTGTGTGTTAGTTATTTATGTAATAATTTAGTCACTTATTCCCCCGAGTCTCATGTTCCACCCTTTTCTACTGCCAGCACGTGAACTAAGAGTCAGAGTATAGCCTCATATATGTTATTCATTGGGGTAGTAAATCTTGGAGCATTAGTGAAGGAGTTGAGGTGCAATCAGATTCGAGATCTCAATCCCTCATCTAGATCAGCCTTGGTACAATTTGCCAAAACTCTGGATTTTGTTGCGTGAATGTACAAATATGACCATTACAATATATATATATATTTACAAATCATTAGCGTACCTACAAAATCAACAAGTTTGGTTATTTCATTGATAATGTGGAATATATATGTATGTAGGTGAGAGGTTGGATGATTAAATTTTAAAATTAACTTAAAAACTTTTTTATTTTCCCTCAACCCGCTATATAAGGCAGAACTTGTTTTTTTAAATAAATAATAAAAGTTGTTTTGACTCTATGGGATTTCTCATCCACCTTCTCCAGCATTTATTTTTATTAAATTTTTTTAAAAGGAGAGAGAAAGAGTACATTGCCATTTAGTTATTTAGCTAAACTCTAGGTTCAACATGTAATTACACATATGCGTCTATTTAATTTATTGATTTTTTTTTTTTTAGAAAAGTACCTCGCAATTGTTATTTCTATATGTATATTTAAATCTAATATGCTTATTAAATAATTATGTATTAGAAGATGCATTATGTGTCTGTTATTTTAATATTTTGTAATAGAGGGGTACAGTGTGATCCTTTACACATATTTATATATTCAATATTCAACAAATCTATGTGCGATAAATTAGTTAAATAACGATAATTCTTGATTAATCATGCTACAAATAAAATGCTGGTATAATACCCGCCATATAAGCTAATTCAATGACTTTAAAGGGATGGGGTTTTTATTATTGTATAACAGATTTTCTAGCACAGTAACATACAGGATCGTACATCTATATATTAATGTTAATAAGGCTTTAATATTTATGGTCATTTGATTGTATTCCCAATACTGTGTTACTTAGTAATTGTACCGTGTCTCTACATTCTTTTATTGCTTTTCCGAATTACGTCACCCAGCCAGCTTGTGCATACTGGATATATCAGTTTCCTTTCTCTAATCAATTAGAGGCGAAGTAGCTATCCATTAATCAAATTGGTGAAATGATAAAGATTTTACTATATTTTAGAGACACGTATTTAAATATATACCCTTTTTGTTTATAATTATGCCTGTTGATATACGATCTATTTGCGCTGCTAAGCAAATCTATTGTTAAAGATTCATTAGGGTTATATATATATTTGCATAATTGAAGCTATGTTTAAGTCAGCACCCAGCTTGTTTAAGTACGTTTTAACTTTACCATGTTTTTGCACCAGAGATCGATTTCTGCACTTCCTCTTTACCTGGTCAATTTCATTCCTGTGTTTAATAATGCATATCTAATGTTTTGTTTTATTTTATTTCAAAAATTGTAAGTTACAACTGAATCTTATATACATATGTGGGCATTTTCTCAAATTATTTGTAAATAATTACATTAAATAAAATATAGACAGTCATATACTAATAATAAATTATAATTTATAATAGTAACAAAGTTGTAGATATCCAGTATTTGTTAAATCTGATCATCACAAACTAGGATTCCTAAGAGTCTTGTCTCTATCTGACCACCAGGACTCCATTAAGAAAATTAACTCTTGTGAGGTTAAGCTAGTGAGTCTCTTAGTTGGTGGATGAGGTTCGAATCCCTTTACCTATGACTCTGGGTCAGGTTAAAGCACCTATACTTTCTGACCATTACAGTATTTACATTAAAATTAATTTCAAAAATACTTATATTGGTTTTTTTTAATAAAAATAAACAAATAAAACAATAATGATTCTATATAACACACAAGCATAACCATTGAAGAGGTTCACTTTAAATTTCTACTTCCTTGCCTCAAATTTAAAGTCATATCATTACATATACAAATAAATAAAAAAAAGTGGTGGCGGGGAGGGGGATTGCAGAGTTTGCAATGTTGATGTGGTTAATTAAAGTGATTAAATAAAAATATAAAAATGATTATTGATTAAGGAAACTAAGATAAGAAATTGCATATACACCTGGGTCTCGTTTTATGCGGATTATTTTAATGCGATTTTGAAGTTTTGCGATTCATGTTTCTTCTTAATATCCTTCATATTTCACTATATTTATTAGATATCAAGAAATTTAAATTATTAAAAACTTATTTTGACTTGAAATACTTTTTTTTTCTTTCAAAAATATAACATTATATTAGCAGCTTACGTTAATATGGCCATAAGTTATATTTAGAATCTTAGCTTCTATGTAAATAACCTATTTATACTAATGAGTAAATAATAATAATAGATTTATACATACGTATAAAAATATCACAATATTCAAAAATTTTAAACTTTTAAAATGTATTTTGTTAGATATTAACAGAAATAAATATTTTTTTTGATTTTTAAAATTAATAATAATGAAACTGAAAATAATCTTTCGAATGATAATGTCTAATCTTTTTGTATAATTTCTGAGAGATTCTAGTATTTGTTTAAAAAGAAGCTACAGTACATCACATCACATTGAATCTGATTTCTTACTAGTTCACAAACGAACACAATAATGATTATTAAAATATATATGAAAAAATGTAAAATTAAATACTGTAGTTAATAAAAAAAAGTTTGTCTTTTATTAATTTTTTTCGTATATTTGAAATTTTTTATTAGTCATACTTTATTTCTTTATTTTTTAAATGAGAATTTTAAACTAATTTTTCCTTGTTGCTTTACTTTTATGCCAATTTCTGAAAATTACAGGAACCTATCACCCATTTTTCAAGGTAAGTTACGTTTATTTTTGTGCGATTCCTTTTGTGCACATTTTCTGAGGAACCTATCTACTGCATAAAACGAGATCCAGGTGTATATTTAAAAGTGGAGAATTCCAAAAAAAAAAAAAAAAATGCACGGAAAATATACCAGGATAAGAAAGTTTACGATATAAAAAAACCAAAAGCAAAACAAAAAATAAATATGAATATTTTAAAAAATCAAAGGACTAAAAAAATTGGAGAAAATCATCTAAGTGATGTGTAGATGATTGATGTGATAATCTAAAAAAAAAAAAACAAATTAATTATAAGTTCTTGAAGAATAAAGATAAAAATGATCTTTGTTGAGATGAACGGTGGCATCTGCCTTTTGTTCAGATAATTAACGAAGATGTTGATATGCATATAATAAGTTTATTTTTCTTAATAATAAAAAAGAATATATAAATTTAGAAATATACCTCGTGGATTTTGGCAAATATAGCAGAAATATTTCTTCGGTAAATTATCTTCATTGTGAATATTGAAACAGCTACCATGTTGCCAGCACAGACAAATTTCACACTGAAAATAAATGATCATCAAATGAAAATAATCATTTTGCAAATTGTTTTAAATATATGCTGCTTTCACACTTCCTAAATAACCTATAAGTAATTACACAAACTTTCAAATAGGCCTTCAAAAATTGATAACTCAATAACTTTTCTTTAATTAAAGGATCATTTAATTTTTTTTAATTAGATACACTTTAAGAAAAAATAATGAGCAAGCAAAGCATGACAACTTTTTAGAAATATGTTACCACATTTAGAACTGTTAGAAGAAAGAGTTGAAGGCAATACTAACCATACCATGTCCCATCAGCTAAAATCAACCAAGTCTATATTCTTTGAGCATATAACATAAAAATGATACTAATCGGTATGCCAGACCAGCACCGGTGACATTGTTTCTCTGCTAAAAACCCAGAAATATGCCGTTTATATGACCCAATATTTCTGTGCTTTTGCAGAGAAACTTACGGCCTATAGAACAGTACTGTTCATATTAGCCACTGCAGGCGTATATGTCGTTAAGCACGCAAATATTATGGCCTGCTAGTGTGCTTCGCGACACTAAACAAATACCCACAACAGATCGCTATCGTATGATGTGAAAGTGTAGTAAATTCAACTGGCCATAACTGTTGTAATATGCATTCTAATTAAAGGTCTTACCTCCTACCCGACGTAACATTTGATACTAATGATTGTAAGACTGTCGCCAGTCTTCCCTACAAATTTTGGAAGGTGGAAAAAATTGCAAAATATCATGGTCAAGCACCTTTTCTCAGAACTCACGCAAAAAGTCATGTAAATTACGAGACAAATAAATGTCTGGGATTGCACGTAGTTTTGGACATCATAAACTTGGTTTGATCAGTGATGACAAATTATTTGGCAACCCCCCTCCCCCCCAAAAAAAAAAACCATTAAAATAAGATCAAAACTTTTGAGTTTTTCACCTTTGGTTTTTTTTTTATTTATTTTTTCTTTTTCTTTTTTTTAAACCCATTTCTTCCCCCCCCCCCCCCCATTTATTTTTCTTTTCTCTTTTTTTTTTTTCTTGTTTTTTTTTTTTTTTTTTTTTTTTTATATAAAAAAAATATTTTTAAAAATTAAATTATAAAAAATAATAAAAAATTTAAAAAAATTTTTAAAATTTAAAAAGTTGAAAAAAGAAAAAATTTAAAAAATTTTAAAAAAAATGGAAAAATAAGAAAAAATTAAAAAAAAAATAAAAATATGCCCAGGAGCTAAATTTTGTGTTTTTAAAAGAAAAGCAGGCCGCCCCCCATAAAACCATAAAACCCATAAAAATTTCATTTTTTTATAAATAATTAATTTTAATTTTTTTTTTTTTTTAATAAAAATTAATTTATAAAAATTTTATTTTTTTTTTATTTTAATTTTTTAAAAAAAAAAAAAAAAAAAAAAAAAAAAAAAAAAAAAAAAAAGAAGAGGAGGAAAAAGAAAAAAAAAAGGAAAGAAAACATTTTTTAAAAAAATTTAAATGTAAAATATATAAAAAATTCAATGACTGATATAATAGTACTTTAAAAGTAATATTTTTTCAAAAATAAAGTAAATTTTAAAGCTATAAAAATACAAGTTGCAAAAGAAGCATTAACAATTGCTTAATTTTAAAATATAATTGAGTATTTAGACACATGCAATGCAATATAAATAAATCAGATTTGAATTAAATTATTTAAAATAATTTTTTAGTTTTTATTAAATGCTTTTACCTAAAGTCGAATCACTGTATGTTTGTGTGTTTATTTGCTTTATAGATAAAGTTTAGTTCAAATAAGACATGGGAGAACGCTTTTAAAATCTAGGTTACATTTAAAATAATGCGTGATTTTTTTAAAATTTCAATTGAAAGCTTGATTTATTGATTTAATATACATACTAAATCTGATATAGATCTATAGACTACAAGTATCAAATCATGCTTTCTACAATCTTTTGAAGAAATAAAACTTTAAATTGATTTATCACTTATAGTTTATGTATATATTACAGTAAGTAATAAATGTCATTTAAAATGAAAAAAAGTTTTAATTCATTACTTAAATCATTGAACAAACAAATAAAAATTAGCATTTTGATTTGAATGAACTGTAAAATGCTAACTTGTCAAGAATAATTTTTTTTATTTTTATAAATGGTGATGAATGCATGTGAATCTCTATTGTTATATCTTAGGTCAAATTTTTTGGATCTTAGGAATAAAACAAAAACTTTTATTTAAAGAGTCAAAAAGTTAGTTGCAACAAACAGTCATTTAAAATGTAAAAAAAAATAGTTTTCAATTCATTATTTAAATGATGCTTGATTTAATGATTTATTTTACACACATAAGAGTTATACATATTAACTTATTGCAGAAATATCAAGTGATAAGTATATGTAAATTATAAGTGTCAAATCAATTTAAAGGAAAATCATACTACCTGCAATCTTTTTAATGAATAAAACTAAAATTTTAAATTGATTTGACACTTATAATATATATATATCAAAGTGAGTAATAATTAATACATCATTTAAAATGGAAAAATTAATTTCAATACATTACTTAAATGACAAAATAAACAAATAAAAACTATCATTTTAATTTGAATCCAAAAAAAACTTCTAAAAAGTTTCCTTCTCATGCATAAAAAAATCTTATAAATGATTCGAAATGCATGCCAACTCCCTCTCTGTTACATTACATTGTTGGGTAGGATTTTTTGGAACTTAGAAATGAAACAAAAACTTTCACTTTACTGAGTCAAAAAGGCAGTTGCAACAAACAGTAAGGAATAAATATGTCATTTAAAATGGAAAAATTACTTTCAATTCATTATTTAAATCATTATTTTAAAGAAATAAAAACTAACATTTTAGAAAATAAAACACTGTTGCAGAAGACAATGCAGAAATGCTAGGAAAATAAAATAAAACATAGTAGACTACAATAGAAATATGCTTACATTTGCTTGAAAAGAAACCAGAACAGTTCAAAAATGAACTGGCATCTGTTTCCCAATGCATGACAAAAATAGAAGCACTGGAAACAAATAAGCAGCACAGGCATAAACGATACACAAAATGCAAGGTTGTAGTGTAGATAATGCAGTTGTATATTTGGGATGAAAACTTTTTAAAAAAGACAAAAATATGTTGCACAGACATGTAAGATTATTAAATGATCTTAGAACAGAACAACTGGAATGCTCTTAACAGAAATATATAGAATTAGAAATCAACTAATATATAGTGAAAAAAACAACAAACAAACATAAAAAGAAAACGATATTCACATTTTTTACTTTTGAATTTTTCTGAATATTAAAAGACAATAAAGATAAATATTTTATAGTAAATGCTTTTATTGTGCACTAAAAGCCAAAACAAAAATTGTTTCTTCAACAACAATTAGGGTTTTTAGATTGGATTTGAAATAAAAGCATGGTGAGTCCAGAAATTAATTAGGTCAATCCCTATTTTTCCACTTTTTATTATGAGTTTAGCTAGTGATAGCCTATGATGAATCTCTTCACTATTGCACTTATTACTGTTGATGAATGATGATTTAGTAGGAAAAAAGTCTTAACCCACTTTTATATCTTCACTATCAACTTTAAAGCCAGTTGCCATCCTTAAAGTTGTAATCTTAATCTTTATATTGAGCATAATTTGATATTTTCACTCTGTTCTAAATTTAAACATTGCAACGAGTTCTTGAAATTTATTTTCAGTTTTAAGATCGATGTCATCAGACTATCTAAAATTATTGATGTTTCTAACCATCAATCCAAAAACCCACATTTATCTTCATCTAATATGATTTTCATCCAAAAGCACATATTTTTTAATGAATTGTTTGTTCATGAATTCTATTGATTGTTAATTTATTAAATTATATATCAAAAAGCCAGAATACTGTATTCTACTGAAATTAGTTCCATCAGACGATATGCAAGAAAATAATATTTAGAGATAGGCACCATGCCTTTCTTAGTTTAATTGAAAAATAATCTAATGAATCTTTAAAAGTGATAGTGCAAAACAGCACATATCATTTATTTGTGGAAATCTGATTAGATAGCTAACACATTCTCTTCTTTACTTTCATTCTGATTATCGGAATCAATATTATTATTTTTACATCAGTGACCACCATCATTATTGGCATCATCAACTAAACATAATTATATTTATCTCATTAGCAAGTATATATATATATTGTAATGGAATAATAGATATTTGTAACTGAATGAAGGACATTTGCGACAGAAATAATAATAAATTGATAGAAAATGATCCATTATTAACATATATGTTTATCTAATCTGTTATTTGTACCAGTAAGTAAACATTGTCACAGTATAGATAAATAGATGAGTGATGAAATGATAGTTGCTATAATTCAATAACTAAATCTAACATTATAGCCCGATTGCAACTATCCTAACATTAATTCTGTCACATTAGTAATGAAATAAATAAGTTATCTCAGTTCTCCATATAAAATAACAACAATGACAATTAAAACTATCATCATTAAAGATTTAATAATATCTAAATATTGGGGATGTCATTTGAACAATAAAACACACTGGCCATTGTCATCAAATAAAAGAATATTAAATATAGCAACTGAATAAAATTACCCACTTTGAGATTCCTGGAGTGCATTATGCTTATCTCCCATACTAGGTTCTTTTAACAAAGAATCCTTCCTATTCTTCTTTCCAACCATATAAGACCATTCATGGTCACATGCACATACTGGTGCTATTCATGATAACTTATAAAATATATATTATATAAAGTTAATATTATGAAATTGGAAAGGAATTATATTACTCTTTATTCAGTTTAGCTAAGTTTTTTTTTTTTTTTCCACGAGCGCCACTAGATTGTTTTAAATCTAGATAAATATCTGTCTAGAGTGTACTGAGTTCAAACTCATTCAGTACATTTTTATCACACATGACTTGGATGACTAATGAAAAAATGACATTCTTACATTTTATCTATATCGATAAAATTACAAGATCCCAATATTACCAAAATTTATATTATAGATCAAAGATTCTTATAGACATTGCTAGCTCATTTACGTATATTGATGAACAGACATGTATAATCCTATTAATGGCTTCCAAACAAGCATGTGAAGACCATTATTGATATTGATGGCCATTTAACTAGATTATTTTTCATAATATAAAGGTAATAATGATGATGATAATACTAGTGATATGATGATAATAATAATAATGATGATACTAGCCATAGCTTATTAATAAACTCACAACAATAAATTTATCTTTATAAACTTATAGGCATCCATTAAAAATTATCCTATTTCAAACGGGGATTTAAATATTACATTCACTAGCATTTATAAGTTTATGTTTATTTACTAAAATACTAGGACTTAACAATACTAGTGATGATGAATGATCATCATGAATCTCTTTGCATAATATTCAACTTTCCATAAATCTTTATTTACTACATATATTAATTATGCTAAACATTAGATTCAACGATTATAATTTATTAATGATGATGATGGCGATCATAACTCTTATATAGTATTATTTGAAACATTTTAATCAATAACACGATATCCATTTTTGATGAGGATGATCAAAACTCATGGATACAACCCAATTTTAGCCTTTCAACTATTGAACTATAATTATTAAAATTTGGTTATTATCAAGCTTAATCCTTAAATACCCAAAGATAAATTAACATTCTAGTTTACTTAATCTTTTGCGAGCGCTTAATCTTTGCAAGTGATTGCTCAATATTTACGAATGATAATAATTAATAACTGTGAGCAATGATGATGAATTAAAATGATAGAATCAAGACAAGAAAAACACAACAATATTTTTTCAATAAGAACTCGGAAAACCAATTAAGATATATATAATTATATTTTATTAATACTATTACTCTTTCTTTCTTTAAAATCAAATCAATAATTAAATAAATGGCTTATTATTACATTAATTCAATACAAAAATTAATATAAAAATTTATATAAGCACAAGCAAATAAACTTAATATATAGGTTTGCCATTTCTGGATATTTCAAAATAAGCTGGCTTAAAAAAATTCATTTTATGGAATGCTTACTTAAGTCTTTCCTAACTTATTATATCATAAAATAAATTTCATATGTATCCTATGTGTTTTATTTCACTTCCATTCATATGTAAGCCTTGCTCTATAATTTCTCACACCTAAACTATTTATATATAACCTATTCCTTGACATGTTTGTATAAGCAGTTACACATGCACACATTCGGTAATGTTAACATATATGTTTAAAATGTATACCCACAAATTATATATATAAAATATTTTTGCAACTTTTTAGCAAAAGAAAATAAATACAGGATATTAATTTTAATATGCAACAAGATAAAATAAAAAAAAACATTATAAATGCATATATTTATAGGTTGCTCATTATCATTAACAACTGAAGAACAATTAAAAAAAAAACATTTCAACATTACAATATATAATAAAAAAAATAATAAAAAAATTAATGAAAAATTTAAGTTTAAAGATTTAGACTATGTTTGTGCTATGTTGTGAGATATTGCAAATAACTATAGATAAACAAGTCTTTAATGTTTCTGTATCAAAAAAGAAAATTGCTTTGACCAGTAAATTAAGGTTTACTTTTAATAAGTAAGAATAAAAATCTGTTAAAGAAAGTAACCCGATCACTTTCACTTCTTATAAATGTCCTGAGTTTGAATTTTCAAACTGCTTGTCTTTGCTCCATAAAAAAGAAAGTTATTGCAGATACTGTTAAGATAAACATGAATCAATTGACTTGCTTGTTTCTTTAATTCTAAAATTATTTATTGTTGATTGGCTTCCTTCTACCATTTTAAAAAGAGCTATCATAAACACTTTTTAATAAGTATGTACTGACGGATTTGCTTGTCTCTCCCATTTTTAAAAAAAATAATCGCTGTAGACACTTTAGATGACTGAGGTAAACTTTAACAAAAATTTGATTCATAGCTTCAAACTTGGCTATATATGGATTTTATACATTTTCTCTTCCTCTTCCTTCCTCTTCTCCATCCATCCAAAGGTAATGAGCATAGAATAGACCAGGAGCCAAAAAAGAAGCATTTCATATAGCTTGTGTGGTTGGCTTCAAACTCTTTCATTTTGTTGGTTATTATTTGATTGGTATATGAGACCACAGTAGATTAGTGATTTTAACTCATTCTGTATTAATCAGGAAGCAGAAAAAAAATGGTTTAGCAATGCAGAGTCATGGTATTATACTCAGAAAAATATGTTAATCTCATTTCATAGAATTGTCAATACTCTTCTTATAAATTCAATTTTGTTCCATTTTCCCTCATTTTTCAATATTAATATTTCTGGAGATTACTTGTATATCCGCACATCTTCGTCTATTTTGACTTTATACAAGAGTCTTTTCCTTCTTTGCCCTTGTTCAATTTTTAAAAAGTAAAAAAAAAATCAAATCGCATACTTTCCTTTTTTTTCCTTTTCAACATTAACAACGAGGAAAAAATTGAGTGAGAGTTACATCTCTGTTTAATAATAATGACTGGGTGACTCTCTGTCTCTCCTTAATAATAATGATACTGAGTGACTGTCTATCTCTCTAAAATAATCATACTGAGTGTCCTTTAAACATTGTTTCAATCATTTATATTGCCAATCTTTGGTCAAAAGAAACTGACCACCTGCATATCTTATCTTGAGATAAAAGACAAAAAATCAGAATTTGACAAGTTGATGTACTATCGCGATTTTACAAGAAAATTAATAATCACCTTTACTTCCTCAAAGTACCTCTCTCCTTTAAAAAAAAATCTTAGATACAGATAAAAAACAATAAAGCTGGCAATCTATAGTCACCGGCAATAGGTGTTAAAAACGTTTTGTGTTTAAACAGACGTTCCCATTCTTTCACACTCTTTTGCACGTGTACATTTTCAAATCCCAATCTCTTATCTAGATCACTTTATTTGACACTTTCTTTCCCAACATTTTATTTTACAGAAATAAAACTAAATAACTGAATATATTAATTATTTAATAAGAAAAATAACATATTGAAATATCATTTCTTACAGCATTATATTCATTAACCACTTATTAATTTATCAACTATATATTACACATATAATATACGTACACATAAATCTATATATATATAAAAGAAATTTTTTTTTCTCAATTAAATAATATATGTGTGGGACATGAGAACATACATATATGTACAATATATATATTCAAGTAAACATAAAATACAACACCAATACATATATCTGTTTAATTTATTAAAATTCTACACAAGTTATGTCATGAAACATAATAATATGTTACAGAGATTATTTTTATTGCCTTCCCAACCATCACAAAATCTTGCAAATCACTTGAAAATATTTTTGCAACTCAAGCTTCACTGTCACACAGTTTGGACAGTTTTGTCTAATTTAAAACAAAATTTAATGTTAACATGTTTCATTACGGATTAAGGAACAAAACAGTCACTCACCTTCAAATCATAATTTATGATTCAGATATGCCAGCACTTGAATCACCAGTCACCTTTTTATTGGGTCACATTAAAAAATGCTGTAAATCAATTAATATACTTACCAGTCTTGATTATCTTTCTTCTCTTTTGTTTTTCTCAAATTGCCTCTTTCAACCACCACAGTATACTGCATACTTTCTCCAATAAATAATTTGTGATTTTCATGTTTTGTATAAAATGGCAAAGGAAAAATTTTAATCACTAGGTTTTTTTAAATACATTTTTTCATTTATCATATTGTGCTTGTGGTGTTAATGTGACATACATTCATATTATCATGCATGGCTGAAGATTTTTTCTTCTAGCCTGTTTACAATTAGACCAACAAGACAGCCATTACTGATTGATGAGTATCTAGCAATTCTTATCTGGATGACAAATTAAAACTGAAAACTATAAAATTACATAAAGAAATGCAAAAAAGGCCTTTGTCTCTACTGGGTTACTTAAAATTATTACTTTATTTTATTATAAATATTTTGATTTTCATTGAATACACATTATTACAATTACTTAGATCATAAACCCATTTTATAATTACCTGCATCATAAACCCATTTTCTTCATTTAATCCACAAACGCAATGTACAATTTCGTCTCTGCGAAGATCATCTCCAATGTCTTCATTTGTAAAAATAGTATCCATCGTACTTTCATCATGACCAAGTTCAGCCTTGAGATCTTCTGAAGACTCTAAAGGCAGTGATAACTTATCTATTAATAATAATAAAAAATTTGCAAATTAAGAAGTTTATATGTAAATTAAAATCAGTAATAACTTCAATAATTATCATAAACTATTTAAAATTTTCTGATAAACCAGATCCATGGACAAAACCCTGCAATTACTATTTGCTGGAGAGACACAATATTTTCACATTAAATTTTTAGTAATTTTATAAATAATTTCTAATAATAGATTGTAACAATCACTGATATAAAAAAAAACCAAGTTATAGCTTGAAACCATTTGACTGTCTTTTACAATTCCGAAGGTAATTATTGAAACAGTAAGATCTTCGTTTCACATTTTCTCACTTCTTTCCTACCCGCATACCCTAAATTTAAACCCCAATTTATGGTAGTGTCTGTATCGCACTTATATACCGAAATCCCGCCTAATTTAGACCAAGAGTATAAATGCTCGTTATATATATAATTCAATAAATCCCAACATTAATAAGTTATAAATTGCGAGTATGAACATGTATACATATTCATTTTAAAAAGTAGGTCATATAAGTCGTATTTACACACATACTGCAATAATATATTTTAAAACCTAAGAAAAATAACGTTTTGTTGTTTATAGTTATTTGTTTAAATCTATTTATTTTAGAAATATTACATTCGTAATATTTGATTCCATTTAATATAAAATAATATTCAACTTTTGAATAGATTTAAACATTTAGAATTTAAAAGTAAATAATTTTGTTATTTTAGATTTTAAAAATCACGCCACAAATTTTATGTAGAAAGTAAATAAGGGTTGGGAAGAAAACAATAGGCTTAATTAATAAGATTTTCTAAAATACATTAGTGGCTTGAATATTTGGTCATCAAGATAAACAACAGATGTCCACTTTGGTATTTTTTTAATTAAAATATGTTTCAAACAAAATTTTAATCCGAATATCTTAAAAGTAAAATTAATTATAAAACCCTGTTGTATTCTTTTAGATGTTCGAATAAGATAAATAACAGCATTTATTTGATAGCAAATCTATTTTTGGTTCTGGATTGATTGCCGCAGGTAGTTCTATTGTGAGCTCTCTTGGTATATATAGAGCCAAATTTATTAATTAGATGTTTTAGGCTTGTTTAGATGAATTCTTGATTAGTTGAATTGTTTTGAGAAATTATTTTAGATTATTATTCAGTTGAATTAGCAGCTGAATATATTATTTTTGAGAATTTATTAGTTGAAATTAGAATGTCAGAGAAGGGCCAGCAGGACGACGATATTCCTTCTCGAGAATAGCCATCCCTGCGACATGTCATATCATCTTATGCCCTTTACCTAAGAAGACCTACTATAAACTGCTGCTGAAAATACAATCAAATTTGATCCTAGACCAAAGAAGCTGCTAACATCAAAATACGTGCTGCCATTTAACTTCCACTAAAGTCTCCAATTCAAGTCAACCAAAGAAAACAAAATGTGCACGGACTGTCCAACATATATGAAGTAACCTAATTAACCCAAGAGCTCTTGTGTAATATATTCCCTTTAAAGCTATAGCTAAATTTTAAATGTATTTTCTATCATAAAACTGCCTAATTTTCTATAATCTTTGTAATCTAACTTGTGTGCTTTTCTCTCTATCCTTGAATTAATATTTTGAATTTTGCTAATTTGTTTCATTATGATAATGTGCCTGGATAGTCATCGAACGAGCGAATCACTTCTTTTCCCCTTTTGAATTAGTATGCCGCCATATTAGTGCGGGTTAATTGTAAAATTGACCCTATATTAAATATCTTGTAAAATAGCTTGTTCTAGGACTATTTTATTTTATGTCTTGATAACTGTTAAATAATTTTGTCTATTAAAAAAAGTATATTTCCATTTTTTTAAATATAACGCGAGGCGATGATGCGAGGTTAATAAGTGAATAATATAGAGAAATGAATGATTACGTATAATCTCATGAATCCCTGTTTAATCATGCATTTCCATTCCATTTTTCTTAAATATTATATCTTATTTTATTGCAATTTTACTTACTTTAAGAACTGTTAAATTTGAGGTCGAGAATGTGCTGACATTCTTAAAAAATTTAGGAATTGATTAAGCGCCTTTACTTGATTGAAGTCACCCCTCTTATATAATTGTTTATGCACTTTATATTTGTCTGTTGCCAGTGTAGGAGTATTGGTTGTTGAGGCCTGCTTTGATTTCTCAAGGGTACATATGGCTACGGCCATCCCCTCTTCTTCTTGTGGTTCCCAGATAGAGTATATGCTAGAAAGCCATACCTGGGAATTTTACGCATGGGTCACTCAGTCATGAAGTTACATGGTAGGATGCCAGGTTCGGGCTGATATTGTGACAAAACCTTTCACGGATTTATGGCGAGACGCCATCCCGTCAGCTTTATTATATTATTTTATTTTACAAAGCCACGCGGTTTCAACATACCACACTCCATCCTTTACATTAAACCTTCACTGGTACCACCTATCTCTTTTAATATTGAATGTTAGTATTTCTTTAAATTGCCCGCGTCTTGATCACTTCCTCACCTTATAGCTCAGTAAGCTTTCGTCCACACTATTCTTGAATTCAATATATGTTCTTGTATCAAATATTAAATATACGAAATTTATTTAAGCAAACATTTATTATATTTCACTCTAAGCACATCACATATCTTAGCAATCAACCTTTCTTTATCCAACTATATTTTTATTTAAGTACATTATCGTAATATAATACTGCATTAACCCAAGGTATAGAGAATATATAAATTAACAAGTCATTATTGTATAATCTAAATGGCATTTTTTAAAAATTCTATATTTTAGTGATTCAACGACACGGTCTGGCTTAAACAGACAATGCCCACCTTTATAATATTAATTTAATAAACAATCACATGATCACATTTCCTATACTAGCACATTAATTATTGATAAACAGAGTAATCAATGGATGCCAGAAGGCTTGTGCATAAAATCCCTATCTAATGCCTACTCATCCAATATCCCCAGACTAGTTTCTGGCTTGTGGCCTTCGTCAGTGAGAAGCTTTGGATCTGAGAGCACTGCATCTAGATCTTAGGATCTAATGCAACCCTCTAGCAACCAGCTTTTATCTCTACTTAACTACAAAACTATGAGAATGAAATTGAAAACACAAAAAATATTTTCAATCTAAGCTCAATAGCTTATATAGTCATATGGGTCTGAACTCAGTTCAGCACCCATACATTTTGGTGTCTTTGACCCATATGACTATATAAGCTATTAAGCTTAGATTGAAAATATTTTTTGTGTTTTCAATTTCATTCTCATAGTTTTGTAGTTAAGTAGAGATAAAAGATGGTTGCTAGAGGGTTGCATTAGATCCTAAGATCTAGATGCAGTGTTCTCAGATCCAAAGCTTCTCACTGACGAAGGCCACAAGCCAGAAACTAGTCTGGGGATATTGGATGAGTAGGCATTAGATAGGGATTTTATGCACAAGCCTTCTGGCATCCATTGATTACTCTGTTTAGCACAGGTGGCAATACTGTATGGAGAGTTTTGCTCTGTTTATCAACAATTAATGTGCTAGTATAGGAAATGTGATCATGTGATGCTTAATAGTTTAATACCAATCCTGCCTAATAGGATAGTGGTGGCTATGGTTGTAAAAGAGCCAAAGACACCAAAATGTACGGGTGCTGAACTGAGTTCAGACCCATATGACTATATAAGCAATTGAGCTTAGATTGGAGTTTTCAATTTCATTCTCATAGTTTTGTAGTTAAGTAGAGATAAAAGGTGGTTGCTAGAGGGTTGCATTAGATCCTAAGATCTAGATGCAGTGCTCTTAGATCCAAAGCTCCTCACTGACGAAGGCCACAAGCCAGAAACTAGTCTGGGGATATTGGATGAGTAGGCATTAGATAGGGATTTTATGCACAAGCCTTTTGGCATCCATTGATTACTATGTTTAGCACAGGTGGCAATACTGTATGGAGAGTTTTGCTCTGTTTATTTGTTAATAAACAATATTAAATTTTACTTATTTTGATTATATTTATTTATTTTCTGCGATCCACACTATTACTTCGATCTATATCACATTATATATATGTATAATGTACCATCCATAGACATTAGTTAGCAAACCTAATGATATATTTTGATATAGTCTCTTGCTTCTCCCTGACCACTGGCGCCGGCAAGAAACTATGCTATTAGTAGCATCAGATGGATTGTCATGTAGGTGTCGTTGTGGAGCATAGACTTTGGATTCGAACTAAGAATTTCTGGGAGGTAACTCCTCCTAGAGTGTTGAGTTTCGTGTCTGGGGTTTGAATTCTGCAGTATGTTAATGAGATACATGAATCTGACCGTTACATTATTTACAAAGGGAAAATCATACATTTAAAACCAATAAAATTTATGGAACAAAACAGTCATAATAATCCAAAACTCATGCACCACTTATCACACCAGATGCTGACAGAGCAATGATCAATTATGCACTTGAAAAGACTTCCACTGCCAGGAAATTATTATGAAGTTCAGCATTAAGCTAACATATGAAGCAAGCTTTTTATTAAATTAATAAACCATGATGAACTACAGCATATGAAATAGCATTTTTCCTTTAATACAAAATAAAGTTTAATAAATTAAAGTGCTGGTATAATAAATAGCAGAGACCATGTCACATTCATACCAAGTATACAGGTTGAAAATTTAAAGAGAAATAATAAAATAAAAAATGTAACAGAATAATAGATTGCTTAGGATTCACAAAAGCTTCAAGTCCTGGAAGTAATGAAGTAGAACTGCAATCCATACACATCAAGTTCCAGATTCCACCATTCTACCAGACCGCACAAAAAAAAATATCCTTTATCCATTACACTTTTCAGCAGTCATATTGGATTTTGGAAACTTCACTTTGCATTATGCAAAAGTGTTATATGTTATTACAAGATTAGTATACTAAGGAATGTAATTAAACTAAAAAAATATAGACATTATATATTCAAAATAAAATTAAAAAATAAGATTTTTATACTTTTGAATAATTATTATTTTTATGTTTAGACATATATTTTTATTGATGGATTCATTATATTCCTTCCAAAATTTCTAATAAAATGGTATATAACATGATTTATCTAAGACAATACATTATTCCAAAACATAAAAAAATAAAGACATTGATATCTTTCATTTTCCCTAGAAAGCCTTTAAGTATTCCTTCCTTATAATGTCTGTATAACTAATAAAAAAAAAAGTTGTAGAGAAAAGTAAGTCTCTAGTCTGTAGGCTGTATATAACTCAGATACAATATGTGTACTTAAAAAAAAGGGCTTAGATTTAGTGCAATATTAATAATAATAATGCTATTTTTATTGTCCTTTGTACTTTTCACCTAGTAAAAAAAAAATTATGTATTAGGTAGAATCCATCTAAAATATAAAATCAAATGATTACTGCAAAATGATTGCTTAAAAGTAATTAATGTCTGATCACCAAGTCAAAGCAACAACACAGCAAGATTTTGCAGGGATTGGCATATCAGTCAATACTCTTGAATAAAATTAAGTGAGGTGAAGTTTGAAGAGGTGCATTGCCTATTTCAATTGATAAGTAATAAAGCTGTCTCTAAATACTTTTGTTGTGTGCCCTATCATCACTCCATAGTCAAAAAAACGTACATTCCCTTTTTTAAAGCAGACAACATAGCACTTTCTTTTAAATATTATGAAACTACCAAGAGCACAGCTTGAGAACCAGATATTAGAATTTTATCTATGAAAACCTCCATAAGGTACAAATGTCAATTAAGGTTATCTGCACAGATACATAATTTGAATCAGTTCATAATGGCTATTTGAAATGTCACTTTACTGATTTTAAAATTAATAAAATTCTTAGTTTTATCAACTATCACCTCTCTATGCATAATATACAGTTGTAAAGCTTACATCACAGTGGACGTATATTTATCTGTCATCATATAAATGTAGAATTGGTCTAAATTTTATCGCAATTTTTACTTTTAATTTAATATTTGGTATTTTTTTTTACTATTGTTAACATTTAGATAAGAAAATATATGAAAAGAATCAAAACTTCTGAAAAATAAAGCTAGCTTTGTTTCTGATCAAAATCCAGATATCCTCTATCTATACATGAAAGCAATCAACATTTCATAAGTACAACAAGTTTCAGAAAATGAAATTCCTCCAAGAATAAAAACCATTAATCGAGATCTACTTTTATAATTTGTTGCACCTTTATCTTTATGCCAATGCCCATAGTGAGCACATGTAAGGGCAGGGCAGCTGCCAAAGGCTGTAGTTGATGTTCTTCCTCCAAAGAATCTTTAATAACTGAGATCCAACAAGACATTTGATAGGTTTGTTCAGTGATCCTTTCTTTACATGGAATTTGCCATGCTGTTTTCTTGTATCCATCATCTGCAATAATCTGTTGACCAAGAAACTGCATGTTAGTAATAATGAACTTTTCTGACGATGGTATTTGTGCATGTGGGATCAATTTCATGAGTTCTCTTCAGAAATTCTGTCGACATAATATAGAGCAAAAGCAACACATGGGTCTTATAATTAGTGACATTTTGATCTAATAAAATTAGTCCAATATTTTTCATCAGATCTTTAATGTTTTCTCCCTCAGCATCAACACTCATAGCTAAACCTTGTTCCACTCAACACAGTTGATCAGCACTGCCTTTGTAATGTTTCATACAGTTTTCAGTTAAGTTAAATAAAATGGAATATTTACTTAATTCTTTTTGGTATTGAGGAATTTTTAAAATCACAAATGATTTTTTTTTTCATCTATTTTTCTATAAAATAATAATTGAAATAAATAAATAAATACTTATGAGTGATTGCAAACCTAAAAATAATGTTAACAGTAGAAATTCATTCTGATCTATCAAAAAAAAAAAAAAAAACCATGCAGCAAAGACGATTGCTGCATTTATGGACAAAGATGGCTTATTAATTCTTTTTTTTTTTTTTAAGGCATTATAATTACTATTACTTCTAAGAAATCACTAGCAGAAAATTACAAGAAAGCTTAATCTCTCAGTCCCATCTGGAGAAACCATTGTCAATGCTTGAATCAGTTGAATAATCTATTATTCTCTGATGTCAGTTTATCATGATGACGAATTAAGGAATACAAACATCACTTTTCACTAATTCTTGTCTTCCATACATAAATCTGTTACAGCTACTAATCAAATAATTTAGACCTTCAACAAATGAAAGCATATGACTAAAAATACTTTCCACTGGAAAATTACTCAAATTTGGCAATTTAGAATGCCACTGTCATCTCTTTCTGCAAACAGAAACATAATTCAAAGGCACATTTGTTTCAAAAGCTGTAATGTATTTATAAAAAAAAAGTTTGCTGGATTAGATTTGACAGTGCAACAGTTTGCAGATGACGGATAGAATTATTAATTTTAGGCGAAATAGAAATAGATAAAGATACTAAACATATATGTTAAAAATATCACATTCTCGTTGATCCAATAGTGAAAGAGTTTGACTTTAAAGATATTTTAAAAAAACATGGAAAATTAAAAAAAAACCACTAATTCAATGATATGATAATATAAACTCTTAAAGCTCATTTTAGTAATGATTATCACCTTAAACTTGCGAGAAAACAGTATGACCCTTATCTTGACTTAAAGAAGCAAATTATAAATGCCAAATCAGCAAGAACATAAGTCTAAAACTGCAAAACTTTTAATTTTCAAGAAAAATAATCTGAAAAGTGATTGATACCTATATTCATGAAAAATTGGAGAACAAAACCTGCAGACAGAAATCAATAATTTCTGAAAGGGTTTAATAAATCTTTTTCCTAATTTTTTTTTCTTTTCCTACTTTGTCAAGAAATTACTTTAAAAAATTTTTCCCCCCAAAATATAGTGTTTCAATAAAATAAATGTTTTTAAAGTAAATAATAATAATATCAAAATAAATAAATTATTAATATTCAAACAATTTTATAACTTTAAAATATATATATATAAATAATAAATACTATTTATTGCCTGAATACATTCTCAAATTATGTATAAAAATCAATTGAAATTTATATATTATCATTGTATAATTATTAAACATTATACATATAACATTTCAAATTAAAAACAACAACAAAAATTACAATTTTAGCCCATTTTGCAACTCGAGTCAATAATGGTGCCTGTTCTGTAAATGTTTCTTTACACAAAAACAATTTTTTTTTAAAATACAAGAAGTGTAATCTCTTGAGCAATTTATAATTAAGGTTTAGAAATTTTTACACAAATATATTTAAAACATAATGCCTGTAATAATAATCAGCTCCAGAATAGGATATAGCAGTAAAACCACAAATTATTGCTATATTAACCAGAATTAATAATAATAATAAAAAAACTAGCAAAATGAATCTTAGTTGAAAAAATATGCCTAAACAAATCATTGGGAATTCCACTAGCACAATATCTGCACCTCAGCCATCATTTTAAAGCTCACCATATCTGTTAAAAATACTATGATGTAAAAACTAAAGTAGGATGCTTGGAAATGTATTATATGAATGAAAAAATACTCACATTTCCTCCAACAACCAAAATAATAAGCCTCAAATAATCTTTAATCAATTGCAAAACAATTTTGAAATTGTCATGATTTGAGCAGATATATCATATTTTTTGATTCCAAATTCTACATGAATATGTTACAGACATAAGAGTATTTAAATATTTTTGGATCCAGTTTGTCCTATTTTGCAAACATTCTTTTTGGAGAGTATTGCAATATTCTAAAATTAGAGTCATGAAAATGGGAATATTACACACGAAACGTCATCAACTGCTTTAGATATTTTTCAGCTCCATCGAGCCAATCTTCAACAAAAAAGTGAAAAGCCAACATCATTCCTTGATATTCTGAAGTTAATATAAAGCATTTACTTATAAGGATAACTTAATTCTGTTTCTATAGAGTACAATCAGTTTTTGGTTTCAGCTAGTAACTTTAAACCAAATTAATAAAAATATTACCAGACATGAAAAAATCTAGATTCATTATTCATGAATATTTTATTTTCTCACATTATTATTGATCCAGAAATTAGCTCCACATAAATATCTCTCCAAGTTTATTTCATTCTTCAAACTCTCATTTTATTGCTGTGATTACTAACAAATCACGACCATAAAATAACATTGTCATATATATTTTATTTTTAAAAAAACTTTTCAACTTTGCGTTCTTATTGATTTCTCACAATTAAGTGAGATTTGAAAACAATGCTGTCAAGAATACTGCTACATCAAAGACGATTATGAGAACTCTGTTTTAAATTTAAATTCCTTGCAAACTCTTCTGCAGATATTTGTGTACATAAATTTTCATCCATTATTTTGATTTATATATTTTATGCTCCTGTTTCTTATTTTATTAAATAAAAAAGGGAGAAGATATGAACCTGAAGATGGTAAACTTAGTTCACTCATGAAATACTGATAAAAATTTCAAAGAGTAACTACATTGGATGGCAGATTATGATGGCAGCAATTTTAAATTGAAACATTAAGTTTGTGCAAAACAAATTTCAATCAAAGGGAATTTTTTTTTTTGTAGTAAATAATATCTTAAAATTTTCTTATGATTTGTAAAATCCTAAAGATCGTTTCAATTATATTTTATTATTTCTCAAATTAAAACTAAAATCATTAGGGAAATAAATAATAAAAATCTATAAATAACTAATCACTATACTTTATGGTATGCCTGGTTTTTTAAACAACATAATATAATTATTATAATATTGAACTTATATATTTTGTAAATAATAAGTGTAGAATGTTCTGAATTATAAAACCTGATTTATATTTTAAATAGATAATTAATAGAATGGCTTTATTGCTCCAGAGTTCATATGCCAGAAAGGGAATAGATCGGAGGGTCTCCCATTCTAAAGTCTGAACTCTACCACTGCATTAAATTGCATAGGGCAATGTATTTTGCATGCATTTCAGTGCATAAACATTAAATTCTTATTAATAATACTTTGATGTATTGCGGTGAAACTTTTTTATGTAATAATTCGTAGGCTTTTTTTTATATAATCTAATTTCAGACTTAGCGCTTTCAGAGCCCTTGTTGCTCCATATTCATAGTCTTTTCAGATTGTTAGTTATATGCAAATTGCCTCCTATACCATTCATTTTTTAGAAATGTCTAAACAAGTGTCTCTTCTATTTATTGATTTGGCATCACTGGTGATGAAACAAGCTTCCTTAATTTTCCTCTTGATATCATTTCCGTGTATAAAATGTCAGCCTTGAAGGGCTCAAAACTGTGGTTGAGCTCTTGCTGATGGTCAGCAAATACAGAGCTGCCTTCTTTTTTGGTTATTGCTCTTGTGTATGTGTATTTGTGCTGAGCCAATCTATTGCCCATTGTGGCACGAGTTTGTTTCTCCATAATAAACCGAATCACACCCCATTTGAGAGCACACAATTTTATATACCACCTGGGGGGGTTTCTTCAATGTTTCTTTTATCTTTAGTATTATTTATAATTTTCACTCCTGATGCTATCATTTTCTTCATCCTCTTAAAAAGCAATGAATCTAAGTTCCATATACATTTCTTAAATTGAAATCATTTAGATATTTTCTTTCTTTTTTGTTTAATTTGTTATCAAAGTATCAAATTAGATTGATTGGTGTCTGCAAAATGTCTTTAATTATCACTGTTGTCTATTTGTCGTCATAATGAGTTGGAATCTCCTTTAAACCCCCCCCCCATTCTTAAATCAACAGCCAGTCAATGAAATGCAGTAATAAACATGCATTGCCCCTTATTCTGTCAGAAAATGCTCAATGAGTCTCTTGAATATTATGGCTGAGCTATGATTTATTTGATGTAATTACTTTAATTATCTTTATTAATGTTGGGAAGTTGTATAGTAAAAAAATAACAAGCCAAATAATAAAAGTAGGTTAAAAGAAATTTCAAAATCTGTAAGTCTAGTAAATACAATAATAAAATTAAAAAAAAAAACAACAATAACACGACCAATAATAAATTCTTAATATTTTTTTACAATTAATTTATTCAAATATAACCCTTTATTCTGTCTGAAAATGCACTGTTTGTAACATTAGACTCTATTTTACCTACATTTTATTTATTTACTTCCAGAAACCCTAATTATCAGATAATAATTTATAATCATCATGCACAACTTGTTTAATAACAAATCATATTATACTAAACTAAAAATCTCTTAAAATGAGATTAAAAAACCCCATAAAGTTTCTATCTAAAGTTATTGTTAAGTTATCAAGTAATAATAATTTTTTCTACAGTACAGGCTTTTTCATACCTGCACTCCAACATGTAATATATAGTGGGTTTGAACTCAGATTTTCGAATGACCCTGAACGATCCACACTATCTCATACTGCTGACACATTTGATCACACACGTCGAAAAGATAAATAATCAATATAGGTATTTCATGCTAAAACAGCACTCATCAGTTGGTCCAGATTATCATCTCCACACATATACACAATCAATGCTCAGCTTATATTAAGATAGCCAATCTTCATACTTCAATGGACAGATTTCAATCCACTCCACTCTACAACTCTTCAGCCATCCATTTTATTGAAAATTTGACGATGGAACGCTCAAAGTCCACATTAGTGCCAGCCTTCTCATCCTACCCATGTTGACCATAAGTCAATCTGACTCCTCATGTACAGGACATAATCCATTTACATACATATATGAGGGATGGACAGACCATACAGTACTATATTTTAATATAAAAAATTTTTTCTACAGGTTGGCACCAATGTGAGGCTTTGAGCGTTGCATCATCAGATTTTCAATGAAAATGGACAACTGAAGAGTTGTGGGGTGGAGTGGGTTGAAGCCTGTCCACTTAAGTATGAAGATAAGTTATCTTAATATAAGCTGAGCATTGATTGTATATATGTGTGGAGATGATAATCTGGACCAACTGATGAGTGCTGGTTTAGTACGAAATACGCATATTGGTGATTATTTATCTTTTCGACATGTGTGATCAAGTGTGTCAGCAGTATGAGGTAGCGTGAATTGTTGAGGGTCGTGTGAAAGTCCGAGTTCAAACCCCCTATATATAACTTGTTTAAGTTATTTTTAAAGATAAATAAATAATTTGTAATAAACCATATTAATTAAACTAAGAATCTCTTAAAAGAAAATATAGAAACAAAATGCCTCTACTTAGAATTATTGAATGTTAGCAAAAAATATCAATAATTTTCACTGCATACATACTTAAATGTCTTGTGTCAAACTATTGTAGATAATATAATATTAACTAGAGAAATAGTATGAAATGTGTTTTTTACATACTCTCCCATAAGTTGCTATGTTCATTCTGGTGTAATTTGTTAGTGGAAAACAATCATTGATTTTAATTTATGAACAAATGTACAATATAAAAAATTGATAATAAATCAAAAATAACTAATGATATCTTAAAACAAACAACTATATATATATATAAAATTGTATTGGAAAACTAAAAAACCCGTAAATTCACTTACCTTCTATAATATTAATTATTTTTTCTTTACATTCCAATGTTTCTGTGATATCTGCTGTAGAAATAATTTGTTTTTTTTTCACTCGATTAGACACTGTGACGTTAGTGCTTGGGGGAGAAACAGGAGGTGATAATGATAGTTTTACAGGCATAGGAGAATCGGAATCAGACATTACTGACAAAATGGAGGAAAAAAATATTTTTAATAATCTATTCCTAAAAAAAAAAAAAATTTTTTAAACGATTTTCCAAAAATAAAAACAAACTTACAAGCCCGTTTTTTTCTTCGAACATGATGCACAGGATCACTAGCACCTGCAGTGCTGTGATAGTGACGATTGTGACTTTCCAATAAGCTCTGTTTTCGGAAACCTTTTCCACAGCCTTCAACTTGGCATTTAAATTGATTGTGATCCAGATCAATTAGTAAATTTTTCAAGGCATGAGCTAAAAAAAGGGACAATAATCTTAAAATTTTAATTTAACAATATCATTATTACTCCTTTCAAGAGAAATAAAAAAGTCTTACCTTTTCCCAATTTCATTTTATATCTTCGTGGTTCACCTAAAAAAAAAGAAAAAGAAAAAAACCCCAGAAATTTAAAATTTTCTTGATTAACAATGACAACAAAAACAACATAAAATGTCGGTTTTTACATCAAATAAAGCCTCCAATAATAACAAGCATTATCAACTCAAATTTTGAAAGAGGAAAAAAAGGCAACCCAATCCCTAAACAGAAGATTAACACATACAAATAGAAACAATAAACATTTGGCAATTGCCACACTACATACAGAACCACCGCAACATTTGGTAATCATTGGCGGGAAAATAAAGATCAGTCATCCGTATAGAACGAACCTACCTTTTGTTTTAACAAGTGGTGGGATGTTAGCGGCAGGTGATGTTAGAATCTGCATCAAAGCTGATGACTGAGTGCAATTAGAGGGCTCTCCTACTGCTTGTGTTATCGATTTAGTCTGATTTACCACATCTATGAAATGAAATAACTACATAAGCACTGCCAGATACAGTGATGACATTCAAACATAACATTTGCTTCACAGAATCATCTTTTTTTTATTTAATTTCTCCGAAGACATTGTAATAAATCATTTATCATTCACTGCATTTCCAAGAATCATTAGAATTTACTCATGTTTATAAATTTGAATATCATAATGAATCATTTATCTTTTTGTGCACTTCCTAGAAATACTAAAATTTTTTCATGTTCAATGACACTTCTATTTTTATTTAATTAAACTTATGTTTTGTTTTTTTTTTTTTTTAAAAATTTCATTTTGATTTAATTACAATTACTCTATGTAATAAAAAACCAAAAATTAGACTTATAACAAATAACAACTTGAGCAAAAACTAAAACAATTCTTACAAATTTTGGTGTTATATAAGTTTGTTATTACCAAATAAAAAAATATGCAGTAATTAAACTGTACATATCCATGACATTTGGTACTAGTGACAAAGAGAAACTCGCAGATAGCTGCAAACTATGTACACCTGGGTCTAGTTTTATGCGGTAGATAGGTTGCTCAGAAAACGCGCACAAAAATAGACTTAACTTACCTTGAAAAATGGGGATAGGGGTTGTAAATTCAGAAATCGCATAAAAGCAAAGCAAGAAGAAAAAATTACTTTAAAATTTGCATTAAAAAAATAAGGAAATAAAATATGACTAATAAAAAATTTCAAATATTTGAAAAAAATAATACAAGACAAACTTTTTTTATTAACTACAGTATTTAATTTTACATTTTTTCATACATATTTTAATCATTAGCGGTTATTTGGCTATTTGACAATAGCGCCACTTTTAGTCTTGAACTGTGTTAATGGTTTTTTGTTTCTATATTGAAAAAATGAGATCATAATCAAAACAAAAAGATTATAGATTATCATTAGAAAGATTATTTTTAGTTTATAAAATCAATAAAATCGTTATTATTTATTGTAAAAATCTAAAAAATTATTTATTTCTATTACAATTAACAAAATACGTTTTAAAAGTTTAAAATTTTTGAATATTTATTGTGATATTTTTATATGTAAATATAAATCTATTATTATTATTTACTCATTAGTATAAGTAGGTTATTTACATAGAAGCTAATATTCTAAATGCAGCTTCAGCCATATTCACGTTAGCTGCTAATATAACGTTATATTTTTGAAAAAAAAAAAGTATTTCAAGTCAAAATAAGTTATTAATAATTTAAATTTCTTGATATCTAATAAATATAGTGAAATATGAAAGATATTAAGAAGAAACATGAATCGCATAACTTCAAAATCGCATTAAAATAATCCGCATAAAACGACTCAGGTATACTGTATATGCATTTTAAAGACCCACACATATTCATTTGGAACTAAAAAAATTTAAAGTAAAAAAAAAAACTTTAACATTCCCTTTTCATTAATTTCAATTTTTTTTTTACTTTTTAATAAATACATTTTTGATTTACAAGTAACTGTTACACAGATATAGGGGATTACCATTATTAAAATTCTTAAAAGTCAAAATGAAACTACTTAATGAATAAAATCAGTTTTATCTAATAAATTATTACTTTATAAAATCTTATGCTTCAATTCAACACAAAAACCAGTATGCTTATATCATATGTAAAAAAAAAAAAAAGTAACAGAATCAATAACATAATTCACTATCTAAAATGATTTTCCCATTAAAAAACATCTATGAAAGCTAAAATATGACTAAGAAAATTATGAATAAAAAATTTGATTCATAGCAAATATTATCAAGATTAGAAAAAAATAAATCATTAAACATCACATAAAACATTAACATTTCTAAATTACAAAAACATAAGTAAACAATCTGTCTTCACAGATTCAGGTATAAAAAAAAATTAATAGTAGATAATTTGATTATCTTTTTTATGCACATCTTTTTTAGACATAAAAAAAAGTCATCAATTGAATAGTCAAACAGAAAATAGTTTGGCACAAAATTAAAAAAAAAAGAGCAATATCGGAAAAATACATCAACATGAACAATATATAACACTTACAGAATTTCTAAACAGCAGTTGACGTAAATTAAAAATTAGCACACAGCCCATATTCATTTACTTTGCTATAAGAGTGATTGTAAAAACAATTGAAAATATTACAATGACACACAAATTTACAGATGGCAAAGAACTGAAGGGAAGAGAGAAGTAAGAATAAAACAGAAAAAGATTTTAAAAAATTTCTAATACATTATTATTTGCAGCCATTAGAAAATGAAGTTTAATCTAGTTTCTCCAATCTATAGCTGCTCTTGTCCACATCACAAGATATCTAATCCATCCCCCTCACAAAGAGTCTCTTTCTAGATCTTTTACAATCTTTTGGAATGCAGTTTAAAACTTAAAATTATCCATCTATTGTCATCTCTTCTAATAATATGTCTGTTCTACCTCAATTTCAATCTCTTAAATCTTGTTAATACTTTTTTTTTTTTTTAACAAAAATAGTTATCTTCATCCCATTATTCAGCTATGCTTGAAGAATCAATGATTGCCAAGATAATTTCATTACTATAATATTCATAGACCAAGACCAGTTTCTGGATTTCGCCTTCTTCAGTAAAAACTTCAAATTCAAAATTGAAATACTTTACAGCAAGTAAATAAGCTACCCATGTATTTCTTTTTTGAACCTTGTCGTCAACATTCCCCACATACATATTTATACATACTTCATTGTATAGTTTGAAATTTCTGTATTATTTTCCTAATAACCAAGCCTCAGATCCACATACAAGCAATAGTTAAAAAATCTTTCTTTTCAAATGCAAAAGCATTACTTTTTTTCTTTTAAAAGCACTCCAACAAATTTGATTCTGTTATGTAACCATCTACATTAGTAATGTGATTGTTAACTTTTTTTAACGCATTATCAATTTTTATTCTATTACTATATATAGACCCAACAAGTTTTGTTTTAGTCTTCAATTCTACTACATATAAATATGCGTGTGTGGGGCTCAAAATTAAGAACAAAAACATAATGGCCAAATATAAGACATGTAACTTTTCAAAAGATATGTACCATGATTATAAAGCAATAAATAGAAACTCCACTGATAAGTAGCAAGAATACCATCATTAAACTGGAATAAAATAAAACAGTAGAGAAAAAAAACCAAAATTTTATATTATAGATAACACAAAATAAAGATATGTATGCTTAATGTAAATATTAAAAAAAACATTTACATTATGTACATTATGCAACACTTTTTAATTTAAAAATATATATTTTCAAATTAAAAAGACCAATTTTCAGATAAGCCAAAATTTTTATGCAGTATTTTAGACATTTTTATGAAAAAAAAATTAAAATTAGGAAAATATCTGGTTAAATATTTTTAATACAAAGATAGTTATTTGAGTAAAATAATAATATAAATTTCTTACTGTGGATTTTTCAAAAGCCTTTGACTTTAATAATTAATTTATTCTCTAGAATATTAAGTTCAATATTCAAAAGGTTTACTTCATGGAATTTATTAACTGTAAATATGGTAATTAAACAATATATATTTCAGATTTACTTAACTTTGTTTTCTGTTAAGGATTTCATAATATAAATATTTTTAATTAACTATAGCTTTCAGTTGAAGAGAGAGCTGTTATTAATATGCCTTTGTTACTTGAACGTTAACCAACAAGTATTTGGCTTAAACATTTTTACTCTTAACATCTAACATGCTTAAACTATCTACTAGATGACTCAGATAAAACATATTAGTGCATTTCTCATCAGAACTCTACCAAGTAGGGCAGAGACTTAGACTGCTATCTCTCACTATTCTAACAGTTCAAGAATAAACTTCACTCATCAAGCGAGCTAAAAGTACCAAATATCCAATTATCCATGCTCATGCTGACAGTTTGATATTTAAAATTAAGATTATTTATATTATAGTTATTTACAAATACAAAATTATATTATTAATAGTAATTGATACTGCTATTTTAATTTCTTGTGCTCATGCAAAGGTGTTTCCAAGATCAGTTTCTACCAACCAACTTTAAAATACTCTACATGGTAAGCTTGAATAAAGAATGAACATCAGATGATATATGAGAAAGCATAAAAGAAATCATATGATGATATTGGTGCAACATAAAATTGTAAGTACTACATAAAACTAAATTTTATATGAATCCTGAAAAGAAGATTTTTTTCTTCTAAATATCACAACAATGATCTGGATTATGCTCAATCTGGGTTTAAAAACTGTAATATGTTTTTTATTGTTTTGCATCTTAGCAGTGATGTAAAATATCAGATAGTAGGCAATCTGATCCCAGACTTGATTTTGCTCAGGAAAGCATGTTTGCATATCTTTTATTTCTATTAAGCATCTATGCTCAAAATAATACCTTTAACAGATTGCATTATAGTTAGGAATCAGAATACAAGAGAAGCTCACATTACAAGATCACTCACAAGCTCAGATTGTTGGACATCATAGATTAGTATACTCCAAGATTAAAACGATAGTTGTAATAACAAATAAATATTTATTCCAATTATATTCACAAGAAAATTGGATGTTTGTTCTTTAAAAAAATACATACATTCAAAATTTCAACAACTATTGCTAATTTGGATCTTCAGGACTATCATTTTACTGAAGCATGGAATTCTTTTAAAGAATATGTTATAGATACAAGTAAATCTGTTCTTGGGTTCGCTAAAAAGAATAATTATGACAGGTTCTTTAACGATAATCTTATTATTAATGATTGGATTAAAAGAAAACATGCAGCATTTTCTATTAGACAGAATAACAGATTAAATGTAGAACTTCACAATAAATATAAAATTCTGAAGGCAAACGTTCAACGACTAATAGGAAGCTTATAAATGATTAGGGAATTAAAACTGCTAAGAAGATACAAACACTCACTGATCGTGATCATTTAGATGTTTTTCTGATGCACTGAAAACAACATACGGACCTGAGAAATGGTATCACATTCCTATTAAATCCAACGGATCTTTTTAATATGATGACAATGATATTTCAAACAGGTAAAAAAAAGTATTAGGATCCTTTTTTGAATAATAACAGAAGAATTGAGATATTTTTTTAATGATATATCAAATTTATTTGTTCATTTAGATTTGGACAAAGATATCCAAATTAGTGTTATCAGAACAGCTTTTTTAGGATCCTTTTTTGAATAATAACAAAAGAATTGAGATATTTTTTAATGATATATCCAATTTATTTGTTCATTTAGATTTGGACAAAGATATCCAAATTAGTGAAATCAGAATAGCTTTTTGTAATGTTAAACATGGAAAGACTGCAGGTCCTGATGAAATATCTAGTGATGACATGTTATCTTCAAAACTCGTAATTTTTTAGAAATATATGGACCCGTGAAATTGTGCTGCCCAATATTAAGGATGTTTTACTGCTTTAATTTTTAAAAGCAGAAAGAATAGACAAGATTGCAGTAGTTATTGTGGAATATTATTATTATCCACTACATTAAAGTACTTTCAGTAATTTTGTTGAATAGATTGCTTCCAGTTATAGATGGGTACCAGACTCAAATGTGATTTTAGAGAATTAAGAAGCACTATAGATATGATTCTTATTGCCATACAAATATAAGTATCAGAAACAAAGGAGTGATTATATTGCTTTGATTTGAGTGATTAATCAAAGCATGCGATTCGGTTAATTAGTTGGTTGAGCATCAAAATTTATTCATATTATACAGCTTCTAAATGCTGAAATACGAAGAAGAGTTATTATTATAGATAAAAAAATCTGAGGTATTTGAAATCAAACTACTTTCTCAAATAGGGTTTTTAATTTTTATAATGGTGGTCTTTGGAATTATTTATAGCTGGCTTAATAAAATATGGATCAAGACGTGATACAGCTCTGAGGAGGGGATTTTTTAATTTAAATCGATAAAAAATGAAAACAACAATTTCTTCTTCTTGGATTCTGGATTTGCAATACGTTGATGAACAGAATGCACTTAATGTTTTGAATGCAACATATAAAGATTTTGATTTATTAATTAATAAACAAAAAATTCAAATTCTTTATCAAACAATGATAGAAGAAAAAATTTCATCTATTTTTAGTTTGGATAGTTATCAATTTGAAAGGTGGACTTAGAGATTGAAGACAGATTCCTATGTGATTCTGCTTTTAACAAATTAAATGAATATTTCGTTAAAGCGAAATGACTATTGCAACTAAGTTAACTGTTATTTTACATTCTGTGATAATGAGATTTAAACTTTCTTACTGGTACATTATAAAACAGTGGTGCCCAACTTTAACTTAGTTTGAACCAATTTAAAATTTAAAAATTTTGGCGAGTCACGAATAAATTTTGCACTTTTAATACTTAAATTTTAAACGTATTTAGTGCACAAATAATAAAAATTAAATACAGGAAAAACATTTGAATGTGAAACCTGACATTGCATGTCTTCTGATAGTTTATTGTACTCTGGCACATACGATGTTACAGCTAAAGTCATACAGATATCCATTCGTTATCCTGGAATTGAATTTTGATTTTAAAAAGCTCATTGTTGAAAAACTTCCTATAAGAGTGGATATTTTTTCTCATCTACAAGTATCCAAAAATCTTTTTGTGATACTTTTGTTTCAATTGTGGATCAGATTGAAATTCAATTATTTCCATTTCTAAATTAGTGGCATTTTTATTTTATCATACTTGCAATCTGTTGCAATATTTCAGAAATATTTAAAATGAATGAAGTAATTGGCTGAATTTTACAATATCAGCAAATCTAATTTCAAAATTATTTTTAAATTCAGTGAGATTTTCAGAATATATTTCTGTTTCAATTTTCTTATATTTCTTAACATAGTTCTCCAAATTTGAAAAATGATTAGTTATGCTCCATTTGGAATACCCACAAATGCAATTTTGATTGAAATGTGTTTACACTTCCTATTAATTCAGTAAGTTTTTTGTTTATCCTGAACAATATTTAGTATATTTATTTTTGTTGTTTATGTCAATAAAAAAAGATAAATCAAAACATCAGCTATGATCACTAAGTTCTTCATAAGTTTTGCTTCAGAATTCTACAAATTGTTTTGACTCTGGAAGGGGTCTAAAAACCATCCAAGGATTTCTCGCTTGCTAAGTCATTGAACTTCAGAATGTATATTAAAGTTCCATGCTCAGTATCAGGTTCATCTGTCAGTATTTTGAATAATGTGCTCTGAAGTGGTCTGGCCCCAATAGAATTTATAATTTTTAGAATAACTTTAATGATGTATTTATAATGCAACACTTTTAGACAAAATATTTGTTGACATATGATGCATCTGGCAGATGCGTTATCTGTTGTTATGGATACAGGTTTTTGAAACGAGAGAGTAATTTCTCGAATGTGGTTTTATGTCTTCGCCACATGTTTTTTCTTTTTAATGGCAAAACTGACAGTATATCTTCTTTTATTGAGGAATCGTTAAAGACCATCCTTCTACAAATATATGAATTATATTGCTGATGCTTGTTGATTAATCATACTGTTAAATCAGAAAAATGCATTTTTGTAAATCATTTTTTACTTGTGTTTTGATATTTCTAGACATTGCTTCTCTATTTTACGAATGACAAAATTTCTGGATAATTGAACTTCTTAGATAGCTGATATAATTTCATTCTTATTTTAAAATTGTTGAAATAATATCTCTGATATAGAAAACATTGCTTTTATAATTATTTTGCCATCCTCAAAAGATTTTTTAGCATTGAAGGTATATATGCAACCTTAAATGATGCAATTATAGCAGTTTTCATTTTATTAAGTCCTGCTAAACATCGACTGTCGGGCAACTAATGCGGTTTTCAATTTATATTTTCTTAAATTGCTGTTAGAAGAATATTCAGTATCATATTTTTCATGAACTAGTAATAAAACGTTCTATGTTGATTTTCCCAGCATCAACCACAAACCAAACAAAAACTCCGTATTGTATTTCAATAGTTTGAAAGTAGAGCTGCTCTATTGGAGCCAGTGTCATCGAGATGGTATCATTCATAAAACAAGCTAAAATAAAAGATTGCATGCGCCATGCGTGGCATGCGAGCTCCAGGTTGGACATCTCTATAATAAAGACAGAAGTTTAATTTAAGGATACCACAACAAGATCATAACATCTATCAATTTGTTCTTCAAACTGTTGGATATGAACAATTCTATACTTCTTAAATGGATGTTTTATGATGAACTTGAGCATGGTTTTCACGGGAGTACTATGTTATAAGGATTATGTCAGACATTCTAAAAAAGTGCAATATCAATTGTTTCACCGGGAAGATATGGAATAAAATATATTGGAGACTTACAATTACAAAAAAATTTTCTGCTAAAGAAATTAAAAAGAGAACATTGTAAAATATCAAATAAGTAGAAAAATGAACTAGTATGTTCTATATGTAGATGTATTTGTGGCTCACAGATTGGTTTATATAGCGATTGCAAAACTCATTTCTAGAGTAGTTTTCTCTTTTTCTTTTGGAGTTGGAATAGTTCATATTCATTTTTGAATGACTGTTTATTATTACATTGTGCAACAGATTTAATATTTAATAAACTAATACTCTGTTCCAAACAAATGATCTGTTTCAGTATTATCATTCTTACAGTTAATACTTAATTTTTGTTAAATATTAATGATTTCATATTTCCAAGCATCTTTTAACAAATTTAGTTATATTTTGCCATTCCTGAATATTTCCTAAATCCTATTTCATAAAATATTTTTTAATCTTCACTTTATTCTCATGATAAGCAAAAAAAAAAAAAAAAGTATTTAAAAAAAGTAAAAAATATCATGTATAATAAAAATATTTAAACAATTTTTTTTTCTATTCTCATGCGAACTGAAAAACATTTAAAGCTTAAGAATATGACATTATAATTCTTAAAAAAATTGTGATATTGTATATTTTTTATTTGGAAATTTTATATTCCCATAAGCTATAGTAATAATATTAAAAAACAAACAAGCAAATAAAAATATTGGAAAAAGTACAAAGATGTATAAGCAATACAAATTAATAGACATGAAACATAAAAAAAAACATTTTTTATTTTACCTGCAGCAGCTCCACTTTGTTCCTTAGGTGCTGAAAGAGTAGCTTCAGATGATAAATTAATGTTAGATTCTGAAAATTGAAATACATTTGATAAAGTTTATGTATAATCATAAAGTTAAAATTTATATATAAATTCATGTCTTAAGAAGTTTCACAAACTAAGATAATTTAATTTTGTTTATTTATGTCATCTAGCATTAAATTTACTGATAATCGCAATAGAAAAGCACTGTTTTAGAGTTCATATGAAGTTTAACTCTGGAAGTCACTCAGTTGACTCTGACACTACCATTGCACCAAATAATATATATGGCAGTAAGAGCATTTATGTTATACATATTTATTCCTACAATCATAAGATAAATTCAACAAAAATTTATGAAAGTGAATTTTAAAGAGCAAAGACAAACATTAAAAAAGATCAAAAAGTAAGGATATACTTTTTTCTATTTAATCCATTAATGAAACAAATAACAATGGTATTCAATGGCACTAACATGATTTATTGGCTAATTGCATCATTATTTTTAATTAATCTCTTTTAAAAAAATCTACCAATTGCATAAGTATTGTTTAATATACTTATCAGAGTAGATCAACATCATCAATCCTCTACAATGAGTTAGCACAAGAGACGAATAAAAATGATTATCTATTGCAGAGGCAATAATATTAATCCAGAAGCAATCTTCCATAACCTTTTTTAATCCAGACAAATTAGGACTAGGGGGCCTGTCAAATTATCATAGTCACCAGTCAATATTATTAAGAGTTATAATTTATTTAAATAAAATTTAAAAAAAGCTCAATTTAATAACAACTTATAATTGATGTTAGGGATCATGTTTTTTTAGTTTGTTCAACTTTTCTATTTAATTAATGATTTTCCCTAAAAAACAGCAACTAAATATTTACTAATTAACTTAAATATTTACTAATTAAATAATTCTTTTGCAGATATGTGTGTATGCTAACAAAGTAGAGGTTTCTCTTTCCTTTGCTTTATTTAGCTGAGTGCACTTTTAGTAATGAGCATTACTATTTTGCTAAAAATTAGTAAAAAGTTAGAAATCTTGGAGTAATAAAAGAAAAAAGAAAAAAAAAAGCTATTTTTTTGATTATAAAAATATATAGATACAAAAATGAGTATATATCAAATATACAATAATGGTTTCACAATAACAGAGTAGAAACAATTCTCCTATTATGAAGTAAATTAGATTTTTTAAATTTAAACTCACATTATACAGAGTTGGCAAAAAGAAATATACTATATTTTATTAATATTTAACACCAAAATTAATTTAAAAACAACAATACCATTCTTATCTCTTTTCTGGAATATCGTACTTGTATTTTTTGTTTCATAAAAGAAAAAAAAAGCAGCGTTGTTGAATTTAAAAATCAGAACCAATTTTGAAATTCTTTTCACTTCTATCAATTTCTGTATCTTAAATTGTAAATAATAAAAAAAAATATTTTTAATTATGCAAATATTAAATAAAAATTTTATGAATAAATTCATTTCAAATAAAAATTTATTTAATCTAATATTTTATTTACATTAAAGTGCAGCAATACATCTTTGTCAGCGATTTTTTTTTTTTTTACAAAGAAGAACTCCCAGCTATTTTGCAGATGGCATTGACCAATTTAACCCCATCTGTTTACAAACCCTCCCTTTTTTTATTATATAAGTTTGCGATATTTAATACTTATGCAATATAAAAAATTAGATTGTTATAAATACAAATTCCTACACACAGATTACTGCTTGACAGCATTAAGGCATGTGTAAAAAAGTGCACATTTACATAATCTAACAGTACTACTTATTGCATTGTAAACGTTTATCCAATACTGATATTAAAATTAAATGACTTTTTGTTTAATATGGTATTTGATAATGTAAAAATATAAAAGTGTTCAATACACACTGCATATTGTAAACATATATCTAAAAGATATTAAACATTATTCTTATTGAATACTTACAAATGGCTCTAATTTTTTGCAGCATATGAGTGTACAAAAGATTTGGGAAGGTATATGATAAGAGATAAGACAATGTATTGTTGAATTATTATTACATTTCTTTCACCATGAAAAATCATTAGCAGAAGAAATAGAGAATCAACAATAAAGACTTTCTAATAAAAGTTATTTTTAACTGTAATTCAACTCACCTTTGTCAGCAATTACAATTTTTTCTATTATATTGGGGCTAGTATTTCTTGTGCTTTTCCCATCTTTATTACTTACATTGTCTTTATGAACAACAACTTCTTTATTACTTTTATCTTTTATAGTAGCAGTTGGTGATTCTTTAAGAATTATCTTTTCTTTGGAAGCGGAAGAAGAAATTTCTTTTGTTATTTTGGTTTCTTTGCTAACCTTTTCTTTAGCACTAATTTTTGTTGTTGCATCTTTTGTGTTAGTTTTTGAAGCTTTACCACTTTCTTTCATAACAGACTTCTCATTTTTGCCTGGAGCATTAGACTTGTTCATTTTCCCATCTCTTTTTAATTTTGCCTTAGCAATCTGCAAAATAATATCAAATTATTAAAAAAAAAAAATTTATCATTGATATTAAAACTAGATCTTTTTTATAAAGATGATGAACTTAATTATAGCATAATAATAAAATCTAAACTAAAATAATTCATTCTAATACATGCCCCCCACCTCAATCTCCAAATTCCGTCAGTAATTATTTTAAAGTAAATGTTAAAACTCACATTTAAATAGATTGAAGCCTTAAGGTTTATTATTGTCATTTTCTACTTAATTTACTTAAATGATAAAGAGTTAACATGACAATTCATGAGGTTTGGAAGTAATGTGAAATAATGTAACATTAAATATGTATGGGTGGGGGCAGTTTGTTTAAATATATGATGCTGAAAATGATTATACTGAAGTAATTGAAAGCATGCTTCTGCAGATTATATTAAATGTTATAAAGTATTAATATCAGTCCTGAGGTCTATATCACATAATCCTAAAATCTACAGAAGCAAAACTCTTATACAGTAGTGCCAACCAGTGAAAGCCAAAGTAATCAATGGTTGCAAGGTTTGTGCATAAAATGCCTATCCAGTGCCTACTCATACAATATCCCCAGACTAGTTTCTAGCTTGTGGCTTTCATAAGAGAGGAACTTTGGATCTGAAAGCACTCCACCTAGATATTAGAATCAAATGCAACCCTCCAGTAGTGACCTTTTACCTATTTTGATAACTATAACCACTTCAGCTTTTTGAGCGCTGCGTGCGCGCGCCTCGGGCGTTTTTCAGATGTTGTTTTGTTTTCTTTCCTACGACGTAAAAGGTATAAGTGTGACGTAGCTGAAAATATGATCATTTGAAAGATTGATGACGTAGCTTTCAGAAAATGTTTATTTCAAAAAAAATCAGTTAAAATTTAAATTTTTGGCAGCAGTTTTAATCAACCACAGTATTTAATTCTTTTGTCTTTTTTAATAATTTTTGTACTTATCACGGAGCAATAAAAGACAAAAATAATTTACGGGGCTGCAGATGTCATTTCTCCGGTACTATATTTTAAAGATGGCGGAAAGAAGCCGGTCAACGTAATTTTGTAAGTAACATTTAAAAAAATTTTTTTTTATTAATTATTTTTAGTTTGTAATTTGTGTGTGTTAGTTATTTACATTCATATACAATTAATATCTAATGTAACTTTTAACGTTCTACACTTATAAAAATGTTTTTCAAAAAGTATAATTTATTATGAAAATCATTAATTATGTTTATGTATTGAAACAGTAAGGTCTGCTTTGCAGATCTTCGTTTCACCTTTTCTCACCTACTTCCTACCCTCATACCTTAGTTTGAACCCCAATCTATCGTAGGGTGTCTGCAACACACTTATATACCGAAAATCCCGCCTAATTTTAAATCACGAGCACAATGCTCGTATTATATATATATATAACTTATTCCCAAATAAAATAAAATATTATGAATTATGTATTTGTTCACATAATTTACATTTATTAAAAAGTAAGTTATATAAGTCGTAATTGCGCACACACTATGATATCCATTTTAAAACATATCAAAATTATAAATTGTTAGTTATTTTGTTTGGATCTATTTACAAATATATTACCATCGTAATATATTTTGATTTAAAATAAAATTCATTTAGTAAATATTCGTTTAGTAGATAGATTCAAATATTACAATTTAAAATAAAATAATTTTCGTTTTATTTAATAAAAATCATCCCAAATATTTCTGTTAAAATAAATGAGGGACAATAGTTTAATTATATAAGTTTATCTAAAAACAGCAGCTGTCCACTTAAGGGTTCTTTAATTAGTAGCAGTAATTTTAATTAAATCTAGTTTGTAATTCGAATGTCGACGGGGAAGTTAACAAAAGAAATTAATTAATGTTGAATTCCTTTAGATATTCAGATAGATTTAATTACAGCAGATAAGTCCAATAATTTTGTACGCTCCGGGGCAAGTCTATTGTTAAATTTTACTATAAAAAGGATGGTTTTCTTTTGTTCTCCATTCTAAGCTTTTAAAGAATTCTGAGTTGTCTAAAGGTTTCCGAGTTGTTCTAAGATTCTAATAATTTGCTAACCTTGACATGTCCGAGTAGAGGCGTTAAGATGGCTATGTCCCCTCGGAATAGCCAGCCGCTGCCAAAATATGAACATTCCAGATTTTGCTGCCGAATTATAAAACCTGCCGAACATCTACCTGCAAATGCGTTTCTAGAGGTAACCCAAATTAACCCAAGAGCTCTTGTGATTCCTAACTAACATGCTATAGCTATTTAACATTGTTTTCTTATATTTCACAACTTCATTATGTATTTCTTTCATGTATTTAAATATACTCAACATTTTGCTCTCTATCCTTGGGTTAATATTTTCTATTTATAAAGCTTTCTTTTATTTTATTATGATAATGTGTCAGAATCGTCTTTGACCGAGTGAACTATTCCCTCTATTGAAAGTAAGACGCCGCTATTAAGGCATATTTTAAATTTATAATTTTCCAATTTATTATCTTGCAAATCATTCGTTCGAGGGCGATTCTTTTCTTTAATGTAATATAATCACATAGTTTAAAATCTACATGCTATTGATTTTAATCTAATATAAGAGTATGTGCGAAGTCAATGATTTAAATGTGTCCCCAAATGCATGATTGCGTATATAAATCTATACTTACTTTTCAAACCCGCAAGCATGCATTTTCCTATTTTAATTACCGTGTTCTACTTTCATTATAAAGTTCATCATTGACGTCGAGAATGTGCAGACCCTCTTAAATGAATTTCGGGGAATTTGATTGGGCATTTCTCTTAATCTGAGTAAAACCCATTTAGTATGTTTTTATATACACTAGTCTCGTATTGCTGGTACATGAATTGGTTGTTGAGACCGCTTTGTTTTATTTTTCCAAGGATTCTTTACACGGCTAAGGCCGTTCTCTCCACGCTTGCGGTTTCCAGGCAGAGGGTGTCCCAAATGACACCCCTGGGAATTAAACGCAATCGTCACACAGTCGCTAAGTTTCGGCTGTTCGTCAAAATACTTTCCTACGGGTTAGCGGCGAGATGCCCTCCGTAATTATTCTGGATCTTCAATATTGTTTCATTTTATATTTATTTTACAAAGCATCCGTGACTTAAACGAGTCACACCCTCCAACTTTATAAATTCACTATCAGCAATACTGACCTCCCAATACAAATCTATTATTATTATTCTCAAATAAATGCTTTGATCCCATTCCCACGTTTGCTTAGTAAGCTTTAGTCCGTACTATTCTCGAAATCAATAAATATTTTAGAACATTTAATTTCAAATATTGTCTTAAACTTGTCTATTTACTCAAAGCACCTCGCACATGTTCCTATCTTCTCAAGCACATTATCGTAACGCTATTAGCCCGAGGAATAGAATATATCACTCTGTTTTAAAACCTTTTGTCATTACTGAAATATAAATGCCAACAATTATTTAATACGCGTCCCTGTCTCATATAAGCAGACAGTGGCGTTATATATATATTTATATAAATAAATTGTGTGAAATTATTTAAAACTAAATTTTATCTCTTATTTTATTTGATTCCTATCACTGTCTCGGTCTATATATATATATTTTCTGCATTTCTTTTATAAATCCATAGACGTTAATTAGCCACCCAAACTTCTTTTAGTATAGAGTCTTTTGTTTCTCCCTGATCACCAGGCACCGGTCAAAGGTTATACTAGTAGTGGCACCAGAGGCGTTATCACGTAGATGGCGCTGTGAAATTTGGACTTTAGATTCGAACTTAGTATCTCTAGAAGGCAACCCCTCCTAGAATGTTCAGATTCGTATCTGGGGTTTGAATTCTGCAGTGTGTTAGCGAGATAGACGATTCTGACCGTTACAGTATATATAATATAATATGATTTATAAGTAATTTGTTATAATTCCGATTCTTGTTTACGTTTTTCAAGTCTATAGCTAACAAATGATCTGTATGCAAATAAATTATATATACGTGATCCATGCTTTGGTTTTGCTATATGTTTCATAACATTATTTTCAAGTCAATAGCTAACAAATACACTATATGCAAATAAATTATATCTATGTAGTACAATAAATATAATAAGATAGCATCACTTCTGTGCATAAAGAATATAAACATCACGTGTCCATAAAGAATATAAGAATCACTTGTGTGCATAAAAAATATAAACATAACTGGTGTCCATAAAGAATATAAACATCACTGATGTACACAAAAAATATAAAATGAAAAGATGAAACTCATTTTATCATAGTGATATAGACAGTAGCCTACAATTTCTAGTTTTAGACAGACAAGAAGCCAATTCCTATGATGATTTCTTTTATATCTTTTATTAGAATGAATCTTTTTCTTTATAGATGCCTTTGACATTTAGAACATTTGGGGTACAAGATAAAAATGAAGAAGTCATATCCGACTGCTTTTGGAGATTGTGAAGCTGTGGATTATCTCAGGTAAGACATGTTTATACATGTTTAGAAAGATAATTTTGTGAGGAATGCAAAGAAATTATCACTGAAGATGTATTTGCAATTTTAGTTAATGTTACTTATCAAATTATGAACAAACAATAAAATAAGTATTTCGGATGTGAAAATTTCTTTTTTTCCTTATTTTTTATATAGTTATCACTATTTATTTTATGTTTATTGTTTTCCTTAATGTTTCTAGTTTCTAGCAATGTAATTGTTTTTGCTCTAACATAATTAAAACTGAAGTTATTGTGAAAATTGTGTGTCAGGCCAGTATTTTAAATAGTTCAATATGGCGGCTTGAAGCTGAAAGAGATAAAGCTAAGAGTCCAAAATGAAAATACAATAAGGTTTTCAATTCAAGATCATTTCCTTGTATAGTCATATGGATCTGAATCCAATTCAGCATCTATACATTTTGGTGTCTTTGCTCCTTTAATAACTATAGTCACCATCATCCTATTGGATTGGTATTATTAAACCACCAAACATCACATGATCACAATTTCCTGTGCTTACACAAACTGTTAAAACAGAGGCAAAACTCTCCATACAGTAGTGCCACCCAGATTCAAAGCTCCTCCTTGATGAAAGCCACAAACTAGAAACTAGTCTGGGGGTATTGAATGAGTAGGCACTAGATAGAGATTTTATGTATAAACTTTCTTGTATCCATTGATTACTCTGGCTTGCACTAGGTGGCACAATTGTATGGAGATTTTTGCCTCTGCTTCAATAGCTGGTGTAAGCATGGTAAATGATTATCATGTGATGTTTAGTGGTTTAGTAATCCTAAAATTTATAGTATTCAAACCCCTCTCATTTAATGTTATCTACTGGCATTTATAATTTTAGTAATTTCCAACACTTTATTTCTCATATTGCATTTCTAAGCTTACAAGTGAATTTTACTAAAGTTAGTCCTTAGAATTGTTTAGCAATTTCATCTTAATAAATTTAACATGACTTAAATATGTTTAATAGGTAGTCTCACAGATAAGAAGTTAATATCTTTAATTAAAACAAACAGAATTATTTAAGTAACAGTATTTCCCTTAACTCTTTGAATATGAAAATTGGATACTAAAAGAAAATAATAATAAAAAAAATCTTTTGAACCATGGTAATTGTGAAGAATTCTAATAATGTCATATCATAAATAGCAAAAAAAAAAACAAAACAAAACAAATGAATATTTAATTTAGAGTTGACCTACTTCATTCCTAAAGTATATAATGATTAGAAAAGTCTATAGTGAAAGAAGAGAATACCAGAAATGAACTAAAACAAGAACCTTTACTCTACTGCCATCTATTGTAAAATTAAGTAATTAGTGATTACCAAAAGGCAGTGCATTTAAATCCCCATCATCAGATTGGTTTCTGACTTTTGCCTTTATTGATAAAGTGAGGATTCAAAGCTCAAAATAATTAAATGCTTTATTATTTGGGAATTCATAAGAAGTTAGAGCATCAGAAATGCTAGAAATTGAATTAGTATAAGAATCTTGCCATTGCATTAAACCACACAGGGCATTGAAAATAATATAGTCATATATCTAGCAACCATCTTTAATTCTATTTTAATTATTCATGTTAAAAGCCTAAAATTCAAAACATCCTAAGGTTTTAAATCCCAAGTCAATCTGCACTATTTATAGTTTTGAATCCTAATTCCCATTGATAAAAGGCAAATGCCAGAAACTGATACTATAGATGGCACTAAAATAAGAATTTCTCGTTTTATTATATATTATGAAAAGATCAAAGTAATTTGTTATTATAGTTAAAAATATAATATAAATAGGTAATAAAATAATCTGAAAAAAGGCATTTATATTGTAACCAGGTGGGAATATCAACTCAATTTCCGACTAAACTTTATTATTATTAATAATAATGATTAAAAAAAGAACCACAGATCATTTTTTAAAAAAAATCTAATCAGACATGATCTAATAATAACACATTTATTCTTTCAAACTTGTGATTCTATTAGATTTCTATATTTTTTAAAAATTACTGAAGAACATTGGATACTTTGCTGTCAAACCATTTTAAATTAACATACCAAAATTATGATCTAATTTTAAAGATGTTTGTTGAAATATATTCCATTATGTAGGACCTGCAGTTAATTATACACCTCACTACTAAATTTTTCTTTCAGGATTTATCACAGGGATGCAATACTGAAGAATAGCATTATCTGTCTTAATCCTTCAGTAATTACGATCACTTAGTTGTACAATATCTCTTTTCCCATACGCGAATTTCCTTTAAATTCGTATTTTTCCTTTTTAGAACATCTAATAAAATAATACAACTTACTCCCATCAAACAGCTTTCCAATGTAATTAAAATAAATTTTAATCTCAGTTTCTTTCTGCATATTTGCTTGATATGGAGATTGCGCCATTCAATATACTAATACAAATAAAACAATAGTCAACTGTCATCTGAGTTACACTTTAATTTCTGAAGTTATATATTGGACAGATCTATAATCAAGTACCATATGTAATTATCAATATGTGTGATACATGTAAATATAGGATAGTAATAAATAAGACTTGAAGACTTACAAGATAGTTTATTTAGTCCCATGATTCTTCAAAGGAATATGGTTTGAAGCTCAAAGAATGACTATTCCAGCAGCCAAAAATCTCATCTAGATTAGTGCAGATGCTGGTGGGATATTGGAGTTCTGCAACTGATCATTATTCTTAGAAAATGACTACAAAATCATTATTCAGAAAAAAAATTAAAAGCTATAAAATTTTAGACTATCTGCCATCAATATTCTAATGATATGAACCAAAAGAACAAATCTATTGATAAATGAGCACTATATCTTTTAATTAATGCAAATAAGTCATAATACTAGATTATGTGTATATATATTAGGGAGCCATCTGTTTGCCAAGGCTTACATAAGCCATTTCAAGTTCATCATTCCTATTTGTAACACAAGATTTCCACTGACATTACTTCATTTCTATTATCTTTTAACATTTTTATAGAAGCACATGCCTTCGTTATTACTTGGGGATGAATCAAATAATTTATCAAGCTTGTTACCTGATTGCAACATTTGTTACCAAATTTGATGTCTAAGTGATCTCATGCCTTAATGAAATTTCTAATACTCATTGGCTGATAGTATTGAACAAGCAGTTTTAACAATATCACTCTGTTTAACATAAAGTTATATATTAAAAGAACTTTACATTATGACTACTAATAGCTTTTACAAAATTTGCATCTTATTGACTAACACATACCTGATGCTACATTACTTTTTTTTTAAGAAGTATAACTTCTGCGACATAAAGTCTATTTTTCATCAAGTTCAAATAAAAATTAATGATGGTTGAGATTAAAGTGACAGAATTGAGCTGTGATCAATGAAATTTCAGTTCTAGAGTCCCTCATTCTACCATCAATCTAAACTATACAAGGTTATCCTTCAATAATAGCAAGGTATTAACCCAATTCACAACTGCTCATTATTTTGGGCCTGTTTTTGGATCTTTTCACAATGTTATTTTATGATTTAATTTATATGCCATATTTATAGTACAAGTTGCAATCCTCATGAACAATGGAATTATTCTCTGGTTTGCCACTTGTTAAAGTATATATACTTCTGCTATTACATATTTCTTGCAGAAACCCTTCTTCTGCATCAATCTACCAAATGACATTGTCGTGTGAAATCATGAGACCATGTAACACTTTTTTTTTTGTAAAATGCATTTGACGTATTTGTCAATTTTTTAAATAATGGCTGAAAAGTCAAACAATGTGAAATTGTGTGTTCATTTAAAGAAAATGACAAGAACAGTTATAAGCAAGCTGATCTCATAAAAACACAAGTTTATGAATGGTCTAATTGAAATATTAAATTTACCATGTCCCTAAAAAGCATCACAAGTGAAATCCAAAGTCAAAACAACGCTGATTTTTTTTTTGACGCAAATGGCATTTTTCTCCCAAATTTAGTTTGAAATGGTGAGGCATTTTATCTACAAGTTTTGAAACATTTATGTGATGTGGTAAAACGTAAACACCCTGTTTTGTGGCAAAGAAAACAGTGCAAGCTGTGTCATCGAGATCTCAAAGTCTTGAGTGTGAACCATTTTTTAATTAAATTCGGCATGACCCAACTCATCTATCAGTCACATTCGCTAGATCTCACTTCGTGCTATTTTTTTTTAAATCTGTGAAATGAAAACATTTAACTTTTTTTTTTTTTTTTGAAAATTTAGAACTGGGGAGTAAAATAATGGACTACTTCGAAAAGTGACAAACAGGTTTAGACCGGTACATTGCATTAAATAGATTATACTTTTTAAAGTGATTCAATTTGCAACACCTAAAAATAAATATACAATTTTTTATTACAAAATTCTGGTTATTTTTGGATCCCCCGTTATATATTCAACAATTTTTTTTGATCAATTATTCAACAATGATTTAATCTACATATTTTAAATAAATAAAAAATGCAATATTAGTAACATATTGAGGTTGTTTTCTCTTAGCATGTTGAAACCGCTTGAGGGCGTAATTTTTATGTAAACAAACAGAATTATAATTTTACAGAGCCATTGTTCTTTTTTTTCAACTTTAAAGTGCTTTTTTTTGATTTACAATAAAATCATAAATAATGAAATTTATCTAAAAGAAATAAAAAATACATTGGATAAACCTTTTTTTTATTATTTTTCTAAAATGAAATGTGTAATTTTAACAAGAATAAAAAAAAAACAAATCAAAAAATATCGTTGTAGCGACGCAAATCAAATTTTAACATGAAGAAAAAGAAATAATTCCTCTAAAACAAAAACATCGTGGCCACGCAAATAAAATTGTTAATTTTAACAAGAATAAAAAGAAATAATTTCCCCCCAAAACAACATCGTGGTCACGCAAATATAATTTGTAATTTTAACAAGAATAAAAGAAAGAATTTATTCAAAACAACATCATGGGCAAAAATAAAACTGGTATTTTCGATTTGTCTCGCAATTTATCTCACGCAAAACGCGAATTTTAGCGTGATTTCGTAAAAATCACGCTTACACCTCCCCTTTGATGATTGATTAATGTCACCCTTGTCTAGAGAAGCGGGGCAAAGTTCCACAATTTTTATTACCTCATACTACATCATTGGATTTGGAAAATAATGACTTGGACATGCGAATTTGAAGACTTTTGACAGTCTCAATTAAAGACACCCTCACAAAATATCGCAGCGAAATTTAAAATGGGATTGTTCGTAGAAACTGCGTAACACAAAGTTTATTGTAAGCGGCAATGGTCGCTGCAGCAGATAATAAACATCCGACTTCAGCAGTAAATACCTCTACCGTTAAATGTTAAAAATGGGATTGTTTGTATAAACTGCGGCAGAATAATACGTCCTATTTCTGTGCTGTAGCATACAAATAGATACCGCTGTAACACAAAGTTCACCGTAAACAACAGCGTCCTTCTGCGACAGAATAAACGTCCTATTTCTGTGCTGTAGCATAGATAATAGGCGCCACAGACAAGTAAACGGACTATTTCTATGCTTAACCATTGGAATAGAACATTATATAGCGAAGCAGCCACTTAAACGGCATATTTCTGTGCATTTGCATAGATGACGCCCTCAAGCGGTTTCAACATGCTAAGAGAAAACAACCGTTCATTAGCTAAACATAAAGTCAATTTACTAAAAATGAAAAAAAAAAAAACAGCCGACAAATATTATTTACATGATGATCATGAAACATCTGTTAAATGTACAACATCAATCGGCTTACACATAATCATAAATGCCCGAACATTGCCTGACAATTTTTCCCAATTATGCTAAATATTACCTGCAAGACATCCTTTTATGATGAAGTACAAATGAAAAAATTCTTCCATATGAAATTGAAAAAAAGCATAGAAAGAAAATATACAATTTTTTTAAAAGGCATATGACTTTAGGATAATATAGGAGAAAATAAATCTATCAAACACAATTTACACAAATTGTTGGTTCACAAATAGTCAAGCTTTAATACTGTTAATATTAGCTATCGATAAATTGTAACTGCTATGCTCTTAATAATCCAATCCTAGATGTAATAATATGCACATATCTAAAAAAGATTGTTATACAGTTGAAATTTTAACTTGTGGTAGCAGTTAGCATCTCTATTTGCCAAACAGTAAGCTTCAGTATGTATCCAAATAAAATTTGAAATTTTTTTCTCACTAAACTGAATATTTATATGCAAGCTTAAAAACTTTTTATTAGACAACTAGAATAATAAGCTATTATTCATTTATTTTGATCACTAAATGTGAATCGAGCTACTCTCAGATAGTGAAGAAAAGCCTTCAATCAAATTAATTTGGATTAGTCAGATATATATATATCATGCTCTGGTCTAAAATATGACTAACCAAAGCAGGTGAGATTTCATGATTTACTATTTTATTTTTATATTATTAGACAGAATCAAAGATTTAGCAAATTGAAAAATGATAATTGTCCATAGCAGTTTTGAGCATGAACACAGCAGAATTTTATTGAATGAATTATATCAATCAAAAAATCATCACACATTTAAGATTAACATGTCCCTTTGATAACACATGGTTCTTATTTATAAATACCAAGCATCAAGGCATAAAAGTCTGTATTACCATATTGATATTTCAAATCATTATAATAAATGTTTTAAAAAAATTTAGTTAATCAATAGCTAAAATAATTCAATTTAACTACTTACACTTGATTTCAGAAATCACTTAAAGAAAATATAATTCTACAATATGCAATACAGCAATAATCCTCTGAAGTATGATAATCACATTATTGAAGATTTGTCATCACAAAAGATCTATCATATAGCCCATGACAATTGTTCATTATAGAGTATTTTTGTAATCCTTAGATAGTATCATGAAATCTTAAATTCTCAGCAAATCTATTGTAATGTTTTAGCTTAATGGAATAAAGAACATTCTGATTCCATATTAGACGTTTTATTATAGCTTTGATCTGCAAGATCAATCACTTAAGATTAAATAAATCATAATTCCTAATACTGGTATTTAAGCACAAAGACTCTAACCTATCATTCCACCTCATTAAAAAAATCCTTTCTATACAAAATTACAAATAATCGAATCAATTAATATCTAAAGCCTATGAAAAGAATTTCCAAATTTCAAACTTTTAACAGAATTCTCCATGTTTAAAAAAACAAAACAAAACAAAGACACATCTGTAATTTACCAACATATAGAAAAATAATTAAGCTTTTTATTTTTTAAAATATTATTCATTATCTTTCTCTTCTTTAAGACATAATTACAATAAACTGAAAGACACAACCTTTTATTTGTAAGCTTTTTTAAAAAATATTACTAGAGAGGAAATAAATAAAACAAAAGCCTACATAATAAGACTTGTATTTACTAAGTTTCCTCACATTTGTTTCAACTATTAGATTTTTTTTTTTTTGTATATTCAAAGTCAGAGATATAGCCAAAAAAGCTGGTACAATTGACTTTTGACAGAGAACATTTTTATGTTCCCTAACCCTTAAATATAAACCAATCAATATTTGTATTAGTGTAAGAGTTAGAAAGCATAAAACTGTTTTTAGACAAATATTAATTATATCAGATTTTAAATCACATTTTTAAGAAAGTGGATGCACCCCTGATTTTGATAATCCTAAAATATTACATTGCCTGAAAAACTGATTTAAGACCTATGAGAAAATCATTTGACATTCTATAAAGTCACATACTTGTTTGTGTTGATGTATTATAAGCATTAATACCCAATCACTATATCAATACTTTTGAAATTATCCATGCATTTATGAATAAACCATTTTAAATTTACCTTAATTGGACTTTTAATTGGCTTTGCTTTCCATTTTCCTACATTAAAGGTTTTGCGTCGAATTTTCATTTCTTTGTCATCTAGTCGATTCCGCTTTGCTTGAAAAGAACCACCAACCAATAACTTTTTCCGTTTATTTTTAGCAACTGCACTTATTTTAGGCTTCCGTTCTTCTAAATTAAAGCACAAGTGTATAATTAAATTGAAAGCAAAGCAATAAAAAAAAAAAAAAAGACATTTTCATACAATTACAATTAATACCTGATTTCGAATAAAATGATTTTATTTTAACTGGTGTGCCTTTGGTACTTCCTGCTGTGGGTGAAAGAGAACTTTTGACAATCTTTGCTGTGGAAAGAGAGAACAAAAACACAACACAAACTCACAATTACAAAATTTAAATATTTTATTATATGAAGTTTGTTTCAGTAATTTTGAAATACAGCTAAAATTGTCAACAATAAATTTCAATATTATTTTCCTATTCTTTGATGCTCTTTTTAAATGCGTATATGATTTTCATTAATTTTTTTCTTTGTTGTGAAACATTTCATTGGGCAAGATTGTCACTACCAGTTTATTTTAATGTAATGTGATGTACTGTGGCTTCTTCTTAAACGAAGTCAAGAATATCTCTGCAATTATGCCCAGATAAACCTGTCGGCCACTTTATTTTCCATTCCCCACTCTAAGTTTTCCCATATTCTACTCCATCCCATTTCCACAACATAATCTTTGTCAACTCTATAGCCTTTATATCTAAATCCCCCTTATCTTTTCCCAAACCCAGCATAAAAACCAATAATTCACTTTCTGTATAATCACTTTTTTCATATTTATTTTTCCATAACTTCATTATATGTACCTTTCCGTTTTCAAGCATTTACATTTAATTAACAATTGCCTAATATTTTCTATTCCTTCCTTACATAATTTACAAAATAAATCACCCATATTTTTCCATTTACATGTATATTCTCTTGTAGCTAAAGATCCCGTTCGAGCCTTAAACAATAAACTATTTTCCTTACTATTATCATATATTAACTCGCACCTAATATTCTGTTTATTTCTATATATATTTAAACTCTTTTTACTCTCCATACTAGTTCTCCATCTCTCTAACCCCCTATTCTTTATTAATAAATCTATTCTTTTATGCCATTCCTTACTACTATAACACTCAACAATCCTCTTAACACAATCATCCCATCTTTTGTACAAATATACTGATATAAATTCTTTATCCAAATCTTTTGCATACCGCATTACCTTTCTCACCCATCTTGTTACCTGCCTTTACTCACAACCCAATTAAATACTGTTCTCCATTCTAGCGCCATCTACTGTAAGTTTCAATAATCAATGATTATCAGGTGCATGTAAAATGTTCATTCTTAGTAAATTGATCTTTGGCTTTTGTCTTTAAGAATAAATCTTGGGATTCAAATTTGGAAGAAACAAACATATGCATCCAACAGACTCCATTTAACCCGTCAAGCTAAAAACTTAATATTCTAAGTAGCTTAAGATTTTGAACCTGCGTCAACCTGCTTGAAACATTTATCTAAGTCTGAATTCAGTTCAACTATATGTTTAATATCTTCATTTCATCAATATTTGTAGACACTAGATTCTCCAGCTAGGAATGTTAATAATACCAGCAACACAAATCATCAACCCATTATTTAAACAATATAAGATAAAAGTAGTCCCTCCCTGCTCTCATGCCATCAAATATGAGCTTGAGTAATCAAAGATTACTTGATGCATATAAAATCTCTTTCTTTAGTATTTAAAGTCCCATCCTTAGACCAGTCTCTGGCTTTTGCTTTTATTAATAAGGCTTGAGGATCGCTAAGTTTGAAGGAATGCAAGTACGCATTCAACAAGCACTTTAACTCAATTTTATCTGTTAAACAAAAAATATGAAATTCAAATCAGCCTAAAATTTTGAAACCAAATCAATCTTATCCAATTCAGTAATTATATATTTTAGTACTTTCAATTCTTCATTAATTGCAGTCATTGTTTTAAAAAAAACCAACAGTTTGTCAAAAAAAAAAAAAAAAAAAGTAGAATGAGGAAGACTGGCAAATGCAACCAAAATGCATCAGCAACATAAATAAAATGCTTCTAAAAATGGAGCAAAGTTTCATTTGATAAAAAAAAATAATTATATGTACCCAAATCAATATTTTTTTTCTGTTTTGATTTTATTTTTACTGAATTAAAAATCTTAATTTCCTGATCTATTTCAACGCAATATGAACAGAAAAAAATATAATATAATATGAATACAAAATTACACTTTAATGCTATTAAAATCAAAAATATTATTATTTACATAAATAAATAATAGTAACATACTTTTATGCACCTGCAAATACAAAATTCTATTGCTCCAAATTTCCAAAAATAGTAGACAGTTTTTGACTGTCTGATAGTTTTCTTCAGATTTTCAATGGTAGTTTTTTTTTTTATAAATTTCATTAATTGTATTTTTTTTAGCATAAAGCTTCTAAATTATTGTTCCATTGCAAAGAATGAAGCTATTATAATACTAACATTAATGTAACTGGGAAGATGATAGGACATCTACCAAACATATTCACAAGTGGAATTTAAATCCAGGCTGAAAATAACTTTTCAGATTTTTCCTTCACATGGTCTATCAATAGTTACTCCAACTAGTCAGTCATTCAGTAATAGGCAGTAATTGAATATCTACCTATTTTTAGCTAGTAAAACATCACTATCTGGTAATTAAAAAGTTTGATGACTTTTCTCTTTAATTACAGCTTTGGTTTAGAAAGCAATGAAAATTCATACTTCTAGCCACCCTTAACTTTTATAAAAAGAGGAATTAAATGAATACAATTTGCCCCCAGATAATATGGCAAAACAATGCTCTGATAAAGTGCTATTATTTGATTAGTGTATCTTACTGCCTAGTTACTCAACTGTCTTCAAATAGAAAACACCTGGCACATAATTTTTAATCACAAATTTTCAGACTTATTTATAAATGAAAAAAATTTGAATGTAAGCTTTTAACTAAGGCATTTAAATTTTTTAAGATATGACTTTTGACAGTTGTAAAGTGGTTCTTTTGCATTTATCTACTATAATTATGATTTTACTAATATTTACATTCAATTTGGTAAACAGTAGTAGAATTCCTAAAAATTATTTATTATGACTTGCATTGAATATGGAAAACATCTTATGAAGGTTCTGCAAAAATAGAGCACTTTTTTTGGTTTCTAATTTCTACTATACAGTATGTATATATTTTAAGGATAATATTTGAATCATAATTAAAAAATAATAGATTACATAAATAATTAACCTGATAAATGCTATTTTTTTGATAACAAAACAAATTCTAAACTCTGCTGCATTTTTACAAATTAATAGTTATTCTAATCAACAAACAGAATAGAAGAGAATAAAGACCTGTTCACTTGGTAAAAAAAAAAAAAAAAAGCTTGAACTTACCAATTTTGGTAGCAGGTTCCATTCCATCAGACAATTTTCGTTTCTTTTTCTCTCCTGTAGGAGTAGGTGGAGGAATTGAATTCTGAAAGAATTGATTAATAAATAAAAATTGCCACTACATTTTTTTTTTTTATAAGAATAAAATTCATAGCACAAAACCTAAACACATTTGTGACAATTATGAAAAACTGTTAAAATGTATTAATAATTTTACATCTTCCATAAGAATTTTTTTCCCCAAAACTATTAAGAAAAGTTGTCAATCTTATGATTAATAAATAAAAACTCAAAACTCTAAGTGTTAAAAACTACAAAATCATATTAGCTTTTTATTTGAAAGCTTTAATTTTATAATTTATGTAATTTTTTATTCATAAATTATTTTTCTCCTGTGTAACCAATTATCATGTTTTCCTTTCTAGACAATTATTCTTTTGCATTATCCCATTTCTTAGAAAAATTTATGTAAAATGAATTCTAAGATATGAACATTCTTTATATTTTCTTCATTCTAAAAAAATGTACTATATTCTTTTCTAGTTATTTTCCTATTTTTCTTCAATATACTTCTAGAATTAGCGATTATACTTCTCCACTATCTTACAATTTCATGGCATAATTTATTGCTTGCTTCTAGATTTTCTTTTCTGGGCCATATATTTCAATATTGCATTTTTGTAATTTGAATATACCTGAACTCTCATTCTTTAATCATTATACTTACATTAGAATAAGCTGACTAGCCTTCGTTTTTTCTCTTATCAACATAACTGCCTAAAAAATTTACAATTTCCAACTTGCTTTTTTGAGACTACAATATTTTAATTCTGCTTCCCATCATCACCCAATGAGTCTTTATTGCCTTCTGTAATTCAGCCTTTAAAAATGTGGACATTTTTATTGGGTACATTTTCCTATAGCATTTCTTTTAACTATTTTAAAAACTTCTAGTCATACCACTACCCATATAAATTTTATGACATTTTTTGTAAATAATGCTGAGATTGGCTGATTTTATTTAAGTTGAAAATGAATTTTCTTTTAATATATTTATACTGTTTGGTAAAGATTTAATTCTTTTCATTTAAAAGGTTTTATTTCCTTGCTTAAAAAAATAACAACAAAAAAGAAACTAGTTTTATTTTATTATAATTACAGCAATATAAAACTTTTAAATACACTTTTAAAATAAAGTAACTGTGTTCTAATATTATATATTAGCATATCATCCATGTAGCATATAACCTACACTCCTATTATCAAATCCCATATTATATAATGAGATAAAAACTAGTTATTTCTTGTATAATTGTAATCAACTGCTCTTTGCACAGTAGAGGTTAAAATAGTATTCAGAGTTAAAATCAATGACACTTAAAACAGTTGTCTTGGTCAATCTCTATAATAGGCTTTCAACTAAAGCACTGATAACTGATATGCTTGGTAATGGCATTAACTTTTCTTAAACCAATATGATGAGTTTTTATATACTTTTAAAATTTACTTAGTTTTAAAGGATGGAATAAAATCTTGTAAGTCAATTTTCACATGCTTATCAATTTCTGATCTAGTTGAAACTTTGCATGCACAAACATTCATGATGACAACCATATTATTTTAATATGCAAACAATTTTAGTAAAAAAATTAGTGAAAAGTTTAAAATTGTCATTTTATATGTAAAGTTAATGTTAATGGTCCTCTTTATGATTTAAAACTTAATGATTAGTCAAAAACGGAATCAAATGACTTTTTTTATTTCTTAATATATGCTTTAACTTATTCTGTTTTTAGTTTTCTATCTAGATCATAGGCCAGAAACCTTTTTAACACAAACTGGCATTTTATTTAAATATGCCATTTAAAAAAATTAAAACAGACGCAAGGGAAGAGGTGAAAAATATGGATTTCTGAAGTGTTACGGTTGTACTTGAACATTTCTCTACAATTGAAATTATCTTAAAAAAATTAAATTATTTTGATACACAAATTTCTATCATTTAAACATTCATCAAATACCATAAACGTTACTTTATACAAAGCCGAATCCATAAAGTAATGTGGAAAAGCATCTTTTCTCTCCTAGAACCATATTTACTTACATATTACAAGTAAAAATTAAAAACATGCACATGTATTTATCATGATAAAAAGAACTGCAAGCTTGAAGTCACAGAACTGCAGGTGGCTTGCAAACCAAAAATGCCAACAATCTTGGTTTAAATAAATTCATCTCATTTCAATAAATCCCTGTTTTATATAAAAAATTAAATTGTCAAAAATAAAAAATATATTAAAAAAAACTTTATTCAGCTTTCAAAAATAAAGGTGTGGAGCAGACTTTATATAATTAGAAATTATATATACTTTTCATGTAAGTAGGAACAAAATAATAAAAACTATTAAGTTAATGTTAAAATGCAATCCTTGCTTGGTAAAAAACTTATAAAAATTGATGTGGAACAAAAACTATTTCTGAATATGGGCAGTTGAAGAACATTTATTTTTAACTGCATTTATGTGACAGAGGTTTCTTTCCTTTTTAAAAAAAAATTGTTTTACTTTATAGTTGATTATAAATAAACTATTAATATATAATAAAAACTACCATAACTAAGTCATTAAAGAAGGTTGTTCTCTGTAAAATACGTATTTAGTAGTTATCAATTCCAGATTCAGTTTAGAGAAAAATTACAATCCCAAATAACCATTTGCACAGGAAAAATATACCCAAAATCAAACATAAATATTAGTAACACATATAAAATTAATTATTGCAAATACAATATAATTTGATTTTAGTAAAAAAAATTTATTATCATAAAATAAAAATACAAACAAAAAAATCATATCTTATACATCTTCCATTTTCATGTTTATATATTATTATATGCTTTTTGCCACAATGTTTTTTTTCCTATAATAAAAATTAAAATTGATCTTTTAAAATCAAAAACAAACATTAATTAGTCACTTTAAGTGCTTTCTTACTTGGAAATTATTTTTTATTGACTTTAATCAGCTTTTTAGCTTAATTTTTCAGAAGAATCTTGAAATGTCTTGTGCATGCATATTCTATGTCAGCTAATGATGTTCGTTGATAGTTTTTACATTAAAAAATTTTTTTTTTTCACTATATTAATCAGTTTTCTAACTCAGATTTTCAGGTTTATGATTAAAATTATTACATTGTATGCATTAAAATAATAGGTACTATGTTTTCACTGCTGAAGATTGAATAAAAAGATGAGTGAACTAAATTTGTAAGTTAAACATTACAAAACATAAAAAAAAATGTCTTTGTTTTAAAATTTGCATTAGTTGTAAATTTTGTTTGTAGAAACTTATTGTAGATCTTGCTATAATTTAATTTTATAGATAGGGTCTTTATTCAAATGTAATCATCATTGGTAGTGATATTCACTCTTCACTAAAATAATTAAATTTTAGTTTGAATGCATGTATAGTTGTCCCCAATCTCATTTATTCATTTTAGTGATAAAAACTGTACAAATATTAAAATTGCTGCATTAATCATATATTTATCATCTATCTAATCTACACCAGACATTTTAATGTATGATAGTCCACTTGATATCATTTGTTAATTGGTAAACAGCAGCAAGAGCAAACGCAGAAAATGGTCAATGCTTAAAAGAGATGATGCTAACAAAATGCCTAATTAACATTTACATTGCTTTAGAAAACAACAACAACAAAAAACCTGGTAACTGATATATTCAATCCTAACCAAGTTAAAAAGATTTAATTAATCTCATCAATCAGTAAAGTGTCTATATTCAACAAATTGGAATTTTCTCAAACTAAGTTAAACTTAATTCCATTATGAATACGTAAAGTGCCATTCTAACATAATTGTCAGAAATTGTAAATTTAATAAATTCTGCTAATATAACTAGAGTAATTAAACTCAGCCTGCAAGGGACATTCAGAATTCTAAATGCAAAAACTATCTTTAAGTGCAATTTTTCTTCCACAAACATTTTAACAAAACAATTTTTTCTGTTTACACTTATGTTTTTAAAAATAGTTACTTTTTCTACATCTTGAATAATCAATTATCACTAGATAGTATTGCTAGTTTCTGGCTTATAGCCTTCATTAATGAGGAGCTTCAACTGAGGATATGAATATAATAAGAGCATAAAGTGTTTAATGATTACTCAAGTTTGCAAGGATAGTTCTGAGAAAGAGGACCGATAAAAAAAGTACAAATATTTCACTACATTCTTAAATAATTTTTGCAATAATTCAATGCTGTAAAAATCAGATCAAAGTTTATGATAGAGATCTAAAAATTAAAATGCTAGAATCAAAAATTAAGTCATACTGCCCTACTCTTTTAATCTATGGAAACTGAATTTAACAAATGTGTAAATATGACAAGTGTCTGACAGTACATACAGCACTAATAATTTCTCACAATACATAATTTATAATCACAAAATAACTAAACAAAAAACCCAACTAAACTTCTTTAATTTATTACTCTGCCATTATGCTATCCATTCTCTCATTACCTAATAAGACTTGATATTTTATAAATAGGAATGCCAAATGATATACTGGGTTCTCCATAAAGAAAAAAAGCAATTACCCATTAACAAAAGTATTACCAGAGAGCTCTCTGAGGCAGTTAGTAGTCTAGTCCTTGCACAAATCTGCTAAAGGATTCATTAGTCATATGTTAATCTAGTAAAGTTTTTGTACAATCATTATACCATTAATGAATCTGCAAAACTTTATTCAACTTACCCAGCAACTTTTGAAATTGACTCCCCACTAAGAAAACAATACAATAATGTATTGAGAGCAAAGCTTTATTAGTTAGACAATTATGAAGTGCTTAACATGTCCCAATAAAAAGATGACTGATTCTCTCTTCAAGATTCCTGCAGCCCATCTCTGAATCAATACGTGTTACATAATCACAAATTTTAGCTATTCACCATAGAAATTTTAATTATAGCATATCTAGGTAATGAATTATGGAAATGTATTTCATTCTTTTGTAGATTATTTTCAATGTTTTCTCTGCTCTCACAAAATCTTGCAAACCATTCAAAAACATTCTTGTGATTCATGGCTTTACAGTTTGATTCATTTCAAACATTTCAGTAACAGTTTTGCCCAATTCAAAACAAAATTTAATATTACTGCTTTGTTTCATGTAGTTTAAGATATGAAATACACTGTCACATTTCATGCCATAATTTGTAATCCAGATACATTAATGCCCTAAAGTTTTTGTGGTGAATAGGTAGATTATGTTGCTACATAACACATGTATTGATTTAAAAAGCTGATGCGGCAAGTAGCTTGAGAAAAATCAGTCACCAGACATTTTTTTCACTGGAACACTGTGTGTATAAATTGAATACAACATCAAAGATGGCATTCAAAATCACATTCCAGAATGGTGAAGTCTTTGCAGAATTATAAGATGCTTTGAATCAGCGAAAATTATATGACTCAAAACCAAAAATCCTTCAATATGTTTAGAGAGTTTCTGTGAGGATTTAAAATGTCAAAAAAAATCAGACTTAATTTCTATTACATCTGGAAATGTGTGTGGATACTAGATGCAAATAGGCAAATTGATTCTCTATAATGGTTGAATTTTTTACAGAATTTTAAACGCATCTTGAAAGATTTGACTATTGCTGGATCAAGTAAATTCTTTTTACATTTTTAACTCAAAAGATATATTGTTTATCAATCCAAATTAAATTGATCTATTTATTGAAGATTTTCATCATACAGCACACAACAATGGTAAAAAAATCTAAAAAAAAACAAACTTGTTTTAGCAGGTTGAGCAGTTGGTACTGTGTCAGACACTAGCAGCAGCTGATACATTAAAATTTTTGTTTTCTTTTTTAAATTGTATGATGTGAGCAGAAATCCCAGCATTTATTGTTGTTTGAATTCGTCTTTAAAATGGCATATCACAAGTTGAAATCTGACAAAATTTGAATTTTTTATTAATGTTTTTAATAGGTTCATTTAATTTTTTTATTAGCCAGACTTGTTACTAAAATGGACTAAAAATGTGCCGATAATTCGTATTTCAAGAACTTCATCCAAATAAAAACATAATCAGAATATCGGATTATAAGTATTCAATTTTAATTTTTTAATTATTTCAATAGTATTTAAAATTTTTTTTTAATTATTTGATAAATGGTATAATTTATTAATGTGTTTGCATTTGTATTGGTGTGTCTGTATAGTATATAAATTATATAATATTAAATCATTTATGCTCTTTATTATATAATATATAAATGTGTATTCAAATAGGTACTCATCTTTTAGCTAAAGATGCCGCTCTATGGCGCAGTTTTCGCGCCAAAACACATAAAAATGCTGTTTCCGCGGCCGACACGTTCAAACCCGCGTTTTCTATAATACAACTTTTTTGTTGTGCTACAGAATGCAGGCCGCTATGTCACGTCGCAGTACAGCATGTATGTCACATAGCAGCAAATAAATTTTCCGAATTCGCACAAGTTATAAAATAATTACGGCTTGATGAGAGAGTTTGTATTTGAATTGTATTGAAATGTTGTTTTCATTGGATTTTTTTTTATTTTAAACTATTGAAATGTTCAGATTTTTTAAAGCAATAATTATAAGACTTTTTACAACGTACTGTATTGAACTTTTATTTGGGAAAATGTTAAATATCTATGTTTTTATTGAGTTGCAATTAGGTAACGTGTCAAGTAACGTACTGTTAGTAACATTCCACGAGAAAAAGAAGACCGTCTGTATATTTTAGAAGTAAAAAAGAGCGGTACGAAAAAAAATATCCAGTAAGAAAAGTCCAAATATACAAGTTTTTTTGTAAATTTCATAAAAAGCAAATATTATAAACATGTTTAATAAGTAAAGAAGACATTTGTATGTGTTTGTTGTTGTTTAAAAAAGTGTCCGAGTACAGTTACGATTTTTAATTTTTTTATTTTAGCATTACAAACAACAGAACACTAACCCTAACCCTAAAGTAACCCTAAAACTAACCCTAAATCTAACCGTAACAACTTTTACTTTTATTACGATTATTATTTTTTAGTTAAACAACAAAAAAAGTCGTAACACAAGTAAAAAAATATCCGATAGAAAATTGATAAAAAAAAGCCGTAACACAATTTAAAAAGTATACGATATAAAAAACACGAATCAAATTGTAATTTGTTGATTTTATTTTACATTTATTATTATCATTTAAATTGTATACGTTAATAAAAAAAATAATATTTAAAAAAGACGATTTTGTTTTGTTTTTATTTTCACATTACAAAAACGCACAGAAAAATTATTAAAATCAACGGCCCGTGAATGTTCATATTTTATAGTTTTAGCGTGAAAACAGCACCATCCAACGGCATCTTTAGCTACAAGACAAGCACCTTCAAATATAACAAAAGTGGTTTATGAACAATGCAATTTTAGAGTTCTGATCCAAGTTTGAGGTAACCTTATTTTATAGACATAACAATTCCCAAAAGGTTTAATAATTTATTAATGTGTTTATATTTGCATTAGTGTATTTGTGTTTGCACTTGCATGTCTGCGTTTGTATAACAAGTAATGATTTACATATGCAGAGCAGTGCAATGTAAATTTTAGACTGATTATTAGATATACAGTAAGGTTGCAGTTGATAAAGCAATCACAAAATTTACTGGGCATAGTACCATTTGAAAATATAAACACTTAAAACCATTAAAGAGATTTCAAATGGTGTGTGTGTGGTGATAGCCAGAATGGTTATGGATATACCACATGAAATTATATGCAGTCAAAGAATCAAATTCTGATTCTTACCTATGCCTTGATACTCATGCTGTTGAGTCAGTAGTTTTGCCATATTATTTTCAAGTCTATAGCTAGCAAAAGAGCTATATGCAAATAAATTATATCTATGTGGGGCAATAATAACAAGATAATATCACTGGTATGCATAAAGAATATAAACGTCACTGGTGTACACAAAAAATATAAAATGAAGAGATGAAACTCATTTTATCATTGATACAGACAGTAGCCTACAATTTTTAATTTTAGAAAGACAAGAAGCCAATTGCTATGATGACAAATGCATATCCACCTTCAGGAAATGATTTCTTTTGTAGCTTTTATTAGGATGAATCTTTTTCTTATAGACGCCTTTGAGATTTGTTAACTTTTGGGGTACAAGATAAAAATGAAGAATTCTTATGCGACTAGTTTTGGAGATTCTGAAGCTATGGATTATCTCAGGTAAGAAGTATTATATGCGATTTGAATGAGAATTTTGTGAGGAATACAAATAAATTATCAATGAAGATGTAATTTAAACTTAATTAATGATAAATTAGAAATTATGAACAAACAATAAAGTAATAATTATTTCGGATGTTGAAATTTCTTTCTTTTTTTCCTTATTTTTTAAATGGTAAACACGATTTGTCTTAGCCTTATTGTTTTCCTTAGTTTTTCTAATTTCTATCAATGTAAAGCTTTTTCTCTAACATTATTAAAACTGAAGTTATTGTGAAAATTGTGTCTCAAGTCAGTTTTTTAAAAAACTGTTATATGATCATTTAAAAATTTAATTTTAATCTTTTTTATTTAAATTATTGTGTAATTTTTCAAAGCTGACATTGTATGAGAACACTAAAAAATGAAAAACACAGAATTCTATGTATAATGACTCTGCCCTTTTATAATTCATAGGATACAAATTCTTCAATAATAATAAAAAAATTCCAATATAAGCATCTAAATAATTAGTTATATATTTTATAATAATGTGAAAGGCTAAAACCTTCGGCAGATGCGCTTTAAAAATGCTTGTGACAGACATTAAGATGTAACAATGACTGCGCTTAATAAATTTAATATATTTATATATTTTATACAATTTAATATTTAAGTTCTTCTTGTATAACATAACTTCTTAAGCTTAGACAAGGCCAAATTAAGGTTAGCCCTGATTTCTGATAATGACTCTGGACAATAAACATTTCTCATAAACATTAAGATGCTAGCTTAAAGTTAAAATTCAATCACTGACAGTTTTATTTATTTATTTTTTATTAAGGCACGAGTTCAAAAATAGACTTTGTGACTGACCATGATTGTAGAGCATGAAATTTCTAACAAAGCAAAATCCCAATCATAGATTGTATTCCGATGATAGTTATATTCATCCTAGTTCAAGGCTGTCCATTTCATATAAATTATGGGCTTAAGTGTTTGTGTAAGTATGAAACAGAGAACAAAATAAATATTAAAATATATACTCAAGAACTTATGCAAGTTGGTCACAACAAAAATAAGGTGGGATAATAAGAGTTTAGTAACAAGAGATTTAATTTTAAATATAATAAAATAAACTTTGGATATCTATGCTAAATATTAAACCAATCTATTAAGCATATTTGCTACAGTAAGCTTAACATGATTTTCTGTCTCGAATTAATTTGAATAAGCTCATAAATAATTAAAAAAATAAATTTATGAAAAAGCAAATGTACATTTCTAGAAATTTAGAGATCTCAATTGCTATTCAATATATTACAGGGAAATCAAGACAATTTTAAATACAAGAATCAAGCTGTACATCCATCGATACAATCATTTTAAAACAGACCCTAAATGCAATTCAGTTTTTTAAAATTACGAAAGACAGATGGGTTGCCTATTTAATCCTGATAACATCAGAAATGTGTGTGAAGAAGCATCTCATCAGAAACGAATGATAAACTCCCAACTAACATCCCAATAGTATTCAATGAAATTCACGACTGAAATTTTAAATAATAATGCACTGTCATCGCCTAACACTATTGCAACACTAGTCATGACTATAATACAAAAGTATTAAAAACTTGTTTGGCAATACTTTTTCTTGTCAAATGTTTAATATTATTTACATATTAATTTTCTTACAACTGTTCATTATTTAGTATATACATATATGTCTATAGGTAAGCATAAATGTACAAATAGATGAATTTGAAATATATGTTCATGCACTCACGTTATTAAATAGATTAAAGCATTATATATGGCGGAATGTCAGCTCTAATAATCCTGCACATTACATTCATTTATCATTGGTGTACCACATAAAAAAATAGTCAATCACTTGGAGGTCACATGAATTTCAGAAATAACCTAACCAATTGCTTAACAGCAGTGTCAATAATCAGTATTTGTTATTACATTTGCATAGTCTAGTAGCTATGATATGTTGTAAGATAGCAGATATTTGAAATGCATATATTTTGAATGGTTTGTCAATTTTTTCACATAGTATGGTTGCTGTAAATGAATGTAATACGTATGCTGACTAATACTAATCTGTGATGTTGGTGAAAGCTTTTGTTAAAACTACTATAGCAACAGAATAAAAAAAGTGAATAATCTGTTAAGATTAAATCTGAATTTTTCCTTAAAGGACAAACAACCAAGTCAAACTGTCTTATTTCGTTTTACTAGGAATCAATCTAATTCATTATATGACAGGGGAAAATCTCGAATTTGGTGCCTGTAGTATTAAAGAAATTAGCCATTTTGTTTTATGTCTAAATATGTATACACATAAAAAGTATAAACAAAACATTTCATTCAGAAGATAATTTATTTATTTCAGCATAAAATTTCCAGTAATAAATTGTAAACTACTTGATAAAAGAGAACAGGACATAAATTCCAAGCAACAGCGAATCATTCAAACTCAGATGCCTCTCTTTTGCTGCTTATTTGTAGGACTTTGCAAAGAGCATTAGGGGATCTACCAGCTGTTTTACCTTTTTAAACATCTCTCAAATTGTAGCAAAACTAACACATTAATTAATCAGCTAAGCATATTACTTAATTTTTAGTCTTTAGTTTGTAAATTATAATTTTAAAAACTAAATGACATGTTAGGCTGGTTAATTTAAATGTAGGTTGGTCAGTAATTTGTTATCTGAATGCCATTTTAGCATTGTATATATTTCTATTAGATATATATAAACACATGTATACAAAGATGCACACATAGAAATAAAACAACAATTTTAAATGTTACCACAAAAAATTTTACTCACCACTTTTTCTAGAGCTTCAGGTGACATTTTTTTAACATTCATGGCTTGTACAGTCTTTTTTAAACCGTCATAAAACAATATATCATATAATCCTGAATAAATAATACCATAAAAATAATATATATATAAAATTATTTTCTATTAAAATTTATATTACTAAAAGAAAGATGGCAATAAATAATCACATCTATAACTAACATTGAAATTAAGAAAATGTACTTAAATATGATTATAGATTAACATTCTTAAAAATAATTGTTGAAAGCACTTTTTATATATAATATTGTAAAGTTTTAATACCTATAATAATTTACACTGTTGTTTGTTGGCTTTCATTCTGATTCTATTTTATAACAGTAGTGACAAAGATGAAAGATCGGTCAAAAATATAAATAAAATAAAGGAATATAAAAGCCATTCTATTCAAGTCCATAAACAAGTGGAGTTTTTGAAATATTAATCTGCAACGACTATAAGTATTTCATACCACTTCTAAAATATGTATTTGTTTTGCATATATATATTGTTTCAAATTTTTTTTTTTAAATAAGCATTATTTACAACAAATATTAAATTATTTGTATAAAAAAATTAAAAAAATATATCCGTAAAATCACAAAAAAGTATTTTTATTTAACTGGATTCAGTTAATAGCTTTTTTATAATCAGTTAATTGCTCTCTTATAATCAGTTATTATAATGAAATAAATTTGTTTATTATTATTGTTATCATTACTTACAATAAATTTAATTATATTTGTCTCAGAAAATCCGGGGGGGGGGGGGGCCCCCAGCAATTTTTGCAAAAGATTTAAATTTACAACTGTCTAGGTTATAACCAGTATGAGATACCACTAAAAAAAAGGAAATAAGGTATAAAATTTAAACTATGTGAACTAAATTCTAACTAATTTGATTTTTGCAAAATAAAGACATATGTAGAAAGATACCAAGTCAGATACCCGCTTAATTAAAAAAATTATATGAAATTAATGCATTTAAATATTTATACTATTATATGATAATGATTGAAGCCAATGCAGGTAAATAAAACGAAGCTTTAAAAAAAAAATTGTATTTACCCCCCCCCCCAATATCACAAAATGTAATAAGAGGAATCATTTTAAAAGAAAGTCAGGAATATTATCTATATATGGGTACTAATATATGCATGCATAACTGAGAGTAGAAACCATAAATAAAGACAATACACCTGGGTCTCTTTTTATGTGGTAGATAGGTTCCACAGAAACCCACATTAAAAAAATCGCACAAAAATAGACTTAACTTACCTTGAAAAATGTGGGATATGTTCCAAAATTTTTATTAATCGCATAAAATCAAAGCAACAAGATAAAATTATTTTAAAATTCGCATAAAAAAATAAATAAATAAAGTATGACTAATAAAAATTGGTTGTCATCTGATCCTTCGTGTTAGCCGCCAGAGGCGCGATTTCTAACTGAAAAACACATTAATATATAGTTCCCGGGATAGCGATTCTCTATTAATATTGACTTTTTTTTTTGGTTTGTTTACAAAGTTTACTTTTTTTCGTTTCTGAATTATTTTTCCCAAATAATATTTTTGACGATGGGATAATAATAGTTTTGGGTTTTTTTTTTACCAAAGGGTCTTTTTTGGTGTGTGTTCAAATAGTAATTTGTGGTTTTTTTTAAAAAAAATAATATTAGTTTTTGTAAAATTGGATTGACAAAATTCAAGAGAGAACGGGGTTTTATGATGGATCTTTAAATAATAATTTACGTTACTTTGATAGGTTTACATTTGATTGCCGAAAAAATTATTGGGAGAAGTGTTGTTTTTTTTTTTTTTCGCGCGCGTGTGTTTATTATGTTTAAATAAAATTTAAAACCTTTACTTTTATCGGTTTACATTTGATGGACGACCGATTGGACTTCCTTTCGTTTATAAATTATGGTTTTGGTTCTACAAATAAATATTTTTGACAATGGGACGATAATAGTTGTTGTTTGTTTAATTTTTATTGACAAGAGCGGGTATTTTTTTTGGTGTAGATTCAAATAGTAATTTGGGTTACGTTTAAAATAATAAGTTGCGGTCTTACTTTGATCGGTTTACATTTGATTCCCGACACTAATTACTGGGAAGGGTGTTTTTTTGTGTGTACGATTGTAGACAACAATTATTGGGAGAAGGGGTGTAACCGTTTAAAGAATAGTAGTTTACGTTACTTTTAGTAGTGGTGTACATTTGATTGCTGACAATAATTAGTGAGAGGGGTGGGTGTTTTTTGGTGATTGGCGACAACAATTATTGGGAGAGAGAGTTTTGCGTTTTGTTTTTGTTCGTGTGTATGTTTAAATCAAAATTTAAGTTACTTTTATCGGTTACCATTTGATTGAAAACCGATTTGACTTTCTTTTTTTCGTTTATAAATTATTTGGGTTTTCCCAAATAATATTCGATTTGACAATGGGACAATAATAGTCTAGGTTTCTTTAATTTTGATTGACAAGAGCGAGTCTTTTTCGGTGTACGTTCGAATAGTAATTTGGGTTATGTTTAACTAATAATTTACTGTCTTACTTCGATTGGTTTACATTTGATTGGCCAGGACAATTAGTGGGAGGGTTGTTTTTGTTTTTTTTCTATACGATTAAAGAATAATTGACGTTCCTTTTATTTGACCGTTTGATTGCCGACGACAACAATTATTGGGAGAAGAGGGGGTTTTGGGGTTACGTTTAAATAAAAATTTTAGTTACTTCTTTTATTTTACATTTGATTGCCGACGCCAACAATTATCGGGAGAAGAAGGGATGTACGTTTAAATAAAAATTGAAGTTACTTCTTTTATTTTTGACATTTGACGGTCATTTAGAATCCCTCAAACAAGCTTGCCTTTACGAAGTGAACCTTTCCGTCGGCAGATGTTTTCGGACCTCAAATCTGCATATATTTGCCGCACAATCCAATCTTTTCTTTCAGCAGCAGGATGTTTTTTTCTGCTGTAGAAATATTCCAGCGCTGGCCCGTGTCTGGCAGTTCCCATCTTTTCCAAGTTTTCTGTTGTGGGAATTAGCCGTACTTTTTGTCTCGGAAAATTTCTCGCTAAAACGTGACTCAAAGCGTGATTTTTAAATTTTTACGCTATTCTACTCTAATCGAAAATTTAGGAGGAATACAAATTTATGAGGAACAATCACGATACTGTTAAAATTGATAAAATGTAACAGTACATCGATTGGTCTTAAAAAAAACAAGGCACCGATGAAAATTTAAATAATCGTGACACGATCAAAATAAACACCCTAGTACGATATTGTTACATCAAATACATAACACAGCATTACGATATAGTGCGTGACACAAACAACTACGGCATTTTCCTCTGCTTTTAGCATCGGAAAAAGCCACACCGTTAGCCGCTAAGCCGAGTTAACACTCTTTCTAGATTTTATCGTAGAAAGGAGACTTAACTTCCGAGTTAATACTCTACCTTTTAGCGTAGAAAGTAGACTTAACTCCGAGTTAACAATCTTTCTAGGATTGCTTTTAGAAAGAATGCTTAAAGGCTTGGGTACGGCCGCGGAAACGGCATATTTCTAGAAATTTAGCTAGAAATCGCGCCTCTGGCGGCTAACACGAAGGATCAGATGACAACCTAAAAATTTTTAAATATTTGAAAAAAAAAAAATTATATTTGTATATAGAAAAAAGACAAACTTTTTTTTATTAACTATTTAATTTTATTTAAAACAATATGTTTTTATATGTAATTTATTTTACATTTTTTCATACATATTTTAATCATTATCGCTATTTGACAATATGAGGTTTGTTTGTGAACTGGTAAGACATCAGATTTGTCACAAGAGGAAATACAATTAGCACCTACTTCGGTCTCCTGCTGTGTTAATGATTTTCTGTCGACAATGTAATCGGTTATTAAACTTTGAGATGATGATTTTACTAATTGTTTATGAAGCTCGTGATATCCAGACTGCTATGCCTAGCTGTTAGAGAATGCACTTCAACAAGTGCAACTATATATATATAACACGTTTCAACGAATGTGTTAATAATGACTAACAGTTAAATTTTCTTTTATACACATATATACATGAAGAAACTTTTAGACAGAAAAAAGTTACAAGTAAAAATATTTAAAAACTTTTAAAGATACATTCTTTTTAAGTAGAAATTAAAAGTTCTTAAATATTTTTACTTGTAACTTTTTTCTGTCTAAAAGTTCCTCTATACATGTGTTTAAAAGAAAATATAAACATACACATATATAACACAGACATACAATTATTTAGCTCTCGTTGAAATTTAGTTCATAATTCGTGTCATTAACAAGAAAATGATTTTCCAATTGATTAGAAAGTTGAAGATGTTCTCGAATCATTTTTGCTGTTAAATGAACAGGTTCTACTTCTGTTTCATTATCTTTTTCTAAATCTTCTACGGTATCTAAATTTATTGCCAAACCTTTTTCCAACAGGCATTTAAAAGTTTGTAAAATTTAATGTGTGCATATAAAACAGGTAAATCCCGATTTTAAGTGAAATATGAACTTCTTTATCGCATAAAAGAAAACCGCATCACATAACTTCAAAATCGCATTAAAAAATCCGCACAAAAAGAGATCCAGGTATACATTACAATATGCCTAAAAACACATTCTAGTCAAAGTGATAGTAATAATATATTAATAATTTGAAATTTTATTCAAATTTTGGAATCACACATTAAGGCTATAATCAGTTCTGCATTAAATGCTAAAAAAAAACAAAAACAATTTTCCTCTTGACATTTATCAGTATTCATGGCAAATGTGTGTGAGCTTATGAAATCCTCTTAAGATTAAAAAATTACAAAATTAAATAAGCTCAAACACAAATAATAAAAAAATCATGCTTCTGTTACAGAATCATCGGACAGAAAATTGTGACAGATCTTGGATTATTAACAATTATGTCAACAACAAAAAAAAGCGGGCTAAAAGAAATCTTGAATAAATTTATAAGCAACATTAAATTTAAACTTTATACACTAGGATTAATATTAATTATCAAAACTTTTTATCACAAATCATTATTCATGTAGTATACCACGAATCACTGCAGTATTTCTGCAATACAAATTAACCAATTTTATATCTAGATCTATGTTAGTACCATGAAGTTGGGAGAAAAAAATCAAAACATCAAACAACCTTCTTTTCTTATGCTAAATATATACTCTGTTTTCTTCAGATCTACTTCAATTGTAAGTTTGAACAATCAATACATAATAAATGATACTCCTATCACATTTATATTCCTAAACTAACTTCTGTTTATGGCTTTCATCACTGAGGACTTCTGAAAGTCTCTCAGATAAAGGCCATGAAAAGATGTGGATATAATTGTACCACCAACTGATGTATACTGAATAATTCAAACTTACAATAGAGAATTCTGAAATAGAAAGAAAATAACTGCTCCTGCAAACTGAAATGACTAGATTTTATGAGTGATATAAAACAAAAACATGAACAAAAAAAATAATTCACTATTAAAAAACACATGTACATAAAGTTGTTGAGAATCTTTAGTTGATTTCTACAATAACACTCATACTCCCTTCTAGAAACCGATGTATTTTTATATGTATGAATTGCAAACTGTTTTAATATTCCAGAAACCCTTGCTAGAAGCCAATGTATTATTCTAAATAGTCATTTTATTTGTTAATATTCTCCAGAAACAACTAAAAGTATGATTAAATGACTAACTAATCCTTAATTTTCATTGATTTTATTTTTTGGATATACCAAGAATTTTAGAACTGAAAGATAATAGATATAACTATTATCAATCTAAGCTGTAGAGGAAGTCTGTGAATGCTTATTGATTTATAGTTATCAAATGTGATTAAATATTAATCTTAAGATGAATAATTATATAAAAGACTCCTAATATTAACTGAATTTATTCATTGCTTGTACCGTGACTTTTAAAATTGGATAACAGATGTCACTATTATCAATCTAAGTTGAAGAGAGAGATTGCTTTATAGTTAACAAATATGATGTAAGGTTACTCTTATAAACAATAATTATACTGTATAAAAATTCCTTAAATGCATCTGATTTTATTCACTGCTCACATTATGACTTCTAGAACTGGATAATAGATTGATTATATTACTATCAATTTAAACTGAAGAGAAAGTGAATGAATACTTATTGGCTTATAGTTATCAAATGTGATTTGGGGTTAGTCATATGAAGAATAATTACTTAAAAGTCTTTTAACATCCATTGATTTTCCTCATTGTTTATATTGCAACTTCTAAAATTTGATGATAGATATTACTAGCATGAATCCAAGTTAGAAAAAAACTTTTTTTTAAAAAAAAAAAGGTGTCACATATTAAAAAAAATCACCTTTATTAGTTGATAATATAGAATGTGAAACATTTATATTCAATAGAAATTTAATTGGCATTAAAATTAGAATATTAAACAATGATTAAAAGGAAAAAAAACATGTATGAAAGATCAATCACAAATAAATAAATAAACATGAGGCTTTAAAAATGTATATCTCAAAACTAGCTGAAAGCATAATTTACACATTGCATACAAGTTCTGGAGATTTCGGAACATATTTATGGAGAAAAAAATACAGAAAGTATTTTTTTAAATTTCCAATGTTAAACTAATAATTCCCATAAAGAATTCATGATTTATTTATCTTTTGGAACTAGGAAGCATTGACATAAGTAAGAAATAACAGCTAGAAATGTAGATCTACCAGGAAAAACAGATTGTAATAATCTATTCATACTGTCATCTTGTACATACATTCCAAATGATGATTTACTTTTGCAAATTATTGTAACATTCAATCATGTTACATATTTATAAATAATTGATCAAAAAGTAACTGAAACTTCCCAAGAGTTATATAATGCAAACTACTCTCCAGAAGACAATGATACCATCTGTCTCTTAATATTCAGACAATTCCCATATATTTTCCTAGAGAAATTTCAGTTATGATGTAACCAGAAAAACATCCAAGAAAAATTAATAATTGACAATTGAAATTATATCATCTAGAAATCGTATTTTTCTCCAATCCACATTTAAGCTAAAAGTGTAATCACTTTTAATTTAGCACTCTAGGACAGATAAACATATTACATTAAAAGCAGTTCCACTTTTAGTTTAAAGATGGGTCAGACAAAAATACTATTACTAGATGGCATGATGTCAATTGGGAATTGTCAGTTTTAATTAGTTGTTTGCCTTCTTATACCATACTTAAAATTTATCTAGGAAATATACGGAAATTCTCATTATATCATCAATATTTAGCAAACTTTTAAATAATTTATATATAAACCATTATATAATTTTAAAAGATGTGTCAGTGATAATATGAATCTAATCAATCAAGTGCTCTTGCTACTGAAATAAATATATATATTTTACATGAACGATTATTATAGCATCGACTATTTTAGTCTTACAATTTGGGCATAAACTTTTGATTCATTACATAAATGAATTAAAAATTTAAATAAGATATAAAAAAAAAAAATCCCATTGTAAATGAATAACTAAAATTTAATAGAATGATGTATATTACATAAGTTTATACATATGTATATGTTATATATAACATATATATCTGCAATATATTCATGTGTAAAAAATTGCTTATGACATACTAATTCAAAATAGAACTTTTAAATTACAAAAATGAAATAAAAGTTGGATAAAGAATTAAAATGGTTGACATGGGTATCTGTATTTTATGAGTGTATATTTAATAAAATATCTCCATTTCTTTAATATATATTGTAACGATATATAAATATGTCGTTACATTAATTTAAAAAAAAAACTTAAAAGTTCGCAAATAAAAGTAAAAAACTAAATGCTGAAATTAAAATGTTTGTTAAACGTATATATATTCGTACAGATGCTAAACTTTAAAAATATTTTTTTCATAAACAAAAAAAAAAGTATTTGAACGTATTGTTTTTAATAAAAAAATACAAGATTGAAATATAAAAATATTTTAATAAAAAAATAACGTAAGTTAAAATAAAAACAGGTATTAATTAAGTCCTGTAATCTGTAAATGGAAATGATTGTTTATTAATTATCTAAAAGCTGTGTAATTAAAAAGTCAGATGAAAAGTTAGATAAGAGAAGAAAGAGATTTTAGCTTGACCAATGGAAGCACTAAGCCTTGGCTCGGACTCTAACGAAAGTGATGGATTAGTGACGTTTTGTTGATTGAATCCGTGTGGATAATATAAAAACGGAAATGCAGTTTTTTCTGACAGTTCCAGCGTTGTGTGTTTGAGAGATGCGGTAGGACGCACATACCACACTCTCTATTTAAAAAGAAAAATGAAAAGACTGTGATACCTTGAACCAGCTATTGCCATCTCCAGAACATTATCTTCCAATGGAGACGTCGCGGGAATTAAAAGCAGAAACCTGGACTCTTCTACCATAAGCTATATGAAATGAACAATTGTTAAAATCAATTAAGAACTTTCGTCAAGTTTTATAAATTGATAAACAAGCCAACTTAAATGTTAAAAATGGACTCTTATCTGACTTTTGTAAGTTTTTAAATCAAATTAATAATGTTTAATTTTATATGTTTTCCGATTGATAAAAATCATTTCCATTTTTTTTTTTTCTTTCTCTTATTGTATAAATTATTTGTTGTTTAAATGTTAAATGATGAAATTTAAGGTTGGGTATAGACGTTGCATAGATTCGTTAGCAGTCGATAATGTGGTTTTCACATTCGATTAGAATATATGTCAACGATATCACTGCAAGCATCTTACGATGAATGCTAATGGGATTTGTATATTCCTTATGCAAGTGACGCTTATCGATGACTTTGTATTTTGATCGGTTGTGTTTAATTTGGGATGTTTTTGACCGTGGAATCTGTGCAGCTGATCTATACTCAACATTTTAAAACAAATTTTATAAAATTCATTTGTGCGAATGTATCTAAATGTTAAATTTAAGTTGGGCGTGAATGGCTATATAGTTTTGTAAAGTTATATTAAGGGAGGGTAATCTTAGGTTATTCGTTTCGTAGTTGAATTGGCTCAATGGATTGGATATATTTGTGTAATTAGTAGATGTAGTACGAGATCCGCTTCGGGCAGGATTGCATATATACGCCACACACCTTCTGTTTGCCTATGGATGGGTTGGTAAGTCGGCAAAAGACCGCAGTCCATTCCTATGGAGTTTTTTGTTTATTGTTCTACTTGCCAACAGATGTGACATTCCTGTTGGTGGAGCGTCAATGTCTTCTCTAATTCTACTTACTGTTCAGATGTACTTTCCTGACAGTATAGTATTTTGTGCTGTCGTATCATGCTACATTGAATACATGAATGTATCAGATGGATTGGCACCAGTTTGGTTGCGAAATTTGTGGCCTAAGGTTAAATCAGGGAAGAATATTTTCTTTTCAAATGCAGATCTATGTAGTCTATTCATACTTGACTAACTAAATAAAATATTAAACTCATTGAAACTTAGTTAAATGTAAAATTAAAAGTTAATATAAAAATCTAAAATGTTAAACTTATTCCTCAAAATTTAAATGTTATTTTATATGTGCGTAAATAAATATTTTTATGTGTTAATTTCTGGCAGTGGCTTTTATTTATTGATATTTAAGATATAAATTAAGATATAGATTTTTATCTCTGCGTCTCCGCTGAGCTAGTGACTTGGGCTAACGATCGGAATATTTAAATAAGGTGGAATCTTAACAGCGCGTATCTGCCTACTTTATAAATTTTTCTAGGCTCAAATGCCTAGATGGCGCCCTGGTAATTGCAGATATTGTTTTTGCGGTTAGATTCGATCTTCACTTTCATTTCGATCGTTATAATATACACACACACATATAAAGAAAACATTCGAGATTAAAGACTTATAATACCGTACAATAAATATTTAAATTACCATCTAACTTAGCACAAGGCTAGAAAGTATTTTAAATATTTATTGTCCATTATTATAAGCCTTATCTTGAATGTTATATATATATATTAAAGCACTGGAGATATTCTATTACATATTTTCATTTGTTTGAATCGTTGATAACAATGTTTAAATAGAAAAACTCTCAGGCTTGTCATCTATTATAGGAAATATGAAATATATTTAGATACATTTCTTTCTAACCAAAATATTTAGGCAAGCCTCTATATTAATAAATGAGCACAAAAATATACAGCTGCTTTATTCTTGTTAATTATTGCCTTATGCTAGATAAGACAGTATTTTAAATATTTATATCTCGAATTTTGTAAAATGGTGAGGAAAAGAGTTGAAAATGATATAAGAAAGTATAACTGTGAACTAGCAAGGACAGCTGTAGAAGAGAATAAAAGTCTCAAGAGTGTAAAAGTTACATTTTGGTATTGATAGGAAATTTATATCTACAATAAGAAAAAAAAATGGAATTATTACTAAAAAAAGAAATGACATCATGAAATGGGTAGAAGACTTTTATCAAGAATTATATAATAATAAAGAACAAGTACCTCCTATATCTATTACGTCTTCCAAATTGACCAGAATTTTAAATGAAGAAGTGAGACATGCAATTAAATGTATGAAGAAAGGAAAGGTTCCAGGTAATGATGGAATTATAATTGATGTATTAAAAGAAGCAGGTGAAGAAATATATATATATATATTTTTAGCAAAGTTATATATCAAATGTCTAAATGATAAAGATGTACCAGATAATTGGAAGAATGCAGTATTAATATTTAAAAAGGTGATAAAGAAGATATTAGAAATTACAGACCTATCAGCCTTTTACCAGTTTTATACAAAATTTTTACCAAGATAATTACAACTCGTCTACAGAGAACTGTATTTAAAAGTGATTTTAGTACAGTAGACCATATCCAGGTATTGAGAGGTTATAAAAAGGACAAATGAATATGAGTTGCCATTATGCTTTGGTTTGTAGATTCTGAAAAGGCATTTGATTTTATAAACATTTCTTCAGTGATTAAGGCATTGGATCATCAAGGTATAGTTCCAGGGTATTGTCACATTTTAAAGAATAATTATAAAAATGCAACAGCAATAATTAGATTACATAATGATACTAGGAAAGTCAACATTGAGAAGGGTGTAAAACAGGGTGACTCCAAATCTCCAAAACATTTTACAGCAGTGCTGCAATTAGTATTGTGTGGATTAAAATGGAAAGCTAAAGGAGAGAAAGTAAATGGAGATTATTTTAAGTTATTTAGATTTTGCAGATGATGTAGTTGTTTCTGCAAATAATGCTTTAGAGCTGCAGAAAATATTGCAGGAATTATTAGATGAAAGTAGGATTGAAGATAAATGCTAAAAAGACTAAAGTAATGTTTAATGGATTTTCTCAAAATATGAAAATAAAGATTGATTATGATGAGTTAGAAGAAGTTAACAGTTACAAATATCTTGGTGAGATTATTAATACAGATGGAAACATAATGGATGAAATTAAACATAGAATTAAACTTGGTAGTACTTTTGGTAGAAATAACTTGATACTAAAAGGAAATATGCCTATGTGTTTGAAAAGGAAGATTTTTAATAAATGTGTTTTACCAGTTCTTACTTATGGATCTGAGACTTGGACACTTAATAGAAGAGCAATACAAAGACTTCAGCCCACTCAAAGAAGTATGGAGAGATGCATGTTGGGAGTAACAAGAAGAGATCGAAAACACAATATATGGGTAAGAGAACAGGTGTTACTGACCTCATTAAAAAAATTAAAAGACTGAAGTAGAGTTGGGCTGGACATATTTCTAGAAAAGATGATAATAGATGGACAATTGAAATCTTACACTGGATTCCAAGAGATTGTAAAAGATCCAGAAAGAGCCCACGTGTGAGTTGGATAAGAAAGTGTGCAGGGGTGATGTGGAGAAGAGAAGCTAAAGATCGGAGAAGATGGATTAAACTTGGAGAGACCTTCATCCTGCAGTGAATCGATAATGGTTGATGATGATGATGATTAAGAGACTTAATCTCTAATGTTATATATGTTGATGATTCACAATATATATTTAAAAGTTTTCTCTTACAAAGTTGTATATCATAAAAGGATTAAAAAAATTTAGTGACATTTATAGACAGCTGAAACATAGAAAGTAGTTAAATAAAAAAATTCATAAAAAAAAAAAAAAAAAAGTAAATTGTTCATATTTAAGTCTATAAAATCATACATATGTTAAAAGCATTATTCCTATGTGACAACATCAACAGTGAATCAAAACCAAAAATTTTTTATTTTGATTTTTGCATTGCTTCAAAAAATAATATTATATGACAGATATAGTAGTATAGATAAATACTTAAAATTGTGGGAGTTAACATTGGAGACAGAATAATAAAAAAATGTATAAAACTTGCAGATGATAGAGCTCTTCTAGCTGAGGATGAAAAGAATCTCTAGAATATGTTGAATAACCTAGAGGAAGGATGTATAAAATATGGAATAAATATTATTGTTGAGAAGACCAAATGTTTATGAATAAGAAGCAATACAAAAAGATACAAGTTAATGTTCATGATAATATAGTTCAACAGATGAATGGATTTAGATATTGGGTAGTTGGTTGTGTGAGAATGGAGAAAGTGATGGCTAAATTAAAAGGAAAGAATTGGCAAAAAAGATATTTATGATGAAAAAAAAAAATTTTGTGGAAAAAAGAAATGAGATGTGTAAGGTGTATTATTTTATGGCTGTGAAAACATACACAAGGAGTAAAAAAATTAGGAACAGATTAGAGGCCTTTGAGATATGGATGGAGATAAGAATGGAAAAAATTACTTGGGAGACTAAATGACAAATGAGGAAGTTTTAGAAAGAGTAAATAAGAAGATTAAGTAAATTAGAAAAAGAAACAGGATTGGATATATACTAAGAAGAAAGAATAGCTTAATTAAGGATGTTTTAATGAAAATGGTGAAATGTTAACAAGAAAAGAGGACAGAGTAGATTGATTTTCCTAGATAACGTAAGAGATAGAAAAGTTATGTAGAATTAAAATTATAGGCAATGAACAGAATAAAGAAATAGATGAGTTGGCTATTAGATTGCTCTTTGGATCTGTCCATAGGACAGTACCCTATACTTGTATTACCAACAGGCAAGTTCCTAAATTATTCAATGTGCAAATTCCCATTCTTAAAAGTAGCCATTTTATTTGCAATAACAGTAACAAGCTCTTTGAATACTTTAATGGTATATTTTATAATAACTTAAGTATAATTAGTTTTTAATTGTTCTACATTTTTTATAAATAAATCTTAAGAAAAGTATAATTGTGAACTAGCAAGGAATGTTTTAGAAGAGAATAGACTCGTGAGTGTAAAACAAAATAAACTATTATTAAAAAGAAAGATGATATCATGAAATGTGTGGATAGGATTCTATCAAAAATTATATAGCAATTAAAAACAGAAAAAGCATTTTCAACAACTACTATCTCTGAATTACCTAGGAATTTAAATGAAGAAGTGAGACATGCAATTAAATTTATAAAAAAGGGAAAAGCTCCAGGTAATGATGAAATTATAATCAATATCAAAGCAGCAGATGAAGGCATAAATTTTTTTTTTTGGCAAAATTATATACCAAATGTTTAAATTATAAAGCTGTACCAAATGATTGGAAGAATGCAGTATTAATATTAATTTTTAACAAGGGTAATAAAGAAGGTATCAGAAATTACAGATTCATCAATCTTTTATCAGTTCTATACAAAATTTTAAGCAAAATAATTACAACTCTTCTACAGCGAACTTTGGATTTTAACCAACCAAAAAAAACAAGCTGGATTTAAAAGTGCTTTTAAGCACAGTGAATCATATCCAAGTATTAAGAGAAGTTAGAGAAAGAAACAATGAATATGAGTTGCCATTATGTTATGGATTTGTAGATTATGAAAAGGTATTTGATTTTATAAGCATTTCTTCAGTGATTAAAGTATTGGATCATCAAGATGCAGACTCAGGATATTGTCATATTCTAAAGACTTTTTATAAAAATGCAATAGCAACAATTAGATTCCATTAATGATATTAAAAAGATAAACATTGGGAAGAATAAACTTTTTACAGCAGTTTTGCAAGAAGTATTCTGTGGATTAAAATGGGAAGCTAAGGGAATAAAAGTAAATGGAGATTATTTAAGTCATCTAGATTTTGAAGATGATGCAATTGTTTTTGCAAATAATACTTTAGAACTTTAGGAAATGTTGCAATAATTATCAGATGAAAGTCAGAAAGACTAAAATTCAATGGATTTTCTCAAAATAAGAAAAGTAAAAACTGATAATGACGAGTTAGAAGAAATATCTTGGTCAGATTAATACTGCAGATGGAAACATAATGTATCAAATTAGTCATAAAATTAAACTGAATTGGAATGCTTTTGGAAGAAATAACAATATTAAAAGGAAATATATCTATGTGTTTGAAAAGGAAGGTTTTTAATAAATGTATTAAAACAGGCAAAACTCACTATATGTATTGCCACACACTGCAAGCTAGAGTAATCAATGAATGCCAGAAGGCTTGTGCATAAAATCTCCATCTAATGCCTATTCTGGCATCCGTTGATTACTCTAGCTTGCAGTATGTGGCAATATGTATAGTGAGTTTTGCCTGTTTTAATAACAGTTACAAGCAAGTATAAGACATAGTGATCATGTGATGTTTATTGGCTTAAATGTATTACCAGTTCTTACTTATGGATCTGAGACTTGGACATTTAACATTAAAAGCAATAGATTTCAGACCACTCAACCATGGACAGATATTATGTTATGAGTAACAAGAAGAGATAGAAAATAAAATACATGGACGAGAGAACAAGCAGGTGTTACTGACATTATTGAAAAAATTTAAGACTGAAGTGGAATTGACCTGGACATATTTGGAAGAGATAATAGATGGACAGTTGAAATCATAAACTATATTCAAAGAGATTGTAAAAAACGTAGAAAGAGACCACATGTGAAATGGATGGATGAAATAAGGAAATGTGCTGGGATAATGTAGAGAAGAGGCTATGAATTGGAAAAGATGGATTGAACTTAGAGATCTTCATTCTGTAATGGATCGATAATGGTTGAAAATAATGATGATGAATGACTTCTACATCATCGATCAAGATTTTCTGGTGGAAGATAAACGACTTGCTGAATTATGACTATTCTTATTTGGAATAAAAAAGATTATTTAATTTATCTGTTAAGAATTCATTCCACTGTGAGAAATTTTAGAGAATTCACTGTAATTCCAATAATGACTACACAACAGTGACAGCTGCTATAATAGAAATCTCTAATCTACTAAATCTATTAAACATTTAATAGAAGACTACTTTTTTAAAAAAAATTAATGATAACACTTTAGAAAGATAAAATATCAGCCATTTTCTGCAGATACACAAACTTTTAAGCTAGTAATTAACTAAAATATATTGCTTACCGTTACTTATGGACATAATTTTACCGGGATACATTCTACAATCACTCCATCGAGCCAGAACTTTTTCCCCAATTTTGTGTTCCTTGATAAAATAAAAGGATGCATGTTAATCCAAATAGATAACATTTTCTAATCAGTATTTCAATGTAAATGCAATAATTTTGAATGCAAGCATTATAAAACAAATTAAAAATACTAACTATTAAATTTCCCTATCCATTAATTTTCATATACACAAGATTGCTATCTGCAATAATTTTTTTCAGAAATACAATTTTCTAAAGAATTTCTTTTTTTTATTAATATATAGCAGCAAAGAAACTTTTAATATTGTGAGAGAAAAAAAAATTTCAAGTGAACAATAAGCTATTCATTTCTTGTCTTTAATAAAATGTAGTATTTAATCTATTTCCAAAATAAACTTAAAAATAGATACAAATTAGATTCATAATTAATATCAAATATTATAGTATTTAATTGAAGCAATGTCTAAAGAGGCCAATAGCCTCAAAACTATCAAATCTTACATACTTGAATGAATGATTTAGTATACACATAATTATAAATCACTATTAAAACCTTTAAAATTATATACTTTATTATTAACGACACATTTCCAATTTTGCTTAAACCACCATTTTCAGTAACATCAAAAAAAAAAAAAGATAATTTTTGCACATATTACTTGTTGCATGACAAGTGCCAAAAGCTATACTAGCACTATAATAAATACACAAAAATCGACTACAAATGGTTTCCTTGCCAAGGGAGACTTCTTAATTGCAAACTAACACAACACAGAATAAATATGGGAAAAGAAGATATATATATATATTTATTTTGTATTTGTTATCTTGCACTTGAAAATTTGTCTTGGCATGAAACTATTGGTACTAGATTTGGAATTTAATTTTGGCTAGCAATTTGACTATGAATTGGTATACTTAGTTTATATTACTTCTAAGTATATAAAAGCAAGCAATATATTAATATGTATTTAATTAATTTTATTTTGTGATATTTATTTTAATTCTTGAATATAATAAAGTAATATTTATGTACATATGCTAAAGTGAACATTTTAACGAGCAAAGATGTAAATGTAGTTTTCACATTAATCCATGTGTGTGGTTGGTTTGTTATTGTATATATAAGGTTTTGGTTGAATTTCACCTGCCATCATTTAGATAGTAAGGGTGGCTCAAAAGCTGTTCCCAGATATACTGTTAACAGAAAATTATCTATGGATTATTTATATGATTTACATATCAATTATTTTATCAATGCAAAATTTAAGTCAGACTGAAAAATGAGTAGCAGTAGAACTGACTACTGATAGGCCTTTATTTTAAAATCATCATGCTACATAGTGTAGCTGTTCACTGTAATTATTAATAATCAGGAAGTGGGGTAAGATTTCAATGCCATCTCTAATAGTTTGCTGATAGTGTATGCAGCATCTGAATAAAATCTTAAGTAATCTCTACCATAGCTGGTTTCTAAAACATTAGTGGCAATACTAATCAGTGAACGAATTAATCATAGTTATTTAAAACAATAGTGACAGAGACATCATTAATAATAATATCTTTACTAAAATCAAGTCTGGCTATATTAGTGAATTTGATGAACATCAAAGCTTCCATCTATATAGAAATTTTTTTACAAAGCATGTTGAGCAAAAACAATCATCAACTTAGTTCACTAACATCATTTCCTTCTTTAATTTGACTTCACTGTTTTGTATATGGAAAAAAATAATCAATAGCTAAACCAAATGAGATTGCCTGTAGTTTAACTGTTGAACATCTCTAAGGATAAGGGAAATCCAGGTTGAGACTTGATATTTTACTAATAAAAGCAATTATGTGTTCAGACTAACCTGAGAATTGCATTTACATATGTATATATGGAAGCATTTAAAACTTAAAAAAAAAAAAAATTCATGCAATTGGGGGCAAAAACAGATTGCACCATTACAAAATATGTTTTTTACTGAGTACAATAAATACCTATAAGTACTTTTTTTTTTTTTTATTAAAAACATCAAATCAGATTACATAATCAGAAGTATACATCAAAAATGGTTTTAATTCTGGTATATACTATTATACATTTTTTTAAAAATCTACTCTATGATTCTTGATATAAAACAACTATATATATTTCACATCAATGTATTTACCAATAGACATAATATGGACTTATTATTCCTTACACAAAATAAAAAATGCAACACATATAACATCAAAAGTTTATTAATCTATAGAATATAAATGAACTTGTATAACTTTTAGAAAACAATATATATTAAAAATCTTTTCCAAAGATGTAAAAATTATTTTTTGATAAAAAACCCAATTCTTTGTTTGAACTTTTACAAATTTACAACTTTATGAAATTTTATAAAAATTACTATGAACAATAATTATTCAGGATGGAGTTAAAATGTGAAAATTCAATCATTTCTAACAGTGTATTATAGAGGCAATAAATTTATTTTATCTCAAAAAAATACCATTTTTTTTGGCGAAAGGAACTTGTCAACTGATAATGGCAATATTTTTAAATATTACAAATTAATTGACTTTGGTTCAGATGTAAACACATTTTCATAGTTATTAATTTTGAAATATATTATTCTATCTATTTTCCTTTATACATTAAGACAGGTTGTGGGCAAAAGCTCTAAATGATGGAAAAATATAAAGAGATGTGGTACAATGAACAGATGTAGACTGAAATCTAAATATTTCTTATATCAATAATATTTATTAGTCATTCATTAGACTTGAAATTATCCATTTTAATGAATAATATTTCTGTAGTGTAGTTTTCACTATAATTCTGCCACTCCGAGCAATCAAGCCGTTATTATTTTTTTAATGAAAATTGCATTACAGAAATATTTTTTCATTAAGTGGATTTCTTATATCAATTACTAGATGAGCAAAATGGGGCAGAACTTGAATCTTAATTAGGCTAAGTGAATAAAATCACCTGACCTTCAGAAAAAACTGCCCATATGATGAATAATAATAAATGCAATATAAAAATATTAATAAAGAACTGGGTATTTACATATAGCTGAAAAAAAAAAAGCAGCTTTCATAATAAGTAACTTATGTAGCTAGTAAGTATAATTTTTAAAATATAAATATGTATATTGTACTGAATTGGAAACAATGACATTAATAATCAAATGGTTTACAATTCATTGATAAGGCTGAAGTCATAACCTGTGTACTTAAGAGTCCATTACTTTACCACTGCAATAAACCGTAAAAAAAAAATAACTGGAAAAATTAAAAAATTTATTAATGAGCAATAATTTCAAAATTATGCTGTATATATAAAGAATTGAATTATTTAAACATTAGTCACACAGAATTAGACTCTCACTAAGATGCTTTAAATCAACATTTAACAGAAAAATAATCTAATTTAATTGCATAATAATGTTCAATCGTTTTAATTTAGTCCTAAAAGTTTAAATGAATTAAAAAATCACTTTAAGATTAATAAGAATCACACATACACTTCAATAAAATATGGAATTGTACAAAACTAAAATTTAAAAAGGATAGAAATTATAAGTATCTATTAGCTAAAATATTATTTCAATTGTAGCATTTTGTTTCTTATCAGTGAAGTAAGTTGTGCTGTAGATATGTTTTTGGATTTATCCAGTAGAGGACTATGCACTTGTGACAGTTCTGTAGGATAAGGGAAACATAATAAATTATTATAATTCATTCTGATGTTAAAATAATATAGAATTGTACTAGACAGAAAGACTGGATAATCATGATTGATATTTGATGATTATAAAGAACTGGCAGGAATATCAGGGTTCTTACAACTATACAAATGTATATATAAATTAATAATTTTAACAAACTTCCAAAAAAAGTACAGCTTGTCAAATATAAAACTAAATATTATTAAGATAATCCACAAATCAGATTTCTAAAGAATCATTTAAATAAACTTGCAAATAACACCCACTTTCTTATATCAATACCCATCTAATTTTTATATGATGAATAGATTATCATTTTACTTAAGAAAGTGAGTTTATATGCAAGATTATTTAAATGATTCATTGGAAATCTGACTTGTGGATTATTATAGAAAAGTTTTCAAACTTTGTTATTCTATAAATAAGTTTATAATTATAAAAAGATATATACTAATAAAGTTGAGATAAAATATGAACAAAGTGAGAAGCATTATCAAAAGAATAAAAAAATAATAGCTGAAGCAGTTTCCAAGAATTTGCTACAAGCAAAGATCTTTTAGCAAAGAAATGGTAGAAGATATCAAATTAATCAAATACCATTGCAATTTTTTCATCTTGTTTCACATTCTGCCTAAAAATACCTAGATTTACTGCTAATTCAGTAGAATCCTAAATTAATTACTTCAGAATTTATAAATTTTCGTGGAAGCATTTACAAAAAGAAAATGCTCCTAAGAAAGTTTATTCTAACATGAGTTTTGAAAAATAAATCTTACGTAAAATTATGAAAATAATTTCCTTTTTTTTAAAAAAAAAAAAAAATCTCTTTTTTAATTTAAACAGTTTACAATTTCAAGAATATGACTTTCGGTGAAAATCACTGATGATAAAATGGTGACAAACGGTATTTTTTTTAAAAAAAATTTACTTCACATACATTCTTTAATTTACTTAATTAGGGATGATTATGATATAAATATTCAATATATTGATTCCATTGTTAATGAACTTTCAAAAAAAAAGATATTAGAAATGGTTTTTTTATAAAAAGCATCAAATTGTAAAAAACAAAAAAGCTAACAGAATTTTTAAGTAATTGTAATTATCTACAGTATTCACATATGATCATCCTAAACTAAACAAAAAATAATACAAATTATATGGTCAATTGTTAAGAAACCACATGACATTCAAGCCCATTTCATTAAAATACTAATTAGAAATCCCTTTTCCAAATGCTTTAATAAAAATCATTTTCATAAAATTTAACATTAAATATATATACATTCTATATTATTAATTTTCTATATTTAATATTGTAATGTTATTATTATTTATCAAGCACACATAGAAAGAGAAAGTTTTTGACTGTTTTCACATTTCACCTTAAACATTTGTTTAATAGCTAAACAATGTAGTTTTTGACTATAGGGGGACCTGCCAAAAATAAGATAGGTTGTCTTATTATCTAAATTCTTATTTATATAGGTCAATCTGAAACATCTTGATTTGAGAATGTGAAGATATTAATCTCTTGACATTTAAATCCATTATTTTTTTTTTACAAATTAACTTATGTGTAATTTTGCGATTTACAATGATTTAATATTAAGATCTTTTTAATATAAATATAAATAAGAATTTAAGCTAAAAATAAGATGATTGTTCTTATCTTTATAAAGTCCCTATCTTGTGTTGAGTTTTGAGAGATCCCCCTCTATAGTCAAAACCTACATCGTTTGGCTATTATACAAACGTTTAAGCCGCATCTGAAAAGGTTAAAGCTTTCTCCTTATATTTAATATTGTTGAAGCAAATATATACGCATGATTATATTGTTATAAAGACATTATTCTGTAAATGTTTATGAGTGACTTTAAGTTTAGAATAGTTTTAAAGCCAATAATATAGATATTCAAGAACTTATCAAGTGATTGGATTTTTTTTTTTTTACAGAAGCTCAATTTTTCAAGTTTGTGTTATAATAAGTATATAAAATAGAGTATAGATGCATAAAATATTTATCTAAAAATTTGTGACAAGGCACTATCATTATCATTTACAACATTTCAATCCACTGCCAAGAAAGGTCTCTCCAAATTTAAATCACTTTGTCTGATCCTTAGCCTCTTTTCTCTACAATATACCAGCAAACCTTATTTCATCCACCACTTCACGTGGTCTCTTTCTAGGTCTTTTACAATCTCATAGAAATTTAATTTAAGATTTCAACTAACCATCTATGAGCATTTTTTTTAACAATATGTCTAGCCCAGCGCTTGTTTCAATAATGTCAGTGACAGCTATTTGATCTCTCAACTATGTATTTCATTTTTAATATCTTCTTGTTTACTTCTAATATACAATTCTCCATACTAGGGTGAATGGTCAGAAGTCTGAATTCTTTTCTGATAAATGTCCAAGTCTCAGATCCACAAGTAAGAATTAGTAAAAAACAACTATTAAAAACTTTCCTTTTCAAACAAAGATATATTTCTCTTTAAGATTAAGCTATTTCTACCAAAAGCACTCAATACAAGATTAATTTATCATTAATTGCATGCTTTCTAATTCAGCATTATCAATATTTATTTCCTTATTTTAAAAAAAATCCATTAAACATTCGTTATTTTTTTTAGCATTTATTTTTAATCTTACTTTCACATAATTCTTATTAAGATTTCCTGAAGCTCTGAAGTATTATCTGCAAAAATAATGACATCAACAAAATCTAGATGACTTAAATAATCTCAGTTTATTTTTACTCCCTTAGCTTTCCATTTTAATCCTCAAAATATTTATTGTAAAAAGTTTTGGGGATATGGAATCATTGTTTACACCCTTGTCAATATTAATCTTAGTATATATCATGTAATCTAATCATTACTATTTCATCTTGATATATATTTTCCAGAATGATAATATTCTGGATCTATATCTTAATAATCCAATGCATACTGGCAAATCATATTCACTGATCCTTTCTAGAATTTTTTTCAAGACTTGAATGTGATCCATTGTGCTTCAACTAATTTTAAATTTAATTTGGTCTTTTGATTGGTTAAAATCCGAAGTTAGGTGTAAACAAGTTATAATTATTTTGATAGATTTTGTGTAAAACTGATAGGTCTAATTTCTAATATATCTTCTTTTATCATCTTTCTTTAAAATCAATATTACTACTGCATTCTTCCAATCATCTGGCATATCTTTATCATTCAGATATTTGGTATATTATATGCCAACAGTTTTTCTATTTCTTCATCTGCTTCTTTCAAGATATTAATTATAAATCCATCACTTTCTGAAGATGTTTCTTCACAGATTTTATTGTCCATCTCATTTCTTAATTAAAAATTCTGGACAATTCATAAGATATGACTGTAGTAAATACTTTGTTTTCTTGTTCTTTATTGCTATAAAATTCATTATACAACTCTTCCACACATTTCATGAAGTCATCTGTTTTTAATAGTTCATCTTTTCTTTTTATTGCAGAAATAACTTTTCTTCCAATATCTTATAATTTTGAGTCTTTTATTCTCTTCTAAAGCTTCCCTCATGCCAATTCACAATTATACTTTCTTATATCGTTATTAAGGCCATTTTTTTTTTTTCTAAAAAAAAAAAAAAAACTTTTTCTTTTCTTCATACATTCTCTTATTTCATTAGAAAATTTATGGATAAATTGCTGCTTTTTTTGAACAAGCTATCTTTTTTTGCAGTTCTTAATAGTGTAACAGATGTCTTCTTGATTTCATTAAAGTCTGAACCATCTTCCCAATCTGCTAAGATTTTAAAATGATTTGCAAATTCTAATTTTAATTTACTGGATTGTTTCTGAAGATTAGGAATATTAATTGTTAACACCGTTTTTCTTACTAATTTCATCTCAATTTTTGCATTAACATGTAACTTTATCTCACTAAATGATTATCATTTACTATGTTGAATCTATTAAAAACAATAAATCTTGAAAATCCATACTTTCTGTTCTGTCAAAATATAATATAATTCTGCTCTACCTTTATTTAGATGTTTCCATGTCCAATTCTGTTTAGCATTTTTCTCAAAGAATGAATTCATAATATACAGTTTTTCTTTTTTGACAAACTTCATAATCCTCTTTCACTTCTATAAGAATAATTAAATCTATCTATAGCATTTTTATTTCAATCATTTACCAATTCTAATATTAAAGTTTCCATGACAATTTTAAAATATTTGGTCTGATCAAAAGCATTTACTTCACCGCAATGAAAACTTTTGGGGGCATAAACTTGATGAATTTGGTCTTATACTGTCTGATATATCATTAATCTCCACAGTGTTGCTCTTTCACTATTTGTGCCTTTGTAGTAAAATATATGTCCGCATTTTAAATCAATTATCTCTTCCATATTTTTTTCTAACTTCACAAAGTCCAACAATGTCCCATTTAATATTAGACAGTTCTTCTTTCATCTCATGAAATATTCTTTTACCTAAGAATGACCTGCAGTTGAAATTATATAAATAAAAGATTAGCATTGAGTGGCAATTTGGGCCTGCAATTAGAAGATTCTTAGCACCTTCCATATTTGTCTGCCAATCACTGGCTTGGCTGGCAACTTTGCAGCCTTCGGAATAAGGCCGATAATTTAGCTTTGCTTGTCATAATTAAAAATGTTTACAAGAATAAAAAATAAATCCATTCATAAACATATTCATTCTGTCTTCATAAAAACTCAACGGATATTTTAGTTAAGAACTATCAGATACCTAGCAAGAAAGACTAGTGTTTCTTGATCTTAAACTCAGCAGTAAAAAGATAATAAACTTATCATATTAACTATTACAAGTTGGTGAGCAGCCCATCTAAGTTCAACTACTGAGTGAGTAATTATATAGTAATAATAGCTGCAATGAAAAGAATGTATGAAATGGATATTAGGAATTTGTCCTGTTCAGTATTTTTAAGGCCTTAAAACAGAACCAAAGGACCCTCTGAAAAATAACAGCAAAATCCTTTCTGCAGCCGATATGTGGAATTATTTCCATTAACTAGAATTGTTAAATAAATGTCTTTAGAAAATGCAAAGTTCATTTAAACTTTTCAAATACATTCAACTGTTAATAATAGAACACAGGATAGCTTATAGTGCAACATTTAGAATGGAATTATTTTCCTTTCTTCTGATGTTGCTGATCAGACTGGTCACAGTACTAATAAATGAAATGAACCCAGAACCTTTAGATTCATAAATAGTGCATTAAAACAATGCTCTAAATTAATTAGTTTTTGACAAAAATGCTTAATTGGTTAGAGCAACATTTAAAATTCTGTATTTTTGAATCTAAAGGTGTCATTGGTCAAGTCATAATATCTGAAATAAATAGGATGTATTGGAAAAGTTTTAGTAAATAAAGTTTGTATTTTCTAAGCATTTAACATAAATTCTAGATGATGGAAATAGTCCAAAATATAATTACAAGATATTCAAAAATTCTATAAGCCATTAAGTATTGCATGTTGCGTACAATTTTTAAAATCTTTTTTCCTTGATAATTCATTATTAAAATTAACCAACAGATTTAAAATAACTTCTAAAATATACATACTAGATACTAATAACAATGACACATTTTAGTGAGAGAAAAAAATATATAAAAAACAGTAATGAGAGTTAAATATAATTATTTCGTAATGAATTAATAACAAAAATTTTGTTTTCATCTACTCATACACATTTCATGCGCGCTCACGGAGAATCAAAGTTGATATTTTAAATAACTGTTCAAAAAAAAAAAAACCGCACTTCTAAATAAAAAAACAAAGTAAAGTTACAAAATTATAAAAGTACACATAATGAATATTTAAACAATGTACAAATATTTTTTAAAAAAATTATAATAAAAATATCAGTAAATGAAAAATGGACATTCAAATTTGAATAGTTACCTGTAATTTTTTTTTTAAAAGACCCAGTTATCTTTAATTTCAGTAAGGAAATTAAATATGTATAGATAATTTAAAAGTGTGATAAAAAGCTTACTGATATATTAATTAAAACAATAATAAAAATATCCCTGCCATCTTTAAATATTTTCTAATATAATCAAATAGGTAAATAAGTAAACAATCAATGGAGAAAAAAAAAGGTAAATGAAAAAAGTAACTTGAAAAATATATACATCATTTCGGTGTAATGTATTCACAGTTTTCAAACCTAAAACTTTATATTTGTAAACTTAAGTTGCTTACAATAAAAAGATTATAAACATTTATTTTTTTCTTTACAAACCCATCTACTTTTGCTTTCAACCAAGCCATGTGGCCATGTTACACTGAACTCTGGGAAACATCAGCGCCATAGTGGCCTAAGGCAACACTAAGAAACACAAACAAAAGATCATTATTGAAGATTTCAACACTAACACTATACAGCGCTATCAATTAAATTTTTTTATATAATTACTAAGGCTACGATCTTAATTAAACATCTTATCATTTACATATCAAAACAAAAGTTATCATTCCATATTATTTTATAATTGCATTTATGTTATTCCCGCCAAAGACTTCACAATTTCTCTATCCGTAAAAAAGACATGAATAATCGATTATTCTTAAAATTCCTCAAAATAATAATAATTGAAGGGCTTTGTTGTGGGAGCGCCAGAATTACAAAAACTGAAATCGACCCCAAAAAAGCTCCAGAATCCGGAGAAATTAAAAAAAAACAAAAAACATTTTTTTCTCAACGGATCTATCATTACTTGTATATTTCCAATCTAATATCAATGTTTTTATCTGAATAATCTTAAAATAGCAACTATCAAAACTGTTGTGGCCATTAACTTGAATTTAAAATAATATTTGAATTTAAAAAAGAAAGCAAATTACACAGCCAAATTTTTAAATAGATATAAACATAAATTTTTGAAAATGTGCAGAACTATGGAGAACATTATATTTACAAATATTCCCCTAGGAAGAATAACATTACAAAATGCATAGATCTTAAGACAAAGATATATAAAAAAAAACATTTATGAGATTCGGAGAGTGGGTGGGTGGGGGCACATAAAATAGTAAAAAGCCGATTTGAATTCAGACTTTCACACGTCCCTCAACCATCCATCCATGCTATCACATACCGCTGATACACTCGATCATACACATCGTCAGTTGATCCAGATTATCATCTCCACATATATACGATCAAAGCTCAGCTTATATTTATAAGATAGCCAATCTTCATACTTTAATGGACATGCTTCAAATCACTCCATCCCACAACTCTTCAGCCATCCATTTCATTGAAAATCTGATGGAATGCTCAAAGCCCACCTTAATGAGCTACATGTGTGTCATCAAGTGTATCAGCAATATAAAATAGCATGGATGGTTGAGGGTCGTGTGAAAGTCTGAGTTCAAATTCCCTATATATTACATATATACGTGCAAATAAGAAAAAGCTTGTACTGTAGAAAAAAAAAATCATATTTCAAAAGAAAGTGCTTTAAGATCTGCACATCCATCGTATATGTATGCAAATGGATTATGTCCTGTATATGAGGGGTTAGAGTGACTTATGGTCAACATGGTTAGGATGAGAAGGTTGGCACTAAAGTGGGTTTTGAGCATTCAATCATCAGATTTTCAATGAAATGGAAGGCTGAAGAGTTGTGGGGTGGAGTGGTTTGAAGCCTGTCCATTAAAATATGAAGATTGGCTATCTTAATATAAGATGAGCTTTGATTATATATATGAGAGACGATAATCTGGAGCACATGACGAGTGCTGGTTTAGCATGAAATACGAATATTGGTTATTATATATCTTTTTGACATGTGTATGATCAAGTGTATCAGCAGTATGAGATAGCATGGATGGTTGAGGATCATGTGAAAGTCTGAGTTCAACCCCTATATATTACATATATAAGTGCAGGTATGAAAAAAGCCTGTATTGTAGAAAAAAAATTCATATTCTAAAAAGCGAATTTTAACTTTTCCATTTCAGATATAACACTTGCTGCATTCTTAATATGGAGAGAAAAAAAATCAGATAAATTATAAATTTGTACTTGAGCAGAAAATAATATAGGTTAAACAAAAAACTAAAGTATAAAAAAAGAAGAGTTCTAAGTAATCCGCTCTAGGAAAAGACCTGTTTGACACCCCTCACTATACTTTACTAAGTTTTTTGTTTCTTCTTGTCTTTGTTTTATTCATAAATTAAAAACAGCTAGTGCATCAGCTATCTGAAATAAATTTCAAAGATCTATCTAGATTAGAACTTTTAGAATGGTAAATGATATACAATTGTCTTAAATATAACCATAAACATTACTCAGCAATCTATCATTACCTATTGCTGGCACCATTAAAGTTTATTTTTCTACAATGATTTACCATGTTTCCACTTTCTGTCAGGACTTTTCTAAAATGCTTTAAAACTAGATATCTTCTTATTTAGCAATAGTTTATAACTTCTCTATTTTATTTCTCTAATCCTTATGAAAGTAATGCAATATTCTTCTTCCTCTTTTCTTTATGTATTGATTTTTATATTTACTTATCATACCATTTCCGACCTTCTTATACACTTAATACTATTTTTACACCAAAACTTTACTCTTACAGTTATGACTGTCCTGAAAGTCATCATCACAGATCTTTATAATCCTATAGGATTATAAAGATCTCTGATGATGACTGCAAGATTATAAAGATTTCTGATGATGACTGCAGGAAACTGTAAGAGTAAAGTTTTTTGGTGTAAAAAATAGTATTGTTAAGTGTATAAGAAGATTGGAAATGATATGTTCTCTAATCCTTACAGCATCAGAAATATTAAATATCACTTAATGGCAAGGCAATTACCAGATAATTTGTATTAATAATAGTTTAACTCTTGTCATATCATGCTTGCTTTTAAACGAAAAACTTACACAATATGTGTATAAACATATTCAACCATATATTTAATTATTGCAAAATACTGTTACAGTTTTTAATAGTTTTTTTTGTTGTTGTTATTGTATCACTGAATTACAATTGTAAATATTAAATTTATAATAAAAATTTGTTGCAATTTTGATAAGGAAATAAAAGTATTCTATTGATAATATATTTCTCCCTCACTCTCTATATATAGAAATCATAATTGTCAATGGCTGCTTCACGCCATGGTTTGGTGCAGTGATAAACTCTGGAGTACAAGGTCCAAAGATTGCAGCCAGCTCTAGCACTCCTGGTGTTTAAACGTTTTATAAATTTAAAAGCTTTAAAAGTAATAAAGCAATTTGTCTATTTTTTGAGGGATTTCATCATGCTTCTCTGATAAACAAAATCATTTTCTCTACCATTAACCTTTATCTTGCCTTTTACACACCATGACATTATACTTTAAATCATAGCAGACCTACTATTTTAATTAACTCTTAAGGGCTTCTGGGGAAGTTGTCTTTTGTATTTTTTGTGATCTATCATTTCACATAGAACTTTTTTATTTTTGTAGAATTTATTTCTTGTTCTCTTCTCAAACTTTACTTTTACTATCCTTTAGTATTTTTTGTGCACCTATTCACAATTTATCATACCATTTACAACTTTCTTAAACACTTTAACAATACTATTTTTTATATCAAAACTTTTACAATAAAATTTTGATATAAAAAATAAAATTGTTAAAGTGTTTAAGAAAGTTGTAAATGGTATAATATGTAAAAGTAGAAATCAATACATAAGAAAAGGAAAAAGAAAATTATATTACTTCTAATCACAATTTGCTAAATTTTGCAAGTCCTATTATTTTTATGTGTCCATAATTTATAAATTTTTATCCTTACCCCTTAATTCAATCAAAAATTTTCACATTTTCTTTTTTGCGTAATTATAAATTAGCAATTATTTTATTTACATTTTTTGAACTTATCCTTTGACATATTTCTATATGTAAAAAGAACATCCATCTCAGACATGATCCATTGCAAAACTGGTTTAACACACTTTTGACGTCAATTTCTATACAATGAATGTAAATTGTTTTACAATTTAAATCTTAATTACTATCATTTATAATTTCAAGATATTTCAAACATGCAGCAAGAACGAATCTTTTATTTGATTTCTTCCATACCAAAAGTCGGGTACAGTGTAATTGTATATTGTCCTATCAAGAATTTGATATTTTAATACTCCAACTTTTTTACCCCTCCTCCCCCTTAAAAAAAACTTAATGTTCATCTACTTTGGCAATCAATATATATTCTTTCCATTTATAGTTTTACTATTATTATAACTTCTTACATTTACTACCTCAGCTTCTTACATTATTAATTCAATTTTCTTTATTCTTTTTGATGCTATTCTATAAACGTGTCCTTCTTTCATAGTACTTGATTTTACAATACATTAAATCTTTCTAATCTATTCCATTTCTATTAATATATCTCAGAGAACCTAGTGCATTCTGCAACCCCAAAGTGACAGATAATACACTCATTTATCCAGCACCATTTTCAAAACTTTTTATAGCTAACAAGTCCATCTTATTATGCTGGCCAATTGTTCCAAACAAAAAAACAAAAAAAAAAACTATATAACTCTCATTTTCTTAATTTATCATTATATATTATACCAGCTTGTCATTGACATCATGCCATTACAATTAACTGCTCTTCTTACAGTCTTATAAAAAAAATTTCTTCCCAATCCTTGAATTATATTTTTTATTTAGATATGTACATAAATGTAGGTTTTGCATTCAGTGTATGAAATTGACCATTACTATTATTTTAATGACATTTTGGGAAATCTCCTCTGCCTTCATCAGGGTGAGGATTATCAGATGTTTCTAGATGCTGGCGTCAGAAAACAAACTACAGATAATCCAATACATGATTTACCTTAACTATCTGGAATTTAGAAGAAATCAGTTTAAACGTGTTGCTTTCAATAAATGCATTTCTATAAATTTTTTTCACATGAATCAAAGTTTTGCTGTTTCATTACTTAATGCATTCCAATCTTTTTAGGAGTTCTAATTGTTTTCTAGTATTGAATATTATAGCTGAGTGGGATGCAAAATTTTACATAACTGTCAATATCCAAAACTTTAATAAGTAATGCTGCTGATGATTTCACAGGCCTTAACATCTTCATCTCTTTTACGACTGTAAAAATTGCACTTACCTATGTAAGTAGTCTTACAAATTCATAGACACACACATATATAAATGAGGACACACTTGTAGACTTTCGTAAGTTTGGGTTATATTAGAGAAATAAAAATTTATACCATCTAATAATGAATCTTACAATACATCTGTCACACTTTACAAGTTCAAAATGTATATTTAGAAATATTAATAAAAAAGATCTGATTTTGTTATAAAAACAATTATGTATTATGTAAAATTTAAATATGTTGCAATTTATCAGACAAGATTTATCAGCTGGCGGTCTTTTCAACCAGAATCTAGACTAAATAGAACAAAATTGCAGAGAATTCAGAGTGATTACTATATAAACAAAATCGAAGACGACTGAGAAATCCTATTTCTAATTCTACCAATAATTGGAAATATTTTGCATGAAAAAAACTATCTATTGCTTGAGAGATCATGCTACATTTAGCAACAAAATGACAAATAATGCTTCATATCTTGTTGCTAAAAAAATAACCCATAGCTCATGAATATTAAGGTGCAATATTAAATATGTGTGCAGGAGTTCTTACTGAAATAATCTAGCAATTGTAAAATATTTCTAGTAGTCAACTCAAATCAGCAGTCAATGTTACCAAAGACATCCCTGTTAATAAAAAACTAAAAAACAAAGTTTAATAAAAAATAGCCTAATAATTCTCCTTAATGGCAGGCATTGTCAAAGTTAAAAGCTGCTATAGCCATATCCACAAAAAAATAACATTCTTCCTATTGATTCCCAGTAGATTTGCGATATCTTCCACTGGCTGTCATTTACCGTGAAACAACAATTTTGTTTGTGTGACATTGACCAGTATATATTTCTATATAGTAATGATATGGTTGTGGAATTATCAGTGGCTCTATTTAATTATCTCATGCACCAGTATCTGGAAAACATAAATCAAATTTTAGAGCATAATGTTGCCTACCAAGGCCATTTTTTAGCATAGCCACAGGCTGATAATGTCTCATATTATCTTCACAAGAGTCACATGCAACTTTGTTCAACTTGATTTCTAGATTTCACATATTACAAGCACCAGCATCTTCTTAAATATTCTACAAAGGAACAGAATTATGAACAAAGTTTAGAGAAGTAATCATACCATTAAGTTTTTATCCTATAATGCTAAACTACTTGTCCAACTGCATTGCACTCAAGGAAAGGGGTGCAGTAGCATGATCCTGTTTTCTCGAATCTGTAACAAATGTATTGCTTTTTGGAAACTGAATAATGTATATATATATATACACCTTATTTTACATGTCTGAGAAATCTGGCTTCATTATGGGATAATAGCTGTGTTGAAGAATATGTATTTTTTATTCATTTTTCATTATGTATCCCATAATCATGCAAAGAGTTTATTAAAGTTCACGATGTAGCTTTATATTACTGACATAAGAATGCAGGTGATAAAGGAGTGGAAATCTGTATACATAGGTAAATATTATAAATGACCACCTTTTAAATGCTTATCTTAATGTTAAGTATAAAGCATCAAATTATTGATTGGTATAAAAATATAACAGGAACGGAAATAATATATTTGTCATTAATAATATTCATCAGCCATTCAATATATAAAATTTGTGTTATTACAAATATATTAAAATACTTTCAATAACTATCAAAACAATATATAATAACTCAATTTAAATTATAAAAAGATGCCAGAAATTTTGCAGCAACCATTACTTAAGTTTATTAACTTTCACAAGAGATTATCTTTGTTATGATCTTAAAATCAGTATTCTACAATGGCTGCATAATATTTATACACATTTAATTTTTCTGTAAATTTGTTCAGCTGAGATATATCCAAATATTAGAGGAAGGTCCTACTTTGTAAAAACAAACAAAAAAAAAAACAATTGAAAAATAGCATAACATACAAACTTGGGAGATGCTTCAGGAACATAGTTGGATTCTATTATAGTCAGTAACTTATGACAGTATCAAAATAGAGAATATCTTTAACAATTACAAATAAAAAATGTTAAAAAGGTCAGCCTTTTTCTTTAATTATAAAAATTCAACTATCCTTGGAAAAAGATGCCAATGAACTGGCTCCAAATTCACAATAGTTATTGTGTTAATGTTGGAAACTCAAGAGTTTAAGGTCCTTGTTCAATCTGTCATTGATTATTACATGGTCTCACAAGCAATTAACCATTTAATTATTTATTAGTGAAGATATTTTTCTTAAATGTTTCTTGACTTTTAGTTTCTCCTTACAGCTTAATAAATTGAGATTCTTTTTTCCATCTGCTGAAATATAAAATTTAGAGATGGATACTGCATTACAATATCATTTATCAAATCAAATCATTTATCAAAACAAAATTTGGTTGTGGATTTTAATGAAATGGTTGAATTAGAAATCATGAACATTTTCATCAACATAATTTCAAAAACATTAAAATATATAATTTTGTCAAAAAAAAAATGAACATGTTAAAATAACAATAATGCAACCCAGAGAATTATCAAAAAAAAAAAAAAACAACAATTCAGTTTAAGAAAAAGATTATCTGAAGAAAAAGTAGTATCAACATATCAAATTTTTTTTAAAAAAAACCATAATGGTAAAATCATAAAATCCAATCAATACATTCTTCAATTTGCTGAATAAATTTTGTCAAAAAAAGAGAAATGAATATGTTAAAATAACAATAATGTAACCAATAGGTTAGCAAAAAGAAAAAAAAAATTCAGCTTAAGAAAAATATCATCTGACAAAAAAAGTAGAAGAAGTTAATATATTAAAAAAAATTAAAAATACAATTGCAAAATCATAAAACGTCACTTTGCTGAATGTGATTCTAGAGTCTAATATTGTAAAATTACATTATTGTTAGACTGATATGTGAAATCAATGAACAATACAAAATGGATATTTTATGGGGAATGAGAGCATGAGTTTTGTAGAAAAGGCAGATTCTATTTATGTTTTAAGAATTATCTCAAATAAAGTGAGATGTAGTTTTCATTGGAAATAAATAATAGTGAATAGAATACAATGGAAAGTTACAATTAAATGATGTTGCAGTTCTCAGAAAGAAAAGATTTTACAGAAGAGATTAAAAGATATCCTTACAAAAAAATATCAAATGAACACAAAAATGAACTGATATATTCTGTATGTGACCGTATTTATGTTTCACAGATTGGTATATATAGTCATCACAAAACTCATTTTTAGTGTAGCATTATTATTGTTTTAGCTCTTTTTAATTTTTTTTTCTTGGAATCGGAACGGCCATACCTGTTTATGAATGATGATTATAAACAAAAAAAATCCACAATTAAAATAATCAAATTGATTTATTGCTCAAGAATTCATAAGAAGTTCAAATGCTGAAAATGCCAGAAATGGAATAGATTAAAACAGCAAACTCTATACGTATTGTCACTCAGTGAAAGCCAGAGTAATCAATGGATCCCAGAAGGCTATGCATAAAATCCCCATCTAGTGCCTACCCACCCAATATCCCCAGACTAGTTTCTGGCTTGTGGCCTTCGTCAGTGAGGAGCCTTGGATCTGAGAGCACTGCACCTAGATCTTGGGATCTAATCCAACCTTCCAACAGCTACCTTTTATCTCTACTTAACTACAAAACTATGAGTCTTAAATTGAAAACAGTGTAATATTTTCCAATTCAAGCCCTTCAGTTTATATAGTTATATAGGTCTGAACTCAGTTCAGTACCTATAAATTTTGGTGACTTTGGTTCTTTAATAACCACAGCCACCACTATCCTATTAGGCAGGATTGGCTTTAAGCCAATAAACATCACATGATCACCATTTCCTATGCTTGCTTATAACTATTATTAAAATAGGCAAAACTTTCTATACGTCTTGCCACTCAAGTGTAGAAAATGGTGATCATGTGATTTTTATTAAATGGAATAGATCTGAGGATTTTATAATCCAGTTTGATACTCTATCACTGCACCAAAATTACACAAAACATCAAGATTAAAATCATATTATAAGTTAGATATGAAAGTAAATTTTCTAAATACAAAATCCATAAAGTTTATAACCCTCCCCTTCAAAAAAAAAAAAAACCGAAAAAGGTAATTAGATAGTTTAAAATTGAGTCAGCATGGATGGGGGGGATGGAATGCAAATTAAAAGAAAATAATCATGATATAAAAATAGATGCAAAGATTACCAAAAGTTAGAGATCAATTAACAGTTATGTGACTTTTATAGATATATAAAATAATTATAAAAAGACAAAAGAGAAAATCAAGTTGAAGAAAGAGAATGGTGATATAATAACTATAAAAAAAAAAAAATACTATTTCTTATCAAAGAATCCATAAAATTGGTAAGAGAGAGCATGACTTTGATAGTACCCTTACACTTCTCCAATGCACTGGGATCAATACAATTAATTCTGCCAGTAATAAGACTTCTTGGAAAGACATCTACTTTCCACACAAGAAAAAACTATATGAGTAATAAGTGTATTTATTCATGCGGTGATTTCCAAATCTAGAACAAAATTAAATTTCTGATCTGTATGATTGGTTTCATAGTTTTGAGATATTGAAACTTTCATGTCAATAGCTTAAAAAAGCACAGTAACTGTAAACTAAGCATGAGGTACATTATCTTTAAAAACTCTTTTGAGTTACTCAAAACTGATTTTTTGTTAGTAAGCATACATGTATTAGTTTATCATAGATATTACAATTTTAAAGAAAATAATTTTTTTTTTTAAAAAAAAAAAAACTTACCTATAGGTGATGATTTCTGAAACTCACGAATGCTAGAATGTTTCATTTAAAACAATTACAAGTTTCATTTCTGAAATCATTTTTATTGATTCAACAAACTGCTGAATTATTCTTTCAGGGCTTTCATACATAGAAATTTTATTTAAATACTTACTGTATGTTTCTGCAAGTATTTTACTGTTTTTATTGCATGCCTCCACCCTTTCTATTTTAATTTGTATAGTTGTCATAAGAAAGTGATGGTAGCAAAACTTTATAACTTTCAATAGTAGCATCTCATAATAACAGTAGATGGAAACTGAATCCTGCACCATTAAATAAAATATCAGTTCAGTGAATTACATTTTTTTTCAATTACAAATGCATAAAGTAATGACAAATAACATGTTACTGTTACCATAAAAGGTGAATCAAAAATTACTTTAGCCAATAAAACATCACAAAACTTGAAACCATAAATTATTTAAACATTTATAAACAAGATCAAAAAGAAATAAAAAATGGTACAGTATATAAAAAAGAATCCCCCACCCCCCATATATTGGTGTGCAATAATGACATATAAAACAATAATTTGAAGGTAAAATAAATAAATACATGGTTAGCATATAAAACATATATTTTTTCATAGTACCAGATGAATAAAAACTTTAACAATATATTTGTTGCATAGCTGGTTTGATCTTCAATCTTTACCGTTACATTTTCTGCTTCTGCAAAAAAAACTATTGAACTTCCCAATTGCTTTAGTATTCATAGTAGCAGCATTTAAAATTCCTTTTAGAAATGACTCGCCATTTGCAGGAATTTTATCTTTAGATAAGCTCAGTTCATAGCCTGAGTGATCATCATAGAGATGACTTGTCCATTTTAATTATTACTAACAAGAGGACTCTGCTTTCAGAATATTCAGCCATAAAATGCATATCTTTCATAAATGACTTAATACACTGCACCTAATTTGCAATATATTACAATTAATTTGACTGTTTTTAGAAAGATTGGGTTTTTATAAATCAATTTATGATTTTAGATTCAATTCATAGCAATTAATAGGATTTGATGCATCAGTGAAACTGTACTACCGCCAGTAATAAATGAAACTGTCGAGTATTTATGAAGACACTGGAAATCCTAGGATCGATTCCAGTGCTGTGACTTTTGGCACTCAAATTTCTTATAAACTCATGGGCAATAAAACCAGACAAACACGAACATTAATAAATTTTGCATTAATATCAAATGAAAAAGATGTATATGCTGAATGATGTATAAAGGAAATTAATTCTAATTTTGTAAATATAAAATCAAAAATACTAAATATTTTGTAAAAAAACCCACGTTCAAATAAATTTCATATTTATTCATACTAATATTTGATGCCCAATATATATATTTTTGATTATTTTTCTTGTAAAGAAGAGATAGCAATTATTTTTCAAACAGTGAATAACTTAGCATTGGCACCATATACGATTTTCCTTTTTATTACAAACACTAATATTTATGTTATTTAACTAATGCAGAAAATATTAAATAGTTTGAAAATGTTGTGTTGTTATTGCGAAAAGCCACTACAAAGGAATGTATTGCAAAGCACTACTGTATTAGAGACATATCTTAAAAACAAAGAGCAGAACTGTGAAGTTTGATATTTTTCATAACTCTACTATGGTCTGATACACATTCCCAGACTAGTTTCTAGCTTATATCAATGAGAAGTTTTGGATTTGGGTCTAATGCATCCTGGATACCAAACTGCTCACTGATGAAAACCATAAGTAAGAAACTAGTCTGGAGTTATGGATAGGCCAACACTGGATAGAGATTTATTAAGAACTATCATATCTGGCATTTATTGCTTACTTAGTGGCAGAACTGGAGTATAAAAAATAAATTTTTGATTTAAAATTTCTTATTTTGGTATTTAATTTATTAGAAAAATGTATAATACTAAGATAGGATGATGAAGAGAATGGCCAATAATGATATGAATGGACTTCATTATCACATCAATAAACATATTGAGAAATTTGAAGAACCAAATAGAAAATCAGTCTGGAAAATATGATCCCCATGACTCGACTAGACATTTGATGTGATTTTAGTTAACCAAATATATATATGTAATTATGGTTTTAAAAAGATTAATATACTTAACTGGTCATTTTAAATGTTTATTCACATTATGCAGTTCTATAAGAGATTATAAGAGGAATGAAAACTGACGTTAAACATGGCTATGACTAACTCTAACTTCTTTGTACACTTTTATAAATAAAGTTTATTTGGAATAACTTATAGCTGTTTCATATAGAGCAGGCATAAATCTGTCACAATTGTGATTGTACATTTGACGTGATTAAGTGCAAAAGCTAAGAACTTCATCTTCTTAACTTCTGAATTTGCAATACCTATTAATTGGATTATTCTTGTCAATTCGAAAATAGAGCAAACAAAACTTTCTTAATGTTTTGAATACAAACTATAAAGCACTTGTATTAATAATTAAGATTAAAAAAAACATAGGTACTTGATTGAAAGAACCACTAAGTAAAATTAATGATAGGAAACAAGATAAAATATTCAACATTTTCTTAGGTAAAAAATACAATATGCATAATACCCTTATTATTTGAGAAATCATACAACAGCTTTCGAGAGGTCATTAACCTCAAGAAAGATAAATAAGATTTCATCAAAATGTTCGATTGCCTACTTCTATGAAGAATTTTTTTATGTCTATGGATCAATCTTTTTGAAGAGTTTTAATGCCTTCATTTATTGAGAACTTATCCAAATGGGATTTTTCATATATATACTTGTAAAATGTTGAGAAATTAAAACAACTGAACCAGCTATCAAAAGAGGTCATATGCATTTTAAAATTATTAAATAAGAATGGTAATTAAAAGGATTGAAAAATGCTAGACTGATATATATTTAGGAACACTTATTAAAACTACTCATTGGTCCATATCTTCAAAAAAATACAATGCATGACAATGTATATTGTAACATTAACTTGACAAAAAGTATCAACAATTTTCATTTTTATCAGCGAGACATAATTAAACAGCATCACACTTGCAGGTTATTTTAATTTTTTTAGCGAATGTTCATGTTAGCCATTAAACAACGGGGGATGGGTGGGTCGGAAGGAGATAATAACTGTTATGTCATATTGCTACAATTGTTAAATCCAATAACAAAACTATTGAAAGTATCCTGTACTTGAAGAAGTATTAAAATAATATTATTAAAATAAACCTATATTAATATTTTGAAAATTTATTTAAATTAATTTAATAGTAAATATGATGTAATTTAATCAAACAAATATTTCTTGCAGCCAAATTAGAAATGCTATAGAAAAACTGGGAAAAAAAGTTTCATTTTTATAACAACATTGTGTGGTATACATTTTTATTGAAGACTTCAAATATAAGATTATCTAATCTCATTCACTATATTAAATTTTTTATTTTCTATCTTATCTTTATAGTGATGCAATGTGATCATTATAGATATACATTTGGTCATAGTTTAATTATTCACTGTAGCATAAAACAAAATAGAATGGTTTATTGCTCGAAAGTTCGTAAAAAAAATCGAGAGATGCAAGGAAGAAAGCTAGGTTATGATCCATGAATCTTGAGCTCCAGAATTTAGCATTCAGCCCCTGCACCAAACACTGCAGGGTCACTGCATCATATGAAGTGTGATATTGAAGTTTTTCAGTTGGAATTTAATTTTGATATTATACAATTATCATAATGATGGACCTCATTAAACTATATGTAGCTCTAAAATGGAGATGCAACAGCAAATTAATAGTGACAGGAATGTTTTCAATCACATGATTTAGTACTAATAACAAAAATACAGAGGCAAAATTCTCCATACAGTAGCGCCACTCAATGCAAGCTTAAAAAAAACAGCTTGTGTAAACATAAAAAATGGTAATCAGTGATGTTTGATGGTTTAATATCAAAAATATTGAATTTTATTTAAACTCCTTCACATACCAAACCATCCTTCATTTTTAGATTTTTCAAAAGTTTCATTTTAATTCTACATGGACCAAACCAGAACACATTTTGCAAAGCAGATAACATAAATACCCACAGAAAACATTCTTTGCTAAGTAATTACTTAGTAACTTTAACTCTGTTCTCTCAGCATTTCATTGCAGGTGTCACCAATTACTTACTACCTTGTTTTACCTGAACATTTATTTTCACTTATTTATTTGTCATCAATTTTTTTTTTTGGTACAGATTAATATATTTTAACTTGTTTTTCCAATGCATGGAACCTAAAATCAAGGAAAAACAATTCTCAATGACAAATTGACATGAAAAGCAATTACTTATAACTGTTACAAACAAACAATATTAATTGTATTTTTATATTGGACTATACAGCTAGAACACCATCATCACAAACCTTCAGAAAAACACAAAACAATATTAATGGCTGTTTTAAGATATAAAAAACATAAAAAGCATAAAAGTAATTTTTTTACTGATTTAATTTTAAATATTCATTATTTTCTTATATATATAAAATAAAAATATAGTAAAAAATGTTTTTTTAAATGAATACAACTATATTTTAGTTTCATATTTTCTCAATTGATGGAATCTAAACTAGACAAGAGAATCACAAAGATGCATGATCATTACACACACACAAAAGTAAACCAGCAACATTACATAATTAAATTTTAATAAATAATAGAAAAATATTAAGCTTTATTATAATTTTAATTAAAATTTTCAAATATCAGTTATTTGTAATTCAAATCATACTTGTAGGAATCTTTTATTTTATCTGTGGTCAATCAATACACCTAGCTATTTTTTTTGCGTTAAACGAATTGTCTAATATTGAAGAAACTTTCTTTGCAAATTTTCCTCTTGAATATGCCATTTTAATAGATAATATAAATATTAGTTTTCCAACAAGAATATCTTGTTGCCATATAAAAAAGGCAACCTAATCTCATGGAGTCTTTGGATATCATACTTCTAAAACTATACTCATACAGAAAAATTATTTGAATATGACAATCAATTGCTAAAATTATTATTTAATTTCTTTCAAGTTTTTATGTGTATCAAACAGTACTTGATAATTAAATTTTTTATCTTTAATCTTGAGCCTACACATGTCTTTGGCAAAACGTTAACTAAAAAAATATATTTTATTTATTCCAAATACATATTTTGCATAATCAAAATTCTTCTTCTTTCATAAACAGAAATTAATCAATCTCAAAATTCCATTACTTAAATATATTAAAAAGAACCACATAAACAACATCTTTACATTTGATGATTTAAAAAAATGTAAAAAAAATAAATAAATTTAACAATAATTTTAAACATATTTTTCACTAATTTTTGTTTATTAGATCTGGTATATTATTGCTTAAGTCTGTATGGTATATTTGTTTTATTGAGACAATTCAAGTTTACACTTTATTACAAAAGATAAATTTCTGTAAATATTTTGTAATTGTCTTTAAATAAATACATATATATATATTTGCATGATTACGATGATAAAAACTTACATTTCCTTGATTCTAAATTTAACTACTATAAAGAAATTTTTTGTTCAAACAAATTGAACAAAGGTAATATTTTCAAATCTACGAGCCTGTTTACACAGATAAATTCACATGCGCCATACTATGATTCAATTTTTGCATAAAATGCAACATGCTATAAATACATAATATTTAGCATTTTTTCATAATATAATAATATATTATAGAAAAGTAAAAAATTTTAAATATTGCTTAATGTCTGAATAGATTTTGCTTTGACCAAACATTTAGGATTTGAGTTTGTTAACAAAGGCAGAATGTTTTTCAAATACGAATTATTCAATCTAGAGCTCAAGTACGAACAAATTTCAAAATAAAAACCAATTACACATTTTCTCTGAATTAGTAAATATGAACCCGAATTTTTTGTTATAACCCCCCCCCCCCATTATTAATAAAAATTCTTTTTTGACAGCAGTATTATTTTACAGGATTTAGTACGTACTTTTTACATTTTTAATCAGGGATCCAATATGTTATATGTTGGTCATCCTTGCTCTATGATATTTTAGTACTGAAAACTATGAAAAAAATTCTAAAGCACTAAAACTGATCTTGACGTTATCTTAAGGAATGATAACAATCATGGTATAAATGGGAGTAAGATTTGTACAAAGAAATTATAGCATTTGATTATAATGATTCAAAAGGAGCAATAATTCACTCTATTCCTTTCGATTCAAAGTCAACTATTGTAAGTTTGACTAATCGATAACTATAGTTAGTGTTATTTCCTTGATAGTTCTGAAATACAGTAAGTAGACCATTCTTACAGAGGATTTTATTGTAAAAAATAGTTAATTTGCCTGCTATGCCTATACCCTGAGATTCAAATCCAGGCCAAATGAAATTCTTTTCAAAAAATTAAATTTTTTTCCTCAGTTATCCAACATTAATCAGTATATGAAAATCTAGCTTTTCTTAGCTCAAGATGAAAAAACACAAATGGCAAACTGTTCAATCCCTCATCAAACAGAAATTGGCAAACTTGAGTTACTAATGCCTTCTTCCTTCACTATTTCTCTATGGGAGCAGTTGAAGAGGCTTTGCCTGACAGTTGACTATTTATATAAAAAGACTGTATTAGTTGTTTTTTTTTTTTGTATAGCTTTCTCTATTACAGACATCAACATAAAAATATACAAAATCTAGATGTTGAAAACATAATTAACAAGTGTGTAAACAGAAGTTGTGAATAGGGGTTTTTTAAGTTGATTCTTGGGTCAAAAGTTTCCCAGCAATACTGTTTTAATTTTATTTTTTTATCAGCTGAATCAACATCTCATTTAATTTTTGAGGGTAATGGCAAACTTATTTTCATTTTTTCACTGAATGAAATAAAGATAAGTTATGTATATTGTTTTAAAAGTATTTTCAGAATTAGAAACAGATGAATTAAAAGGCATTGAAATATGCTAATAGTAATTATTTCTATTGCTTTAAAACAGTGGTCTTCAACCACCGGGCCGCAGAAGTTGTCTGTCGGTCCGCAGCTAGACTGCAAGAAAGCTTACAATAACAAAATAATAAGATTTTAAACTTTTAATTAATATGAACAATTTTTATTTATTTTTTCATCACATTTATTGAAAAAAAAGAAACAGAACAAAAATACCACAAAATCTAATCAATCATACATAAATTAATTTGTTTTTCTATTTATCACAGATGTTTATGGGGGGGGGGTAGAAAGTTTTTTTATTACACAAACTCTAGTTGTCTTTTGATAGCCAATCACGGCTGCTTGTCAGCGTTGTTAAAACAATAAAATGTAATGTGACTTTTTTTGATCTTTTAAATTTTTTCTACTCTCTCTTTTAATATTTCATTTTTAGCGTTTTTTTTTGGCTATAAGGCTATTTTTTTTTTTTGGCTTTAACTTTTTATTTTGGAAATCAATTTTTATTACCTTTTTTTAAAAATAAAAACCAAAAAATAAGTTCTGTTTCTAACTTTTGCAAAGTATTTCTCAATACACCCCCACCATCCCAAAATATAGTAAAATCAAAACTTTTGACTTTTTCAAGTTTCGTTTTCTTTTTTTTTTGTTTAAAAATACGCCCACTTTTTTTGGCCTATAAGGCAATATTTTTTTAGGTTTATTTGTATACCGTTAAAATACTAAAACTTTTATTTTTAAAACCAATTTCTGTTACCTTTTTTTAAAAATAAAAACAAACAAAAAATAACTTTGGTGTCTATCTTTTGTCTCAGTGTTGACAATGTATTTCTCAAACCCCCCCCAATAAAAATTTATCTGTAAACTTCTGCTGGTCCGCGAAATCTTATCCTTACTTTTACCGGTCCACAGGTGTGAAAAGGTTGAAGACCACTGCCTTAAAGTTTAACCCCAATTTATTACTTCCTTGCATGAACCAGACTATGAAGACTAGGCTAAGAGAAATAGACTATATATTGACCACCTAATAGCACTGAGGGAGCCATATTATTATTGAAACTAAAATTATATATTTGATATTTTAGTAATTGCAGTACTATAATTCTAAATTTTCAAATTACGAATATAATTAATATAACCATTGCTTTAAAACATATTTTAAGGTTATATATAAAAACGAAGGAAGTGCATACTAACCAATACAATCATGAAGTTCTTCATATATAACAAACATGTAAAATACCATTAATTTAGCCTACCACCCACACAAAATTACAATATAAGACTTTACTCAATAGTTATGCTATATTTAAATAATATTTTTCATTTAATTTAAATGCACATGTTTAAAAATAATAAAACAATATGATAAATAAATTAACATATGCACTCATTTTACAAGGAAATTTAAAAAATCACATTTAAGTAAATATTTGTTAATTCATAAATCAAATGGATGGTGAGAAAATATTATTATTATTATTTGTCAAAAACAAAAAATCATTAAATCATCTAATATAAATTTTGTACCTGTTTTTAAAAATACATTTTGGTAAATTATAAAAAAGATTATTATTTTTATTTATTTTCATCATAAAAAAAAAAAGAAAAAAGCTGAATCTATGTACATACAAAATAAAAACACATTATATTTAAAATTTCCAGCAAAAACAGAGGAAATTAAAGAGGGAAAAGAGATTGTATTGAATTATTCCTTGATACAGCAAAATTATTGGATTAACAGTATTGCACTTGTAAACACACACAGTATTTAACACATTGGAATACATGATATATTCATAATTTAATCAAAGATTACTTTTTAGAAGTAACTGTCAAGACATTTACTGACAGCTAAGGGTTCAGCAATTTGCACATTACATTTAAACCACGAAGATATTAAAACATATAAGCATAGTTTAGAACTATAAGATTTTCTATCTTTAGGAAAAAAATCTTTAAATCTTTGATGAACTAGACATGATGAACACAATAATCATAAAAAAACTATCCCAATGCATTTTTTGTTTCCGAGGAAAACTGTTTTACTTAGCCGGACATAAATTACACAATTTAAAATGCTTTATTTTTAAAATGTAAACAAGTTCAATTTAAAATTACAAAAATAAAAATTATTTTTTTCTGAGGACTAAAATGCCAAAAAATAATTTTCTTCAATGACAATTAGAATTTTTATATTTCACTTGAAGTATTAATTAATTCAACCCCTTGTAATAAAAAGTAATGATAGAATTAATTAATTTCTGGATGCTTTTATTTAAACTTAAATATAAAACCCCAATTGGAGTTGAAGAAAGTTTTTATTAATTGCAAATAAGTGTTTATTATAATATATTATTTTTAATTTTTTATAATTACTCCAATCCAAAATGAGATTAAAACTACGTTAGTCTGCTTAATATTTGAAAAGAAAGTGTTTTAAAAAATTCAACTTTTATAATAACGAGAAAATTTCATGCATTTTGTTTTTTTATAAAAGGAAACTTTTACAATCAAGAGAAATCAAATTTTTTTAAAATTTCTATTTTAAATGATTGTTAAACCATTTTTTAGTCTAAGTTTTTTTTTTTTTTCTAAAAAAAAAAAAAAACTACTGCCCTCTCGCATGCATAACTGAAAACTTACTGAACTGATGTCAATGTATTTGAAATTTGGTCCACCAGCATCTCTATGTAAACAAATGAGGCACTAAACCTGAAATATGCAGTGTCATTGATTTCTAAGATATGTGCAAAATTTGAAGGAAATTCACTTGATAAAATTATATTAATTTTTGATTTCAAAATTTTATCTAAACAAACAAACAGTTTCTAACTTAAATAAAAGTGTTTAAAAATTCAAGAAAAAGTCAACTTTAATTAAGAAACTGAGTTTAGAACATAAAAAAATTAATCTTAAAATTTATAACCTGGATCAACTGAAGAGTGCTGATTCAGTTAAATAGGCATCTTAAGAGTTCATTTAGCTTTTTCAGATGACTTTATTCAATATGTTTCAGGAATATAAATTTTAAAATAACATCTAAAAGATATTACATAAAGAATAATATTAAATTTTTTTTTTTTTTTTTAAATAATGTGTTTATGTAAACAGTCGACTAAAAAGTAAAAAAATAAAATAATCCGACTAAAAAACATGTATCATTTCATAAAGGCCTCAAATGGTTTTATGAAATGACATGTTTTTTAGTTGAATTATTTTGTTATTTTTCTATTTTTGAATCGGTTGTTTCCATAAAAGCATTATTTTTAAAAAAAAATGTTAATATTATTATTTTTTTATTATTTATAAATAAAACATATAATTTCAATTTGAATAAAATAATTTTTATCATCAGTCTGCTTTAATTGTCTTTGTTCATGTTCAAGATTATTAATATGTCATTGCAATCATTTTTCTATAAACGTTAAAAAGTTATATTTTTTTATTTTAATTAATTTAATTAAGTACAAGTTAAATCAATATTAACAAAATTTTATTCTACAAATAAAAAGTTTCTGTCAGATATTTTTAATTTTATTTTAATTAATTTACTTAATTAAGTATGAGTTAAATCAATATTCACAACATTTTATTCTAAAAAAGTAATATTTCCATTGGCTCAGTTGCTAATGAGTTTTCTTGGAAAGTGTAAAGATATGGTTCAAGTTCTAAATGGGAATGGATTTTTTCTATTGTTAATTCAAAAATATCAACATACTGACAGAAACTCATACAGGGCAAGTTAATATAAAAGCATTTAATTTAAAAAGATGATATTGGATTAATTATTCCATGTGTTTATGTTTAATTAAAAAACACACACATATGAGCTAGGAATAATATAATTTCTATCCTAATAAATGATTAGTAATAATTATTAATGTATTTATCAGATGGTATTAAAGTTATAAGAACTACAAATTTGACAATTGTATATCAAATTGCAATAATTAAATATATTAATAATTCTGTTACAGTATCTGTTTAAAAAATACTGAAAAATATCAATAGAAACGAATAGTATATAGAAAGAACAATCTTCCATTACTTAATAAAAGAATGAAATTCATTAGCTGGGATTAATGAATGATCAAAAGCAAACTTTGAGCTTTCACGTAGAACATATTCTCGGATGGTACACTGCATAATTTCAAGGCTAAGATTGAAACATAATGTACACACACATTTTTTTCTAAAAATGAAAACAAAAAACTTACTGGATGAAAATGGTCCTTTGGAGGGTCCTTTCGAGTGGACGTCCGGGTAAGTGGTCTAAGTTGAGGACTATTCATATCGACCCACTCATCAAAGCGACTACTCCAACCTTCAAAATGAATTAATAATTTTTTTTTCTCTTCATCAACTTCAACAATGCGGGAGGCATACCTATGAAAATAAAAAAGTAAACAAGAAAAACAATAGCTATATTGTAATGTTCTTTTATGCACATAGTAGGCATTAAAAGCTAAACTTAGAAAAAAAAAAAACCCCACTGTATTGCAAAACATGCAGCTAAACAAAAAATCCAGATATATTCATAAAACTTTACTTCTAAAATTTTTTTTTTATGTACAGGAAGAGCTATGAGATTAAGTAAAAATAGATTCAGAAATAATAGAAAAGATTCATATTCATACAGGACTAAATAAAATACTTAACTAATAATTTGAAATATGAATATATATATATATAAGTAATTTTTTTTTAGCAAAGCATATTTAGTAATTGGAAAAAGTTTCATGGCAAGAGGCCTAATATAACAACATGATCATCATCAGTAGTAGTAAACAATTGCTTTTTAATCTTTTACTGCTGTAATTTTTCTTGTATATCTAAGCATACATGATTTAAAACATTTGTACAATTTCTATTTAAGCTAGAAATGAAACCATTTTTTTTTTATATAAACACAACATTGAAGTCTTTAATTTTGGAAAAATCTTATATCTCTCATGATTCATTGTTTATTTTTCAGGAATTGGCAATTAAGTAATATCAACATAATCTTAATTTCACTTCATTCGTAAGTTTGCATGGGCACCAGTAATACATTAATCACTTCAATTTAATCAATAGATACTAGATGATAGCATAATCAAAATCCCTAGACTAGTTTTTGATTCTTGGCCTTTATTCTAAATTTAATCAATAATAATTATATAAATGGAAATTGTTAATATTATAAATATATATATATTTCAGCTTAGGTGGAATATACAAAGTGGATATTAAATAATACATATAGATTATTAAAAATTGGCAGCTAATCACAGCATAGAACAGCAAAAAGATATAGAAGGAACAGGATTTGATAAAATCAACTTGTAGCACATGGTAAAAGAAGCAAAGTTATAAAATGTCTATAAAGTGAAGATGAATGGAAGACATCATCAATGCTAAAGGTGTTTCTGAGAGATATGATTTCACATATAACTGTTAGACTACACATTAAATTTTGATTCATATGAATTAGAATATCAACTACCAGCAAAATAATGTACGACCATGAAACATTATCATCTTTAAATAGAATGTAAAGTCTACCAAGATGGATATTTAAGCCGCTTGATTTCTGAAATTGTCAGGCATTCAATTTTAAAAATCTTAATAGATGATGCCTGCATTCACGCCAACAATAGGAAAAAAAATTACGAGAACAGTTATCAGGATGGTTACAAATATCATACGACATCATGATAGTTACACTAAAATACTGATTGCTACAAGTTATTTTCGTATTATACATCAAATTTATAACTATGAAATTCAAATACATTATTCACTCATTATTCTATGTTTAATAAGTTTCATATTACTTGCATAATTTCTGTTCAAATAGAACTTTTTATGTCAGAAAGTGTATCCTGTATGTACCGTATATAAAATCTAAAAATGCTTATTGTTAAACTGGAAATAATACATAAATTAACTATTTAGTGAAATATAAACAAATCAGCCAAAAACATTGATAGTAAATGTACAATTATCACCTTTGACATTATACTAAAATAATCAACCAATCAGCTTTTTTAAGATAATTGTTTCTTAATCTGGTTTAAGTTCAGTTAGCATTACAACATAGTGTACAAAGTCCTTTGCATATAATTACCAAATTTAAAATGTATTAAGATTTTAAAGCACAAACTAATGGTCTTACAATATGCAACATTTAATATTAAGGCAAAATAGGCTAAGGCAGTGATGAAAGTAATTACAAAATTCTAACAACTTAAACATTAATGAATATATTATATTATAATCCAAATATGGTTTTTATTTTAGCGCGAGGTCAAATGTGATATTACAACAATATGACTGGCTAGTTTGCCTTAACTATATTTGAACAGTTGATTTAAATAAATTAAAAAGTAATATTATAACAAAGACTTTCACAATTAAAAGATGAAAGCGGAGGACTGATACATAATATTTCCCAAAAATTTATTCAATCTGAAGTACAACATACAATCCAGGAGGTTTGAGGCAAATATAAAATCCAGGAAGTGAAAACTTAAATCTATTACAAAGATGGATTAGCATGTATATACTAACAAATCAGATATTACAGTGGAAAAATTTAACTTTGATATTCATTGAAAGCCAAAATTCTAAATATTTTGAATGTGTTATGATACCTGATGAAAAAGACGTTAATAACTGGAAAGACCATATGTGGATAGATGGAATAATAGGAACCACAGTAACACATCTGGATGAGATTCAAATGTGTGAAAAAAAAAAAGACAGGTCGTATAAATGAAATCACTGGAAATTGTGGATTTAATGTTAACTCTTATCATTTTTTCGATATTAATGAAAAATTGTTTTCCTTTCTGTTTTTCACACAAAATAAAAATTATTTTTTATATATATTTTTACAAATTATTCAAAAACTTGATTTAAAAAAATGAATATAATCTAAAATATTATTTGTGCAAATAAAAAAAAAAGTAATGAAGTGATAATTATAGATCAAAGAATAACCTATTAGTGACAAAGCAAATGTTTTGTCGTGAGGTAGGTTTAATTTGACATAACATAAATATTTATTTCAATAATTTCTACATAAAAGCTACAATGTAAACATAAAATAATTAAAAATAAATAAATTTTAATAAATTTACAAAAAATAAATAAATAAACAACAAGTAAAGAAATTAATTAGACTATAACTTCTTTTATAATTTAATAAAAGATAATGCTGGATATGCATTCTAATGATTTTGGCCTTGTATGAAGAGACTATTTTAGTTTTAAATTAATTTTATTTAGTTTATTATATACACTAATATTTGAGATTATTTATAAGTCTTGTTAAAACAAAAGAAATTTCAAGTAGGAAAGTAGTAAAATAGATGTTCATATATATCAAATATTGGTTACAATTGAGCAATAATCAATATATATATAAATATTTGAAACCAGGCACTCCTCACAAACCTGGGAGCTTAATTGTAAGTATAGAGGATTTGAACTCAGATTTTCAAGCACCCTTCAACTATCCACACTATCTCATACAACTGATACATATGACCACACACATCTAGAAAAGATTAATAATCATCAATATACGTATTTCGTGCTAAACCAGCACTCATTAGTTGGTCCAGACTATCATCTCTCACACATATATATAATCAATGCTCAGTTTATATTAAGATAGCAAATCTTCATACTTTAATGGACAGGCTTCAATATTAGCATCAGCATGGGATTTGAGTTTTCATCGTCAGATTTTCAATGTTATGGAAGTCTGAAAAGTTGGAGGTTGTAGTGGATTGAAGCCTGTCCATTAAAGTATGAAGATTTGCTATCTTAATATAAACTGAGCATTGATTATATATATGTGTGAGAGATGATAGTCTGGACCAACTGATGAGTGCTGGTTTAGCATGAAATATGTATATTGGTGATTATTAATCTTTTCTACATGTGTATGGTCATATGTATCAGTTCTATGAGATAGTGTGGATAGTTGAAGGGTGCTTGAAAATCTGAGTTCAAATCCTCTATACTTATGTATATATATATTACTTAGTATAATCAATAGCTAAGTCACTGGGCTGTTGTTAATGAGATTAGATTCCATGTAAATGCAAAAATTTCAGTTCGTGCACGAGTCTAGTTTTGATGTTATTTAATTTTTTTAGAAAGAGTGATTTAGTATTGCAAGATATGGAATTAAAGCTTAGATAGTATCTTATGAACAAGAATGTGAAAAGAATTGAAAGTAGTAAAACTCTTATATTGGGAAAAAGACTTCTTTGCATATTATTAATGAGGTTGTTGATTATTTGTGAATCTGAATGAGTAATGTTAATGATAAGAGTACAATAAGAAAGGAAGAACAATCCATAAAAAAGTGGTCCAATGTTTCTTCATTTCTAAGATAGAGGACACACAATGGATCTGTATTTGTGAAGTGTCACTTGTAGAAAAGAAAATAGTTAGTAGGAAGGGCTTTGACATTTATTTTATTTAAGAAATCTAGATATCTGAATTCCAAGTGCCAACATCTGAACTTTTTTATAAAGTATTTGTTATTATATAAGAAAGAGTAAATATTTTTTGATATGTTATTACAGTATTATTTTCAATTTCATATTTGTCAATAATTAATTTTATTTAGAAATAGATTACATGAGAGAGTAGTGTGTTTACTTATGAGGATAATTAAGTTTTTGATAAAATTATTGTTAATGGGTAGTGGAGTGTCAGTATGGTTAATAGAAATTACATCACTAACACTTGCAAAAAAACTAATTAGTTCAGTTATTTCATTAATGGCTCTCTGAGGATAAAAGGTAGAAATGCCATGTAATGAAAGACCATTGAATTTAGTATGTTTTTGCATATTTCTTATGCTAAGAGCTATTGCCTTTCTATTTCAGATTAGATTGGTGATAAAGGCACATATTTTTTTTTTGAATGAAGACTTTTATTCTTTAACACACACAAAAAAAACTAGTGACATCCATGATATAGAATTATAATTAAAAACCAATTTTTAAATAAAATGTAAAAATAACTTTCAGCATTTTCTATTGCTTGCCATTAACAAATGCAATAATAAAAATGATAATAGCGCCATAAAAAGTGTAATCCACAATGTTGCATTCGATTAGAGAAAGTTTAGAAATAAGACATTTAAAAAAATTATGTAAATGCGAAACAAGTAATTTTTCTAATGATGGTTCAATAATAGAATGCTCCATCACATGGACGAACTGGGTTCACTTTTTTGCTGAGGCAATATTTATATCTGTTTTTGTGTAAAAACTAATATTTTATGAATTGATTCCCAAGTAACCAAAAAAAGAGAAAAATCTGTTGAACTGATTGGAATGGTTGTGCTCAATGTGTTTATATGTTCTAATAGCAATTTAAATTCTCAGCCAAACAATCATAATTATTATTATTATAGGGAAAAGCAACCAAACAATGGTTTGATACTCACAAATTATAAAATTTTATAATTGAAATGTTAGTTCTATCAATTTTAAGGTATTGCTATGTGATTTGGAATCTCAGTATTGTAAACTGTAGATTGGCAATTGAAAAGGTTTTTAAGACATTTCTGGGCTATCTTGATTAAGAACAAATAAACAATGTCAATGCATTACATAAAAGAATTCTTAATATGATATTTTTCAAGAAAATTATATGGATGTAAGAGATTATCACAAACAGCAGTGTCTTTTAAAACAAAGGATACGAGATCAATAGACATGTATATTTCTAAATTTAAAGTGAGACTTCAAAAATTTGGCAAGATGTTTTAGCACTAAATATTTTGAACTAAATAATAAGTCTTAGGATTTCTATATAAAAAAAATATTATAAAGGACAAATAAATACTTTAAAAATTATAATACTATTTGGCATTAATATTTGGACTTCAATATTTGATAAATGTACCAAATAAACTAAATTGAATTATTTTGTCACTACTTTCAACCATTATCAATTAATTGAACATACTGCGAGATTTAAATACAGTGACAGATTCCGATTGAAGTTTAAAGCCTATAGATTACAACTAAACTGTCACTGACTGTGCTCGCATTTCTTTATAAACTCATGAGCATTAAGACAGTTGATTATTTTTATTAATTCACCAAAAGTTTAATGATGTCCTTTAGGTCAATTCTAGTATTTCTAATCTGTAGTTTTTTCCTCCACATCATCCACTCCCTTCTTATCTCAATAGTCTATCTCATAGAATCTCTTTCTAGACATCTTAAATATATATTATAACTTAGGGTAATTTTATGGAAAACAATGTCAAGAAAAAATTATCAGAAAATGAAAGTATAAAACATTAATATATGGTACACTAAAATATAATGTGAGGTTGATTGCATTTGAAAAGAAAAACCGTGACAAATGGATGAAATTCAAAGTGACTGGCATCAGTAATAATTAGTATATGTGTATATATATATATTCGTAGTATTATTTCCAGGAGCTTCCGTATAATAAAAATATAATAACTAAATAGTTTCAGTACAATAACAAGTACTTTCCAGAGCTGCTTTTTTCTCAAATCATTTATCCTTAAGAATATTAGAATTAACATATATATAAATACACTAACTTACAAATAAATCAATAGCCAAAATTAAATTACAAACCCACTACCAATGGTTTGCCAGCCAAGATGGACTTATCAAGTGCAAAAAAAAATATTCATTTGAATAATTTGCATTGGGAGTTAAACTATTGGTAATGGATTTGTAATTTGATTTTGACTAGTGATTTAATTTGTGAATTGACATACTATTTTATAGTGGCTAGTTTAACTGTTGATATAACAATTCAATGGTAATATCAACATATAACATGATCATTATGAGAGATTTTGAAAAGAAAATAATTCACAAAATCTTCTGTTTAGGCTAACCATTTGTATTAAAATATAACATAAAAATGCTTTTGATTAGAGATTCAAGATTTGATGATTACCATCATGATTTATTTTGCCTAATACCTTAGACTAGTATATCACAAAATCCAACCTTGAGATCCAGAATCCCCTCAGTTTATAATCCAGGACTTAAATGCAGTACAAAAACTATGGTTCTTAAGATAACAATCACTGAATAAATCATACATATATATATATACTGTACACACAGATGTAGAATGTACAAGAGAGTAAAGAACGCATCAAACTCTTTATTAATAATTTAATAAATCAACAAATCAACACATGATAATATAAGTACCACAAGCATATAATACATAAAAAAAAAAAAGGTACTCATCAAATCATATGTTCTTATAAAATCAAAGAATTGATTTAATTATAGAATTACTATTTAATTAAAAATATAATAGGTTAATGAGAACTATATGAGTCAATAAATTCCAACAGCAATTATTTTCACCCTACTTTAGGGCCATTTACTATATAAGCTTAAGTAATTAATGATACTTTAATGACATAAAATCTCCATTTTCAGACTTATAGTTCCTGGCTTTTGCTTTCAACAATGTAGATTAGGATTCAGAGTTGAAACTAATACACTTATGCATCTAGCAGTCATTTTTTTACTTTTTTTAAATACAATTCAAACTAATAATCTAAAATTTTAAAAAAACCAAAGGTTTCAAATCCAGATTAACTTTCAATGCAGCATAGATGTTACATCTGATCAGTTTCTAAATATATGTATGAGACATCAGTTTTTAACAAATGACCATTTTATCTTTTGACTAAAAAGGGAAATACCAATAACAACTTCACCCAATATCTTATAGCTTTATATTTCATCCTATTTTAGAGCCATATATTGAAAACTTGAGTAATCAATGGACATCAGATGGTTTAATATTATAAAATCTTCAATCTCCAGACTGACTGGTTTCTACCTTCTTAAATGAAGACCAGAATTCAAAGCAAAACTAATGCACTTAACGCATCTATCAGCCAACTTTACTTCTTTATAAGTTCAAACTAATAATTTGAAATAAAAAAAAAAAAACATGGAAGGTTTCAACCCAAAGCTAACTCCCATTTGCATAGTCATACATATGTGATTCTAGGTCTCTTCTATTCTTTGGCTAGGAAATTAATACTATCTTCATCACCACATGACCTCTTATACGATTCTAAAAGCAGTTATTTTCATTTTTTTCTTAAAATAGAAGGTTCTAGAGTAGGATAAAAATAACCGCTCTTAGAAGCAGAGATATTATAGTTTTGTTGGACTTAATATATATACATATAAGTTCTGAAATGTTTATACATTTTTAATATTTATTAATTTATGCCTCCTAACATAAAAGGCTCATGAACATGAAGGTTTTTGATATAGCTCTTAAAAAAATGAATTAAGAGATAAGCATGCAGTAACAAACTACCATCAAAAATGATCAAATGTCATGGCTGGATTATACACCTCTATTCAGTTTGCTTTCAGACAGAACTTAATATACATAAATATTTGTAACAATTTCATCTTTCTTAATATTTAAAGAGACAGATAATTCACTACTACAAAATGAAGTAAGTAGCACAGGGATAGTATTTTCTGATACCAATGAAATAATAATGCAAATTGTGCATGGTACAGAGTAGCAGTCAGAAATTAGGCTAGGGATTCCTTAAGAGCCATCAACTATGACATATTGATTTCTCAAGTTTACAACAAAACACCAGCAATGATGTGAAATGAAATTTACATAAACCAAAATACAACCTTACTAAAATTTACGCTTTTACATTTCAAATTTATCATTACCATTTCCATATATGGTCACAATAACAAATACACAGTGTGCGCCATTGAGAAGACGACTGGTTCTTCTTCCAAGCTGCTAGCAGTATAATCTCTGAATCAATGCAAGTGTAGTCACATAATTGAATTATTTACAAAAATTTTAAGGTTCTAGCATCACAACACAAAATGTGACTTTCATACCTTATTCCAGTGGAGAACCTTTTATCTGCCAAAAGCCATTTGGATATTTTATAATCTCATTTGCAGGCACAACAAAATTATCGACTTAATTATCAGCTTACTATATTTGAAAAAATTTGATTCGTTTACCATTAAGGGAGGGCAATCTTTTCAATTGGTGAGCCGATTTCAATTTTCCCTTTTGACCATATTTTTGTGAATTAAAAAATAAAGTAATATCATTATTATTAATGCTGTTTCACATTTAATGACCAATTTCTTTTTATGTTATAGACAGTTCATTCCTACAGTAGCTAAGATGCATGCAATCTTTTATAAACTCCCTTTCAGAAAATGGTTTTGAATTTTCTGTCTTATTTTTTTGAAATAATTTGCTCTCACAGAATTTTCTGACTTGTTTGCACTTTTTATAAAACATGTCAATTACTTGGTGAAGCTCCTTTTCAAGTTTTCTATTTTAACTTTTCTTTACAACCCAATAATTTTGTTGTAGTCAGAATAATTTGATAAATAGAGTATCTTAATAATGTATTCTTTATTAACTAAAGTACTTTCCAGACATATTGATTTACTATAAAAAAAAATATGCATTGGTCCATTTCTTTTCAAATGCATGATTTTCTGTGTCAATTTTTGTCAATTACTCCATGAAGTCATACTAATAAAATAAAAAATTAAATGCAAAATAATAATAAAATGAAATAAAATTAGAGTTTTATTTTTTGCTAGTTAGATATTCATCTGTGAAAATCACTATAAAAACAAACAAAATGCTCTAGGCGTTGTAGATTAAATCCTAATTGGCTAGATCATACAATATAGATAATTTGTTGGAATAATGGATCTCTGATAGAATGAAATAGAATTATAAAGGTTGGAGAGAGAAAAAGATGCATTTCAGAAAATAAATACTTTATTTTATTAAACTCTTAATTCAATATTTGCACAGCACTGTATGTATAAAGAGAAGTTTTATAGAGGTACATTTTTGGGGGCTGGATTGAAAACTTGCGAGGCCAGACTTGGAAAACAGGCTGAAGAAGCCTCACTGCCTGCCTTAACCCATGATGGAACAAGCTAATAATGAATTTTATTTTAAATTAGGCAAAACTGATATTGAAACGCTTTGAAGTGATTCAAACTTTGTATGACAGTGAACTCCTGTATTGCAAGAAACATTTTCAAGTGATTTACAAGATAGTGAGAGTGTTAAAGGCATACATAATACATCACATTTCATGTTATAACTCATGATCAAGACCTGCTAACATCTTAAAATTCGAGTGCTCGGGTGATGATTCAGAGATGGTGCTGCAGGTAGCTTGGAGAATCATCCAACTTTCACCAAGACAAACTGTGTATTGATATACTTACTATACATATAAATATTCTTACAACATTTAAAAAAAAAAAACCTAGATATATATATTTAAATCTTATACAAGTAAGACAAAGGCAGATTTATTCTTTATGTTAATTCTTAGACTAACTACATAAGTAACCAGAAATTATTGAACCATTTTAAATTTAAACAAAAACAAATAAATTTACTTTTGAATAATTAAGGCTGTACATTACAGAATTTTTTTTCGTTTGATGTAAAAAAATAATAGGAAAAATCCCCCAATAAAATTAATAACTAATGTATATATATGTGTGTGTGTGTGTAGATATAATTTTACTTAGAACTCTTGCTCTCAAATCCATATTTCATTAATTGTTGAAAAATGTTGGGACTTTACTTATACTTTTTATGGTTTGTACTATGATTTTTTTCTTCCTAATTTTTTTCTTCCTAATTTCTGGTTTAGGTATTAACTACACATGACAAAGAGGGGTTCGGGAACCCACCATTTGTCCACAAAATCTCTGGCCTCAAGGCGAGCTCCCACCTTGAAGTCGATGCCTGGTCGGCAAGATCCTTTTTGTCTGCTCTTAGTGGGGCGACCACAGCTGTCCTGGCTGGTGCTGTCTTGAGATCTTTCCGAAGTATCACTTTTCCCACAATCTTCTTTGGCATCTTTATCCTAAATGAATAAAAAAATTAATATTAAATATTATAGTGATTCAAAATTATCTATAAATATGTGTATATGGAAATACGCAGCAAGCTACTTTACATATTATTGCAGCAAACAATTAATAATGCGCAATAATATCCAATAAGTCATGTGGGTGCAAAGCATGTTAGCCAAACACATTCAAATCACATTAACATTGGTTACTATTTATTTCAGTTTCAAAGCTTAAGAGATTTAATTTTCTTAATTCAAACGTAAAACTATCCAAGCCAATGAAAATAAAGCAAAAAAATCTCCAAACCACAAAAAGTATACATACCATATTTATATACAAATGCATGATATATACTGTATTTAAGTAGTCAGGGAAATGAATCCTGCAAATGCATATATGTGGTGCATTACACATATATACAATAAGACTATGAGCACAAGCAAACACACATCTACATTATGAGTAATATATTAGTAAAATATGAATTGTAAGATAAATTACCAGACCATTACTATTTAAAAAAATTAATAATTATTTCAATTCATTAATATTTATTAATTTATTGCTTGACCTATTAATAATCCTCTAAGTTATTTTAAACTTCCCATAATTTAAATTGTGTCCAAATGTAATTTACGATGTCTTCTTTTTTTTAAAAGCATAATTAGATATCCTGCATGATTTAGTGCAGGGGTAGAATGATAGACATTAAAGCTCAAAGTCCATGGATTGCAGCCTGGTTTTGTCACTTCTGGTTTTCAAACTTCTTATGAGCTCCCAAGCAACAAACTGTTTGCGCCATGTAGTTTAGTGCACCCAATAGTGGCAAACTTGGGTGCACAAGATAAGTTCTGTGATTTCTGGTGCTCAAACTTTTTACCATACTCCTGAATAGAAAACTATTTGATTATTTTTGCCCTGTGTGATTCGGTGCAATAATAATAGTCTCTAGACCTCAAGATCAATGGATTGAGGATCAATCTGTTACTTCCAATACACTGAATTTCTTATGAATTCCTAAGCAATAAACATTTAATTTATTAAAAAAATGTAAGAGATTAGATAGCTTACACACATATTAATGAGACATATAAATTGTTGGATAGAAATAAGAATTTATTATCAATAATCGCACTTAACACACCAGAGATGAACTATGCCAGGTAATAAATCCATTTACTTCTGTTTAAAACCCTCTAATCACCACTCGATCCTTTTTTTCTTTTCAAAATATACATTACATATAACCATATAATTCTATAATTAAAACACTTCAAACAATTAAAAGTCTCATTTTCCTCTTTTCAATTTTTGTAAAGAAAAGAGAAAAATGAGATTTTTAATTGTTTGAAGTATTTTAATAATAGAAATATATGCCAGGTAAATAAAAACTTTATGAAAGGAGGTCTTATAAAATGCTGCTTACCATATATCGAAACAAAACAATATTTAATACAAAGTATAACATCAAAAAAAAAAAAAAAAAATTATTATGCTGGTATAATCATGAACTAAGGGTGGCATACAGAAAATTATAAAGGATCACATTGATATTTGGGTCACTCAGTTACCCATGCCTAAATTAAGTAAAATTAAAAAAAAAAAATACTGTACTAACTATTCAAAACATAATTGCAAAGGAAATCACCAAAACTGGAAATGTATAACATTAATGTCAAAATATATTTTATATGTAAAATCAATCAATTATATATGTTGAATGATCTGATAGGTTTTACAATTTCAAAATATTTTGATAAAGGCAGCAATAAAAAAACACTCTATCACCATTAAGAATAGTTTACCATTATTTCCCATTGATATTAACAAAGAATGTTTTGAGGAGTATGCTCTTCACTCCAGAGCTATCTATTGTAATTTTAAATAATCAATGGATCTTAGAGAATAATATCTATTGCATCATATCTTTAGACTAGTACTTATACGTTGGTCTATAGTTAAACAATTGGTAAAAAATTAATAACAACACAGATTAGTATAGAATGCAATGTTCTAATGGCATTATTCTCTTTTGTTTAGGTGTTACTAGTGAACAGGAAGTGAACTGGTATCTTTTAAATTTGTGAATATTGAATTTAAAATGTTCTAATCAACTAGACTACTCTATTAAATTTAGAAATTCAATTCCTGTCCTAGTTTCCACTGGTCAAGCCAACAAACCTGAAGAAAAAAGGAGAATAATACCACATGGAATATTGTTCCATACTATCATGTGTTATTACTTATAGTTGAATATAAATGTAAATTTTAAATGAAGTTTAAATTTTTCTTAAGACATTTAACAATAGATGATAGAAATAGTCCAACATATAGCTACAAGTAACATACTATAATCAATAAATCTTGTGATAATCATCCCTATCTTAGTTTCTGGTTTGCAATTTTCAGTGAATTTGAATATAATGCATAATCATGTCCAATAGTGACCACATACCTTTTTTAAAGCATCCTAATCAAAGAATAAAAGATACTATGAAAAAAGCTAAGGGTAATTAAAAACATCTAGTTACTGGCTCATTATTAAATTTGTATAACTACAGAGTTTAAAATCTTAGATGTTTTCGAATTACAAAAAAATAGCTTAATAGTATATAAAAGAATTAAAGGTTATAGCTGGATGAAAGTACACAAGGAGCCAATTTCTCACTGAAAAAGACCAAATCCATAGTCTTGGGATGTGGATGTAACAGCATTATCATCTGGTTTCCACTAACTATTCAAATTTATAATATATGGTTCTGGAGTAGAATAAAAAAAAAACCTGCTCTTTTTAAAAGCATGCATTAAATGAAAGCAAAAAAAAACCAAGTGCTATTTAAAAAACAAACAAACAGACTTGTAACATTATTCAAACAAATAAGATACTTAGGTCTGGCAAAATGAAATAAATTTTATAATCACAGTGAACTACATTTGAACGTAATTCCTATCTTCCTAATAATGGATTATTCTGATCAAAATTTCTTGTGCAAATGGTCATAAATAAAAACAACTTAAAAAATAAAATAATCAATACCAAAATCAATCCTAAAGTTAGTATATGTCATCATTATTATCATTTTCAACCAGTTGAGTCATTACAAAATGAAGGTCTATTCAAGTTTAATCCAAGTTTTCTGTTCCCTAACCTCCTTTTCCCACAATACACCAGCAAACTTCCTTATTTTGTCTATTCATATCACATGGTCTCTTTGTTGACTTTACAATCTATTGACATGCAGTTTAATTAATGTTTCAACTGTCCATTTATTATCACCTCTTCTAACAATATATCCAGTCCACTTTAATTTCAGTTTCTTTCAATGATGTTATTGATAGCCAGTTTGTTTTCTCACCCATGTATTTCATTTTCCATTTTTTCTTGTTATTCTTAACAGATTTATCCATATTTTGGTGAATGATATCAAGTTTCTGAATTGCTATTCTGTTACATGTCCAAGGCTTACATCCATAAAATACATTTATTAAAATCTTATTTTTCAAACACATAGGTATATTTTCTTTTAATATCAAATTATTTCTATCAAAAGCACTCCATCAAAGTTTAATTTCATCTATTATGTTTCTAATTGTATTAATAATCTGTTCAAGTTATATGTAATTGTTCATTTCTTCTAATTCCATGATTATCACTATTTATTATCCTCTCAGATAATTCACTGAACAATACTTTAGTCTTTTTAGCATTTAACTTTAGTCCTACTTTCATCAGATAAGCCTCGAAATATTTCCAAAAGCTCTGGAGCATTATTTCCAAAAACAACAATGTCAACTGCAAAATCTAAATGTCTTAAATAATCTCGATTTGCTTTTATTCCCTTAATTTCCCATTTTAATCCATAAAACATTTCTTGCAAAAGTACAATAAAATTTTTTGGAGCTAGAATCACCCTGTCGTACATTCTTGCAATGTTATCTTCTTAATATCACCATGGAATCTAATAATTGCTATTGTATTTTGATAAATATTCTTCAGAATATGAAGATATTCTGCGTCTATAACTTGATGACCCAATGCTTTAATCACTGTAAAAATGCTTATGGAATGAAATGCCTTTTCATAATCTAAAAATTCAAAGTATAATGGCAACTCATATTCATCAGTCCTTTCTATAATTTCTCTCTATACTTTAAGTGTGATACATCATGCTAAAATTACTTTTAAATCCAGCTTATTCTATTAGCTGGTTAAAATCCAAACTTCCCTGCAGTGAGTTATTATTCTGGTAAAAATTTTCTATACAATTGATAAAAGATTCATAGGTTTGTAATTTCTAATATCTTTTTTTAAATATCAATAATATTGCTGCATTCTTCTAATCATCTGGTACATCTTTATCATGTAGACTTTTAGTATATAATTTTTCTATTTCTTCAAGTGCTTTTTCTAAGGTATCGATTATAATTCCATCATTTCCTGCAGCTTTTCCCTTCATAAATTTAATTAATCATCACACTTCATTTAGAATGCTGGACAATTCAGAAGATGTGATAACCGTGGACATATGCTGTTTTCTTGTACTTTATCGCTATATAATTCTTAATAGAATTCTTCCACACAATTCATGATTATATTTCTCTTTTTTGATAATAGTTTCCATCTTTTCTTTTTATTACAGAAATACTTTCCTTCCAATAACAAAAAGTACTTTACATGTTTGAAACTTATATTCTATTCTATAGGTTTTTTCAGTAATTCACAATGCTATTTTCTTATATCATTAATGTTTTTCTCATACTTTTTTACAAAAACTCTAGGATCACCATTTTCATATTCTTTCTTTTCTTCATACATTGTCTGGTCTCAGAAGAAAATTTCCTGGTAAAATGCTCCTTTTTTAAATTAACTATATTTTTTGTAGTTTCTAATATAGATTATCAATTATTTTCTTATTGAATTCAGACCAATCAGAAACTTCAAAATTTGTTAATACATTCAAAGAATTTGCATATTCTAATTCAAATTTATTGGAGTGTTTCTGAAAATTAGGAATATCAAATAGATATTGTTTTTATTAATAATTTTTGTCTCCAATTATGTATTAACACATATTTTAATCTCACTAGTAGATGATTTCCTGCACCAAATCTATAAATAATATTACAATTTTGAAATACGCTTTTTCTATTACTCAAAATACTATCCCTTCATTTGGATGTTTTTATGTCCATTTAGAAATTTTCCTCAAAGTAAGAATTCATAATATACAGTTTTTCTTTTTCTACTAAGTTCACAAGTATGTGTTCCCTCTCATTTCTATCAACATAACCAACTTTCATTTTTCAATTATTTCCTAATTCCGGCATTAAAGACTCCCGTGATAATAAAAATCAAAATCATTTCAACAAGAACTTGTTGGGGCATAAACCTGAATTATCTACATTTGATATATTCCACTTTTTAAATCAATTGTCTGTGCCCCTTTTCTTCTAACTTCACAAAATTCAAAATGTCCCATTTAATATTAGACAATTATTCTAACTTAAACAATCTTCCTTCACTTGAAAGTGATTGCAATTGTAAGTGCCTAATGTCATCGAATGGCAGCCTGGGTCTGCAATCAGATTCTTATTATTATTTGCTTTTGACCACCAACTGTTATCATAGCTTCTTGGAAATAAAGGCCATAATTTCATTTTGCCTATTATGATTATAAATATCTATTAAAAATAATACTTGTAACACATTATTTCTTTTCGAATCAGTGTAACAGTGAGAATGGCAAACCATTAGGCCAAAGACCCTGCTTGTAATTGCTAGCTGAACATTTTCAAAAAAATATTTTTAGATCAATTCAATGGAATTATTGAGCTCAGATTGTCATTTCTGTACTCAAATTTTCCTTGACCTCCCAAACAATTAATTGTAAGATTATTTACTTATGATTAGATCAAATGATTTCCTACTATAAATCAACAATGTCAACTAAAATTCACAGCAAATTCATGATAGATGATAAAAATAGAATATTTGTGCATATGGTATAGTGTCTGACATTTGATGAATGACAATTTTTGACAATTCTACAATGGTAAAAAATAAATGTTTGTGCAGATGGTATTGTGATAGTCCGAGACATTTAATGAATAGCAACGTCATTCTATAATCATCATTGCTTTGGTTTTAAGAAGTGCTTTTCAACAGTATTCATTAAACTTTCAGAAATCTATTTATTAAACAGCCCTCTACTGGTCAGAAAGTTTAAACTATTTTTTTAATAAAATTAATAGTAATTATTAATTCCTAAATATTATTTCTGTAATTTTTCTAATAACATTTTCCATATTTAAATATCCTCAATTTCTTATAAATATTATTGAAAAAAAAAAAAAATCCTACACTTCAACCTATTTTTTAATCTACTTTGCCCTTTAATATTACATGGGATAAACTAACTTGATAAATCTATTATCTTTTCAAAAATTCATTTCCTCCTTAAATACACACTAATATACTCTGCTCTAATCCTAAAAATTACAACACAAACAATTAATAAAATCAAAGAACACTAGATAACAGTGTTAGTCAGCAGTCACTTAACATATACTGCTCATTTGCCTTCTGGTAGAAGGCTCTAGATTTTCATTATTCTATATAATTGCAGATTGGTTAGCATGAATTAAAAAATTTTGGATGCTTGCAAAATCAAGCCAATGAAGAATAAAAGTGGCTATTTAAAAGTAATAAATGAGTTAGTTGCTAAATCAATCACAGAATGTTTGATAAATTAGCTTTGGTCCATTTGAATGGAGAAGGTAAATACAGTGATTCCTACAAAAGGCCAATTAGCTATTAATTGGTAATAGATATTTGGTTTATTAAATTTACTGGATGATTACAATATGAAAATTTCTGGGGTTGAAAGAAACCAGAATACTCCCATTAATGTTAAAAAATTGTAATCAAATACCATGAACCTATTCTCTTGCACAAAATCAACAATTCTTTTTATGAACTAACCTACAATATATTTTGAAACTAATTGCTGTGATCTATTACTTTCTTTTTATAATTCAGATTTCAGCTGTCATATAGCATGTTTATTATCATTAAATAGATATTATCTCCTCATATATATATATATATTTAGACAGCTTAACTATCAATAAAATATAATAAAGGAATCTATAGAGATTCCAATCAGGAGTTTGATTCACTAGTCACTTTGTTAAGTCTTTCAATTCTGCCACTGTAGCCATAAATTTGACAATTATTAACTATGATGTTTATATGATTTGTGCTTGTTCAAAGCTACATAGATCAATGGCTACTAAATTCCCTTTATGAAGCAGATGATCACAACAATCTTGACTTGAATCTTTTGATGAAATTCTAATTGCATCAAGAAAAATCAAATCCAGCTGACTTTATTGTTGGATCTGGTAGAAGGAATTCGGAACTTCATAAGAATTCCATTTTTTTATGCCATAATTTTTCAACTGTAGATTCTTGGTGGAATATACACACACCCACAAAAAAGATCTAAATTTAAGATGGGTCTTAGACGGTAAAATTAGATCTTGAATTAATTAGTAAGTCTGTTTTACTTAACAGCTTGTTCTTACACTTTTTGTGAGGTAACTTCTTTTCCGGTATTTGATAGAGTGATATGTGAAAAAACAGGAAACCACTACAAAGGAGTAATTTGAATGCGCCAGTAATATTTCTCATGATAAAATTTAATTGAGTATTCAGTTTACTATAGGAATATTTTCTCCAAACAGAGGCACAGGAAACCACTGCAAAGAAGTAATTTGAATGCGCCTGTAATATTTCTCATGATAAAATTTAATTGAGTATCCATTTTACTATAGGAATATTTTCTCCAAACAGAGGCACAATATTCATTAACAGAATACATTAATGCTAAGTAAGTTGCCCGTTAAATACTTTCATCACAACCCTAAGTAAGAGGTTATTCCTAAAAATTAATTTTGATCTAATCTTAGAATCCAAAATTACTCCTAAATAACTCTTATTGCAAAATGTAATATTCAGATTATGATGTTTCCCTGTTGATTAGATGAAAAATTGAAGATACTATGTTCATTAGATTAGGAAAAAGACCCAGTCTTTGAAACATATCCTTATTAAGACTTTTTAATTTTCGGAAAGGGTAACTTTTGAAAAATTAAAGTAATATCATTAGCATCAATGAATTTCCTGCATTTTGTTTTGAGAAGATCCCTGGTGTGTTAAATAAAAAGGTGAGAGAATTACGACAATTATCAAATGCTGTTGTCAAGTAAAAATTAAGTTTTTCTGCATTTAAAAATTTTAGAAACTTTAGAAGACCATTTTTTCCAAATAGAATCATTAGTTGAGATTAGATTAATAATGATACCATCAATTTGTAATTTGAAAGTCTTTTTTTAATGCAAGTAATTAAAGATAAAACTCGCAGCATCTTCTTCTTGGCCTAAACAGAAATGACGACTCTCAACTAATGAAAATTTTTTTGTTAATATAATTCTTTCAAAAAGTTTGTAGGGAACATAAAAGAATAATATTGTGAAATTTTTTAGATTATTGCTAAGTTTATTTAGTTTTAAAACTATTATAGTTTTGTTTTTGCGTGAAATTTATGAAATAATTTTATGTATGAATAATATTACTAAATAGTTTTGCAGTTTTAGTTTTATGGTATCTGAGACTCCTAGTTTAAAACAATTTGAAGCAAGTTCAAATTCAGCAACAACTATTGATTTTATCAGATTGGTAATAGAAAAACATTGTGAAAAGCTTACAATTTTGCTCTAATAATGCTTTTCCTCATTCTATCCATCTTGGGTTTAGAAGATTGGTAACCTGATTAGCAGTGACAGTAGTAGGTGTACAAGTAGGTTTACATGCATCAAGTTGCATATAAGTGACCAGACCTCATGATTAGAACTTGTAACAGTTTATTTCTCTAAGGTTTTTCTCAATTTTGTTTTCTGATACCATCCAGTGGATTATATAAGTTTGTTAACAATTTTTGGATTTTTAGTAGCAGAAATTGACTACAAGAAGCATTTGCAGTTTTGTTCCAACCTTGAATTATTTACTTTTGATATCCACGAAGAACGTCCTTTGGTTAGTGTTATTATGAGTTTGTTAAACTTATAGCAAGATGGAAATGGAGAGATTCTTTAATATATTCTGTTCAAGATATCAAGTATATATGGTTATTTTGACTCCAGTTGATTTTCCTTAAATTCCATCTTAAAAGTAAATAACTTTTAACTATAGAAATGTTTATTAAAAACGTGATTAAACTTCGTTTATGTTGGCTATGGGGTAAATGATATAATATATATAATTCAGCAGATAACGATGAAGTTTTTTTTGTTGTTGTTGTTATTGAAATAAAGTATAAATAAGAGGTTGCTTCTATTCTCTACTTAATGTTCCTTCTTTCTAGATATCATAAAGAAAATATAAAATCCATTTTAAAAGATGTCGACCTGTTTGATCCTCGTTTATATACTCTCAAAGCCTACTATAAGAATAGAAATGTCTTAAAAGAGAGAAGCATCAATTTGTAATATTGTATACTTAAGAATTGTCTATCCAAAAAATGATTGAAAAATCATTTGAACTATAAATTTCAATGGAAATTGTTTGTTTTACAAAATGATTTGAAACAGAATTACCTCATATAAGAGTTCATTCTATTAATAACTAAAGTAAATCCAGAAATTTTAAGCTGAATGCATTATTAGAAGAATGAAGTCTCCTGAAGTGCAATTACATCAATGTTCTGTTATTCAACTAATTTACAGAGAATCTCCACTTCCGATTTTGATCATCAATATTGAATTGAAATAATTTTATTGGATTTCCTAGGTGAAAAGAGAAGTACTTGATGTATATCATGGCTGCCAATACCTTGTAATGATTTTTTGGGAACCTAGATCCATTCATCTCTTTAGTTCTGATATGACATATCCTTCATGATACCATCGGTATTCATATTAGCTTTATTGTATATTTTCATAATTTGTTATCTTTAATCAGGAGTTCAAAAAAATGAAATCTAGATTCTATATGGAAACTATATGTTTTGCAAGATAATGATTGTTATTTGCAGTAGGCCACAGGAAGGCTGTCATCTAACCACTTTCATCTCCTCAGTGCAGCAGCTGCAATTTTGTTTTAGGATCTTGTTTAGTGTCAGGGCATGTGATTAGCATTCATTTGGGCAACATGAATTATCTTGAAATCTTTACTGTTCCAATAACAAATACATATTTGTTTACTGACTAATACCAGGTAACAGCTAGGGTAGTATTGATCAGTTACCCCAAAAAATCTTAAGCTAGCTTTAGAAAATTCAATTACCGAAAAAAAAAAATTCTGAGCTTTATTACTCTGTCATCTAATTGATAATATTCCTACAAAAATTTTGTATAATATCAATCCTTTTCCTATCTTCAGTTCTTTCATGATCTATTCTATCCATTCGATTATAGACCTTCTTTTCTACATCCAAAAAGAAAAAATTATAGTTATACTAACACATCTGCTATACCTGCACTAAAAAAAAAGAACAGAAATTGTGGATTGAGCCACTTACATTGCACATCACCGCAGCAATCCATCTCCGGTGATTACTTGTAACCAATTACATTATGTATTTAATGCTAAGAAATAAAGAAAAATATTAGTTACGTACAAAAAATATCTGATTAAAAAAAAAAAAGAGAAAATATTTAAAATCTATATTTATACATAGTTTATTTTAATGATGCAAAGAGTTCATTAAAGTTGACGATGTTAATTCTATGGCTGATGCTATAAAAAGGTGTCAAGGAAATGGAAAGCAATGACATACTACTGCTAAGGTTAAGTCATATATCACTTAGCCATAGTATTTCATTGCCTAGTTATTCTATCAGTATTCTAACAGAGCACTGTACACACACAAAAAAAAAATAGTATAGTGGATAAATTTCCCAAGATATTTTTATGTTGCTCAGATATGTATCAATGCAACACCAATAAAAAAAAAAAAAAGTGTCTTACATGGTGTCTTCGTTACTCAAGAAATTTACTACTAACAAATGAAACTGTTGAAACAAAGTGTCTACTTGCTTTAATAATTCCTATTCATTAATATTCCATGGGATTGGAATTCAATCAAATCTTAGATGCTTTATTTTTTTTATTTACAATGTGTAAAAGTACTCATTTAATTTTCAATCAATGCCCATAATAGAGAAGCTCTTCACAACTAAAGCCAAAAAATAATTTACAATAATTCATATTAGATAAACATAGCAAAACTCTCCATACAGTATTGCCACCTGTGCTAAACAGAATAATCAGTGGATGCCAGAAGGCTTGTGCATAAAATCCCTATCTAATGCCTACTCATCCAATATCCCCAGACTAGTTTCTGGCTTGTGGCCTTTGTCAGTGAGGAGCTTTGGATCTGAGAGCACTGCATCTAGATCTTAGGATCTAATGCAACCCTCTAGCAACCACCTTTTATCTCTACTTAACTACAAAACTATGAGAATAAAATTGAAAACACAAAAAATATTTTCAATCTAAGCTCAATAGCTTATATAGTCATATGGGTCTGAATTCAGTTCAGCACCCATACATTTTGGTGTCTTTGGCTCTTTTACAACCATAGCCACCACTATCCTATTAGGCAGGATTGGTGTTAAACCATTAAGCATCACATGATCACATTTCCTATACTAGCACATTAATTGTTGATAAACATAGCAAAACTCTCCATACAGTATTGCCACCTGTGCTAAACAGAATAATCAGTGGATGCCAGAAGGCTTGTGCATAAAATCCCTATCTAATGCACAAGCCTTCTGGCATCCACTGATTATTCTGTTTAGCACAGGTGGCAATACTGTATGGAGAGTTTTGCTATGTTTATCCACAATTAATGTGCTAGTATAGGAAATGTGATCATGTGATGCTTAATGGTTTAACACCAATCCTGCCTAATAGGATAATGGTGGCTATGGTTGTAAAAGAGCCAAAGACACCAAAATGTATGGGTGCTGAACTGAGTTCAGACCCATATGACTATATAAGCTATTGAGCTTACATTGAAAATATTTTTTGTGTTTTCAAGCTATTGAGCTTACATTGAAAATATTTTTTGTGTTTTCAATTTCATTCTCATAGTTTTGTAGTTAAGTAGAGATAAAAGGTGGTTGCTAGAGGGTTGCATTTAGATCCTAAGATCTAGATGCAGTGCTCTCAGATCCAAAGCTCCTCACTGACGAAGGCCACAAGCCAGAAACTAGTCTGGGGATATTGGATGAGTAGGCATTAGATAGGGATTTTATGCACAAGCCTTCTGGCATCCACTGATTATTCTGTTTAGCCCAGGTGGCAATATTGTATGGAGAGTTTTGCTATGTTTATCAACAATTAATGTGCTAGTATAGGAAATGTGATCATGTGATGCTTAATGGTTTAATTCATATTAGACTTTAATTGCTTAATAAAATTATGTACTAACCAAGTTTCTTCTAAGATAGTGCTCCAGTATTGGGATTTGCATTTGTTAAAGACTTTTGAATGTTTTTAAACTTGAAACAAAATAATTACATCCAAAATGTATAAAATACTAACTACTAAAGGTCTATTCAAAAATCGTTACTCAACTTTGAGATTGTAAACAAGTCAATAGCTGATAGATTTTCATTTATTAAATACTTTCATTAATTATGCTATGATGCCAACAAGAATTTACCCAATATTTTTTTAACAGATTCAAGTTAAAATTATCAAAAATCAATTCACATCTGCAAATAAAAAAACTTACTAAAAATACAAACTGTGTATAGACACCCAAAAACATACAAAAAGAATGTGAACACAGTGATAGCTGATTGTTATTTAAAGTTCTAACATTGATATCTTTGTTTTCACATTTCAGATGTAGAGTGAGTGGGACACAAAATAATTTAGTGCAGAGTTACAAAATGGTTAGTCGTAGGTTTTGCTTACACGATACATTTTACCCAATCTAAAGATAGGAATTAAAATGACTAAGTCAAAAAAATATAATTTCGTTGCAAGTACTGAGTGAAACAAATCCATAAAATCAGAATAAGTTCATACTTTATTAACCATTCGTAAGAGATTATTTAAACCTTTAAACATCACATGATCACTATTTCATATGCTAGGACATTACTGTTATTAAAACAGGCAAAACTCTCCATATAGTAGTGCCACTCAGTGCCAACCAGAGTAATCAATGGATGCCAGAAGGCTTGTGCATAAAATCCCTATCTAGGGTCTAGTCATCCAATATCCATCCAATATCCCCAGAGTAGTTTCTGGCTTGTGGCCTTCGTCAGTGAGGAGCTTTGGATCTGAGAGCACTGCACCTAGATCTTAGGATCTAATGCAACCCTCCAGCAGCCACCTTTTATCTCTACTTAACTACAAAACTATGAGAATAAAATTGAAAACACAGTAATATTTTTAATCTAAGCTCAATAGCTTATATAGTCATATGGGTCTGAACCCAGTTCAGTACCCATACATTTTGCTGTTTTAGCTCTTTGACAACCATAGCCACCATTATCCTATCAGGCAGGATTGGTGTTAAACCACTAAACATCACATGATCACCATCTCTTATACTAGCACATAATTGTTATTAAACAAGGGAAAACTCTCCATACAGTAGTGCCACCCTGTGCCAACCATAGTAATCAATGGATGCCAGAAGGCTTGTGCATAAAATCCCTATCTAGTGCCTGCTCATCAGATCCAAGACTCCTAACTGATGAAGGCCACAAGCCAGAAACTAGTCTGGAGATATTGGATAAGTAGGCACTAAGATTTAGGTGCAGTGCTCTCAGATCCAAGGCTCCTCACTGACAAAGACCACAAGCCAGAAGAAACTAGTCTGGGGATATTGGATGAGTAGGCACTAGATAGGGATTTCATGCACAAGCCTTCTGGCATCCATTGATTACTCTGGTTGGCACAGAGTGGCATTACTATATGGAGAGTTTTGCCTTGTTTAATCACAATTATGTGCTAGTATAAGAGATGGTGATCATGTGATGTTTAGTGGGTTAACACCAATCCTTACTAATGAGATGTGGTGGCTATGGTTGTTAAAAGCCAAAGACGAAAATGTATGGGTACTGAACTAGGTTCAGACCCATATAACTATATAAGCCATTGAGCTTAGATTGAAAATATTACTATTTTCCAATTTTATTCTCATAGTTTTGTAGTTAAGTAGATAAAAGGTGGCTGCTGGAGGGTTGCATTAGATCCCAAGATCTAGGTGCAGTGCTCTCAGATCCAAAGTTCCTCATTGACGAAGACCACAAGCCAGAAACTAGTCTGGGGATATTGGTTGAGTAGGCACTAGATAGGGATTTTATGCACAAGCCTTCTGGCATCCATTGATTAATCTGGTTGGCACTACTATATGGAGAGTTTTGCCTGTTCTATTTAAATCTTTAATAGTAAACCTGCAGAAATGAATTAATTTTCCTCTTATTGTGATTATAAAAAGTTGATAAAATTATTGATAAATTTGAACATTTCCCAGAAATAACCACCTAAAGTCTGAGAAGGCATAAAAGTTCAACGTAATAAGTTTTTGAGATATTTCCTCCAGAGTAGAATAAAATTCTTTAAGAAAATTATCTTATTAACACATCTACTGTATAGACTCCATGCTCTTTGCTATTTTTGTTCATGACTCATTGCAATTAGTTACACTTACTATGTCCATCTGTTTTGAAACTTCGTACTTTCCCTAACTTTTTGTTCCTTTCCATCTAGATTCTTATTCTTTCAGTAATAATCCAGATAAAAAATATGAGTTAATTACTATTATTATTAGACTTCTTTGCAACAAATTTTTTTTTGCACAAGTGCCTTCTTAATTATCTCAGTATTTTAATATTTCTTTATAGTCAAATCTTACTGCAGTTTCATTCATTATTTCATCTAAATTGATCTTTTCTTAATTTTTGATATCTTTATTGGTTTTTCATTTATAATCTATATAAATAAAAATTTAAATGTTCGTTTGTTCAAAATCTTAAATCTCCAAAAGTTCTTCACCGATTGTTTTGAAATTTTGATACGTTGCAATCGAATATGCACGTTTTCATATACCTATTATATAGATGTCACACCTATGACAGGTAAAAACATGCTTTTTTTAAAAAAAATTGCGCTATCTGTTGGTCGTAAAAGCAACACATGCTATACTAAATATTTTCGACTCCATTTCAATGTTTCCGATTGCATTGTTAAATTGAATTTTCATAGATTTCAATTTATTTTCATTTTGATTTAATTATTTTATGTGAGAGATTGCAATTCCCAATTCAATTGGCGTTTGCAATCACCATCAACAAAGCTTTGGGCCAATCTTTAGAATTGTGTGGTTTAGATCTAGACACGGATTGCTTCTCACATGGGCAATTATATGTTGCATGTTCTAGAGTCGGCAAACCAGACAATCTCTATATCTGCACAGACAGTCAGGACCAATCTTTAGAATTGTGCGGTTTAGATCTAGACATGGATTGCTTCTCACATAGACAAATATATGTTGCATGTACTAGAGTCAGCAAATCTGCACAGACAATGGAACAACAAAAAACATTGTATACCCACAAGCATTGTGAAATTAGACATATTAGAAGTGTGTGCTTTCTCTTTTCTTTCTTTTCCATTTAACCAAATTGAACCACAGCAACGCATAGCCGGGTACGCCTAGTAACTACATAAAATTATATATTCATTTTTAATCGTAAGCATTATTTATTATTTAGTTGTTCAATTTTTTCCCCTTTTATTTACACTTCTTTACTAAATAATTCATAATCTGTAAAACTTTTTCTTCCTATTTGAATAGTCTTGTATTTTAAAGTTATCCCATTCTCTTTTTCTTTAAATAACTTTCCTCTCTACCATGTTTTTATGTTAATATTTTCAATGAAATTTTAACAAAATGACTTTTCTGTTCATTTGTTACTTAAAATATTTTATGCTTATTTTATAAATATCATTGGAGAATCTGAAGTGCAAATTGAACTTTCAACAGGAATCTTTGGAGCCAAAAAGTCTTAGTGAGATCTGGTACTGCTAATTATGTTATAAACTTGTGCAGACTCATTACTATGTAAAAAAAAAATAGCTTGAGAAACCCCATTTCATGATTCCATAACTACATTATACACTATTTCACAGAACCCAACATAAATATTTAATTAGTGAATATTTGATAATTATAGATTAGGAAATGACAATGTCTTATGCAGTTAGTGATAAGATAGTATTATAATGAAGTTGGTATTCACTATCCATTTGACAAAAGATCTACAGTGGCTACTTATAGATATCAACATAAGAATTTAATCAATGGATATTAAGTATTAAGAAATGGCAATATTTAATGCAGTTTGTGGTAAATTATAAATGATGTAATACTGAAGTTAGATTTCATTATCTTTGGTGTATGACAGCCAGTATTAAATTGATTAAACAGATTTCTGAACTGATTTCAGATTTATTCAACTAGTAAAGCAATATATTTAGGATTCAAAACCTGACAATGTTAAACCTTTCAAGTTATTGATGTGACTAGCGTAATGATAATCACTGCTTAGTGATGGTTATATATATTTTTCCTTGTTATAACTGGCAGAAAACTTTACGGTATTCTATTATCTTCATGCTAAAAATGAAGTTTGAGCTTTAATCTAAAATCATTGGCTTGAGCCTTTATAGCTACGATAATATCTCAGAAATTTTTAAACAATTTTTAAACTCAAGCTAACTTGGCAGTACAATTATGTATGTCAGCAATTATATGCTTTAATGACTTCACGTAAAAAATAATTACAGACAACTAATTTTTTCTGGCAAAACTTTACTAATCTGTACTGTGATTTTTTGCTATCTCCAATTATGTGACCACTGAGGATTTCATTGAACATTAGCAACACCTGAAGAAGAGGGGAGAAAAATACCTCTCGAAACGTTATAGTGCATATACTAACCTGTTTGCTGTGATATTACTAACAGTTAGTGCATATACTAACCTGTTTGCTGTGATATTATTAACATTTGTTTGCTGTGATATTACTAACAGTTGGTGCATATACTAACCTGTTTGCTGTGATATTACTAACAGTTGAATGAATTTGGAATATTTAACTAAAAATTAAACTTTTCTAAAGACATTCAACACACATATTAGATGATGGAAATAGTCCAATATAAAAATACAGCTAGAACACCATCATCACAAACCTTCAGAAAAACATTAGATATCATTGTTTTTGAAAAAGATTAAATGTGAGTTGCGAAGCAGAGTTTGCTTTGGATTCTGGATGAAATTCATGGATTGAAAGATAGTTCTTCGTTATACTGAGCTTTCCAGTAGTGTTTCTACTAGTTGGTGTCTATTGGGCTGCTCTCCTGCAGTGTTATCATATAACAAATAGTTTTTAACATACACATATCTTTCTAAACAGTTCTTTATAATATCATTTATCATTCTATACAACCTTCTAGAAGCCTTAAATCATTCATAATTATTCTCCTCCTAATATAGTGATCATGTAACAATTATTTCACCTCTTTTTTTCTTCATTATCCTTTTGACCACATCTTTCAGAATTACAATTTACCCAGTACTTTGAACACTTTTTAGCAAAGACCTTTTATTGACCTACATTCATGCACAATCTTACATTTCGACTGTCCTGTAGTTTTCTTCAGGGCTATGATATAATGAACAACATAAAATAAAATACATAACTATATAAATTAAAAAAAAAACTTTTTATTTTTAAAAAATCAAAATAAAAGTGGGTAAGTAAAAAGATTATATTTATAGTTTTTAGATATTAAAAAAATAAAAGATAAAATATTATTAATAACAGATAAATGAATAAGGAAATAATAGATATTATATGATTTAAATATTAAAAAAAAAATTAAATAAATTAAGGTTGAACTAAAAATTATATGGAAAAAAAATTATTAAGTAAGATGGAGCTAATAAAACTAAAGTTTAAGTTTATAAGGAATAGAAGTAATTAGAAGATTAATAATAATAATAAAAATATTTAAATTAATAGTTGTTGAAAATGTATGTATACAGTCAGGAATACACATGTATAATTTATATTTTATTTTATATTAACTGGATTATTTTATTTGGGTTTGATTATATTTATTTCAGTTTTATTATGTTCTGTTATATCTGGTTTTTTTTATTTTTATATTTATTATTTTATTGTTTACATTTTTTATGATATTATTTATACATTATATCATAGCTCTGAAGAAGACTGCAGGACAGTCGAAACATAAGATTGTGCATGAACATAGGTCAATAAAAGGTTTTTGCTAAAAAGTGTTCAAAGTGGTGGATAAATTGTATTTATATAAGGTATTACAACAAAATAAAGGAAGTGGTGAATTTGGTAATCTTTCGGAATTCTTCTACCTCTAGGTGCACATATCCAATTATGTTTCTTTTCCTAAATTTCTCAGTAATTTTTTTCCCCATACATTCTCTTCAACACTTTTATCTTTTTAATATAGTATTTTCAATTCATCTTTTCTATTCTCCAATAAAGCACCTGCATTAATTTCATAATTATTCAAATCTCTTCTTTATATAAAACTACAATCTAATCACACCCTAAGCCTCTATTATGATTCTAATTTTACAAGAAAATTAATCTCAAACTCATTTAAAAAATCTGTTTACCACCTCTTCACAGTTACAGTTAACATTTTTATTATTATTACTTAATTTCCTTGTGTTAATTTTAGGTATATTTCCCAAACTGCAATTACATCTAAAACAGGTAAGATACTTTGATCACTGATATACAGTTAAAATTTTTTATTATTATTTAATTTCCTTGTGTTAATTTTAGGTACATTTCCCAAACTGCAATTACATCTAAAACAGGTAACGTAATTCCTTATCATATTTCATTCAAACTATATATAATTTATTAACATTCTTATGAAATAAATTTTGCATCAATGATATTCAAATTGTAGCAAAAAAAGCATCATATGACTTCTATAACAATACAAATGAGCAGTAATCCATTCTATTACACTTGAGAAATTGATGGACAGTAGATGAAGTGCTGGATAAATGTGTGCAAATCCAATACTCCTCGTAAAGATCAATAACAGGAAACTAATCCGGAAATTTGATTATCACTATAATCTAATGTTTGTTAATTCTCAAGTTTGTGACAGATGGTTCACATTAAAAGTTTTTTGCTCTCATAATAAGCCTCATTTTGTTACTACAAGATTATATTAAAATATTTTATAGCAATTTAAAGGCACAGTTCATGAATTTTTTTCATTATTTTAAATAACAATCAGTAAAAATAAAGATAAGAACATTGAAAAAGAAAAAAACAAACAATAGGACAATGAGATTGTGGAACCAAAATTACAAAATTCTGGTATATTGAAGTTCGGACCAACATGCACCCTACTTGAATAAAAAATTATGAGAACTTACTTTTTTTAATATTTACTGAGTTGAGTTATTAATACCATAAACTATTCTAAGACAGTTCAATAATAACCGAATAATTGAGAATCTATAAAAGGCAATAATTTATGGATACTTTGTGTATATTTAAAAAAAAAAAAATACTGTAGTTAGTTTATGTGAGCAAATACAAACATGTATGAAGTAAACGTGATACTTTGTGTATATTTAAAAAAAAAAAAAATACTGTAGTTAGTTTATGTGAGCAAATACAAACATGTATGAAGTAAACGTGATAAATCAAAAAAAAAAAAAGCGGTCAGAAATTTTTGAGTGCAAAAGCATTAAGGCTATGTCCTTATGAATTAATGATTTAGCCAATATGTCATGATCTTTTTTGAATTTTAATTCTTACTAAAGAGTTTGAAAATCTATATTATGATAAGAGCAAGAAAAGAAACATATTACTGGCCCACCCCTTCCAATACCCTCTCAAAAGAAACTGTGTCAGAGGGGATATTACCAGACTTACTATACTGAATGAGATTTTGAGCGGTTTTCTTTGTTTTACTCTCTATCTAAGAGTATGCAGATAGCCATTCACCAATCAATAATGGGAAGAATAGTTACTTTGGTTATAGATCATCTATCAAAAAACAAAAACCCAAATTCTAAGTCTGAATACAATCAGAAAAAAATTCAAATTTACCTACCCTTGATTTGAATTCAGATTTGTTATTACTGTGATAAAAATTCACAAGTGTAAAAAAGAAAAGATGACATCTAAGTTGATTTACAAATATTAAAAAACCTATGGAGACAGGAGCATAGATAGTAGAGCAATGCAAAAGAAGAACACACAAACAACAGTGTTTTGGAAAAATAAATATAAAATTATTAAAATTTATCAATAACAACAAACCATCAATCTGCCCCGATTAAGCCATGTCATAAGATGACCAGTTGTCATTCCAATATTAAATCCAGAGCCTCGTTTATAAGGTAAAAGACAGAAACGAGTACGAGGATTTAAGCACCAAGTATAGGATTTTAAATACATCCATTGATTATTGATTACTCAGACTTAAGACAGTACAATGGACAGTTTCTTTTGTCTTATAAAGTTTTATTCTTATAAAGACAATGAATGAACTGCAGAGCATATAGAAATATATCTGTATAGGTGATGTTCTTTTTTTTAAGTAAAAACATATAATTCAATTATAAATGAAAAAATTACATTATTAATATGCATAAGACTTTTTTTATTAAAGATCAGAGAAAATAAAATATAATAACTGTCTTGTAATATCTGTCAAAGATTAGAAACTAATACTTCAAATTTTAGTATCATATAAGCCACAAATAAGAGTCAACATTTTTAATGTCATGAAGCCATCTTTCATTATTTGGTATGAAATCAACAAAGGGATTGATGAAAAAAAAAAAAGAAATATATATCTATAGGTAGAGCGTTTACATTTCCTGACAATATGCGAATGTGTTTAATAATACATTTCTATTATATATATAAAAGGACTAAAATTTTTAAAATTATATTAAAAATAAAATTTTAACTAAGTTCCTCACACAATCTATAACATATAAGTTTCCTGCCTTATATAAATCTCATAGTACAATATATACAACAAATCTGTTTTTTATTTTTATATTACAACAAAAAATTGAACAAGAATTAATGGCAAATTGTTTATTTTCATAAATAATTTTATTAAATAGAAGAAGCTGCTTTTTCGCAATAATCAGTCAGTTAAATACTGCCCCCTACTCTATTCAACTGAATAGCAATTTTTTTAGAAACAGTGACTTATTAATTTTTTTTAAAAAAAAAAGCAAAAATATTTCAAAATAATTCCTAAATTCCATTTACTTTATTTGTTGTCTCACTATAAAATGGAATAAGAGTTGACTAAATCTCTAGCTGTGAAATAATTAAACAAATCGATTCCTTTTAATATCAGAAACTAAAGAATAAAGCAAATCTATCTATTCTTAGCCCTTTTCAATATAAGTAAGTTAAGTTTATTGACTGTGTTGAAATTTTGCAGTGGAATTAAAACGAACACCATATATAAATACAGCACAATTAATTATAAATCACATAAGATAAACTAATTAAAATCCAGATAATATTTAATGAACATATATATTTTAAACAAAATGAAACTCTTCTAAATATTACTTGCATTAATTAATACGTCTAATATTTACATGTCAGCCATCCATTCAAGTATGAATAACAAATAAAAACCAGATGGTCCCAAACCAAAAACCCCTTTTAAAACTTTATGCAATGAGCACTATCTACATTACAGTACACAACACCACTCTTCTTTTATTCATATTATAATATAAAAATTGATACTTTCAAGTTTTAATCAATCTAAAGTTTTGAATCTATTTGACTATATAGCATGATAATAAGTTACTAGCTATATATTTTAGTGGCTTGAGTTATAATAAATAATTGATATATATTAAGATACATCTACATACTACAACTGTTCAATCCTTTTTGCACAAGCGAGCTATTTTTGATAAAATGATCTCATGATATACTCATACTTGGTAAAAAAAATTATGTTAATATATAATTTTAATGTTTATTAAATATATTACAATGTGAACATATACAATAAAATAGAAATACTTCAAAATATAATTACTGATGAGATTTTTGAATTACATGACCTTTACAATTTTTTTGAATCATGATTATAAGAAAAAGTGGATAATCATAAACATTGATCAAAATATTAAGCAATTAAAGAATTCGATTTTTATGATATTTATATTTGAAATTCATTGCTGATCTCGTTAATTAGATAGAAACAAAACAAGACATTTTATGAACAATGTTTTCACATTACAATGTGATAGATTTATGTATGTAACAATTAAAAAGACTGATTAATTAAGCACTTCAGCACCATAATTATGAAAGAAACAGAATTATCACTAGTTTATATAACTTTAAAATGATCACATTTTTACCAAAAAAAAAAAACAATACACCACAGATTACTATTAAAAAAAAAACCAATCACACATAATATATAAAAAATAGTAGCTTATTGAATAAGAATCATATCTCTTTTTTAATATAATCCCAAACGATTATGGTAATAAATTCCTAATCAATGATAAATGACATTTTTTTGAAAAAAACAAATCAAGATAAAAAAAAAAAGAAAGAACCAAAATCCTATCAAAAATGACATACTAGAATGCAATGGTTATTTGTTCTATTCATATATTTTTGATAATATTCATAAAAATCTTTCATTTTCAACAGATCATATTTCTGTAATCATAAATTTTCTTTATTTCTTATTTAAAAATCATTTTCTATCAAATAATCGAAGTTAGAAACATTTCATTAACACAGTTACTAGCAAGATTAGTTACTTTTCCTATTAGCATCTAATATCAGTGACATGTATATGATTGCCCAAGACAAATGTTACATTAATTACTTATATGAACATCGGATAATTTATTGATTAGACGTTATTGTGGATTTAAGCCATTTTGACACCCTTCATTGAAGCTTTAAGAGTAAATCAAATTAGTACCAAGCACTTTCATCTTAGAAGTGAAATTTAGACCAAGAATATTTTGGTAGAAATGATGATCTGTTCTAATTTTAATATATGTTATCCAGTGATCCTGCATTTCATTCTCTGGAAAGTAATTTAGCAGTAAATGTACATCTGGGTTATGTCACATTTAACCGAGTTATCCGACAAATATCATAACACTCAAAAAAAAAAGCTAAGATACTTTATGAAAAGTTAACAAGTAATTACATGATAAGTCTGACAAAGATTCAAGATTTGTGATTAATATTTAAGGCATGATATAGCTGATGAAGGATGTTCCCTTGAATGCTGGTCTGAGTACAATGTATTGCCATAGTTAACAATTAAGATTTTCAATATTATATAAATTACTTTGCTAATAGAGGGAACTTCAAATGTTCTCATTCATAATATAAGTGTGAAAATGATCAAAGATTTTATTTTTACAATAATTTATAACCATTTTTCTAATATACATATGCAAATATTTTTAAATAGTCCAGCAGTACAGTTTGCACTTACATCTAGAAAGAATAGATCTGGGTATTTCTCTAAATTAAAGCGGATTCAAAATTTTATTTAAATGAAGAAATACATACAAACCAACCTCTTTTGAGATGATCTGAATGTAAATGGTACTATTGCTGGAGACAAAATGGTTTTCAACTATAAAGTTTCCTAATGTAAAAATCACACATAAACACTTAAGTAGATTACTGCTTTTAAAATTAAAAAAAAAAAAAAAACTATTTTTCATACTCCAGATCTATTTAAAAGTAATATGCAAGCAAAGATTATGTGATGTTTTGCTGTTGCTTTTAAAAATTGTACACAAACATCTAGTGTTCTTAAAAATTGTGCATAGTAATCAAACTAATTGAAAATAATGAGAGATCACAATTCAATGTCTTCATCAATATAATCAACCATTTATTGAGGTTTTTTTTCTTTTGACCATAATATATAAATATTAGCATATACAGATATTCAATGTTATAGGTATTATAAAAGTGACATTTCATTACTTTTAGAGCATTATATTTCTGGCTTTAAATAAAACAAACTCAAACAAATAAATAAAATTATAAATTTTAAGCAATATCATTAAAATTAAACAGTTCAAAGTATTTTTGTAAAGACAAATAAATAAGCTTTAAAAGACATTAAATGCCAGGAAGAATTATATTTTAATCTGGCATATCCTTAAAACATAATTGTGCAACCAATGATGGGGAAAAAAAATCCTCAGCAACTTTTAGCCTGGATAGATATCAACTTGGAAATGTAAACCAATTAAATATATAGGTAGTTTTATAAGTAGAATGATGAATTTAGATGTCAAGATGCAGCACAGAATCCAATACAAGTTAAATGATTTTATCACAAAAATAACTATTGCAATTAAGTTAGCTGTGCATATAGTTGTTATTTTATCCAATTTATAGTATGGAACTAAGAGTTGGAGACTCTACCGCCATAATATAAATTAATTAGAAAAATCTCATTTAAAGATACTTTATAAAATTTTAAAAATACAGTGTGTTGCTCAACTTGCTAGATATGATCATCGTCAATAGTATTCTGTCCCATGGATAGGTCCAGAGAGTAGTCACATCATCAATTCATCCACTTCTTTCTCTTCATTGCACAGTTCTTCAATTCCACATAACTCTTCCATCTCTTATATCATCTAACAATGTCAATCTTTTCTGTCCTTTCTTTTTGCTTCCACTCACCATTCCTTTCAAAATATCTTTCATTAAACTATACTTTCTTCCTAATATATGACCAATCCAGTTTCTCTTTCTCTCTCTGATTTCCTCAATCAATTTTCTTTTTTCATTTACTCTTTTCAAAACTTCATTTGTTATTTTATTCATCCAACTGATTTTTCCCATTCTTTTCCATATCAACATCTCAAGGCTTCCAATATGTTCCAAATTTTATTACTCATTGTGCACATTTCACAAACAATACAATAGTACACTCTACACATAGCATTTAATTAATCTTTTTCTTAATTCTCTTTTCAAAAGTTCACAAAATATTTTCTTTTTCTTAATAAATGCCTCCTTTGCCAATATTATTATTTTACCTTTATCTTTACTCTCCTAACTACTCAAATATCTAAATCCCTTTACATATTCAACTACATTATCATGGATTTCAATTGGCAGGTTTTTTTTTTTTGCATTCCTTTTTATCCATAAACACTTAGTCTTCTTAACATTAATCTTTATTCCATATTCTATACAGCATTCCTCCAATTTATTCAACATATTCTGAAAAACACTTTTCATCCTCAGCTATAAGAGCCATATCAGCTGCAAATCTTATACATTTTATTATTCTATCTCCAACATTTGTTCCTCCACAAACTGAATAATTATTTAACATTTCTAAATAAATATTAAAATGAACAGGTGACATATTGCATCCTTGCTTAATTCCTCTTTCTATATTCATTTCATCAGTTTCATTATTCTCCAGTCTAATTTTTATTCTTTGTCTAATATAATATTCCAAATCAATTTTCTCTCTTTCCAAAATACTCCTTTATTTTATAAGATAATCAGAAACTTATTCTAGACTAATCCATCAAATACTTTTTCCAAATCCACAATACATATACCAATTCCTTTATCTTTTTCAATATATCTTTCTGCAATTGTTCTAACATCACCAATAGCATCTCTTTTACTTTTCCCTTTCTGAAAACCAAACTGATATTCTTCAATGCAATACTCTCTACCTTCCCACAAATTATTTGATTTAAAATCCTCAATAAAACTTTAGTAGCATGAGATAACAAACTTAGGTATCTGTAAGTTTTCCTGTAAACCAAGATGGGAGCCCATATTTTTATAAATATATAGTTTTGAGAGCTTAAAATCCCCCAAAGTTGTGTTAATCATTAAATTAAAAAAAATAATAAATTTCGAAAAATTTCATTAAGAATCTTTATTTAATTTTTTTTTTTTTTTTACTTATATTACGTGGAAGCGACGAGACGCTTTTAACACTGTCATACTTGGGTTTTCTTTTTGATGTTTTTTTAGTAAAATGTCATCATGATCAAATTTGGGATCTTTCTACCACAGAATGTGGTGCAGTGGAGTATATTTCCAAAGGTTATGAGAAGCTGCCCTACGATAAAGTGTGCATTAAGTCATGATACGAAACTTTACATTCAAACATTCCCACAGTGGTAATGCAACATCTATCTTGTTTAAACAGAATATCCCTTCATAAAGGATGTAGTTTGAGAGCTCTAAAATTCTGTTTCTGATTATATGCCTCCAATATGAATAAAATGTAAATATTGTATATATATTTTATCGTTCATTTTTTTTGTTAATAAATTTAGTCTTATTTTTCTCCTTTTACTTTCTTTGCATTTTTTCATATATTCATATATATTGCTTACAATAACTCCCCTCATATAAACTTTAATGCAAATTTTTTTTTAATATGATTCCTTTATTTTCCTGACAGTTTTGACTGTCCTGCAGTATTCATCAGAACTACAATATTGAATGATATAAACATATAATTGTTACTTCATATACATATAAAAATATTATATATAGAGCTTGCAAATAAGCTCTTAACAAGCTTTGCAGAATATCCCTAACCTCAGACCAGTTTCTGCTACTGACTTCCTCAGTGAGGTGCTAGGACATTCAAGCATTAGATTAAAAATACCAGGACAAGCCCAGCACTTTATCTAATGGATAACTATCAAGTAGAAAATCTGGAATTGTCAGACATCCATAAACCTTCCAATCGAGCTATCTAACTTAAATAGCCATATGGGACTGAACCAAGTTCAGATACAACATACTTTTTCAATCCCATATGGCTATTTAAGTTAGATAGCTAGATTGGAAGGCATATGGATGTCTGAAAATTCCATATTTTCTACTTGATAGTTATCCATTAGATAAAGTGCTGGGCTTGTCCTGGTATTTTTAATCTAATGCTTGAATGTCCTAGTACCTCACCGAGGAAGCTAGTAGCAGAAACCGGACTGAGGTTGGGGATATTCTGCAAAGCTTGTTAGGAAGCTTATTTGCGAGCTCTATTTATAACATACGTAATACAAGCTTGTTAAATTAGGTCATGTGACATATGACTTGATTTTTTTTGTAATATATATACATACATATGTATATCAAAAATATATAATACATATTCTCAAAAACTTACATATACATATGCATCCACACACATATATAACCTATATATAAAAATACATACAAAAAAACATATCAAATACACAATTTTATATATATTTTAAAAACTATTTTATTTTTAATTTTTTTTAAAACTATCCTTTATTACTTCTTTATCAATTTAACTTTATTTTCTATTTTTTATCCTTCATCTTTTCTTCCTTCATTTTACATTATTATCTAATATATTTTATCAACTTTTATTTTAATATCTATAAATTTAACTTTTGCCATTTTATTATTTCTAATCTTATTCTTTATTAATACTTTTTATTCTCTTTAATAATTTCCCTATTCATTTTAACTTATCAATCTTAATCCCCTCTACCTTTTAAAATAACTGATTTTTTTAAATTTTATCTTCTTTTTATGTGATGTGATGTGAT